>CM028379.1:35390696-35436617 GCA_013146195.2 Codonopsis lanceolata | reverse complement strand
GCCACACACGAATGAACTTGATCGGAACCAATACGCTTGAGATAAGGTTCATCACATATATAGTATTTAGAGTCACTTCGATTTTATTCTTTTTTGAACTATTCATTCCTTGTGGAAAAACTCCGGTTACCAAAGTTAACTATATCGGCATACCAAGGTTCCTTACCTAGCTTACCTTGCACCAAGAAAAGGTGTTCATCAGGAGCGTTTAATTGATAATGGTACTTCGCTTGCACCCTGCTCAAATGATCGACTACCGAATTATCCTTCCCTTCCAATCCTTAATCTCCCATGTAAATTCTTGCGTGAGAAGAATCCATCGATCGGCTGGTTTAGACTCCTTCTTTGCCAAAAGGTACTTGAGTCTTGCATGATAGAAAAACCACTTTGCTCCCGGCAAATAAGATCTAAACTTCTCAAATGCAAAGACTATGGCCAACAACTCCTTTTCGATGTGGTGTAATTGCATTGGTGAGTTTTCGAGCATAATATATCACATGACTTTTCTTCCCTTCTCTTTGTCCAGAAGCGCTCCTCTTGCATAATGACTCGCATCACATGAGTTCAAAGCGGGAATCCCACTTTGGTGGTGAATGATAGGAGGCTGGTCGGCTTCTCTTTCAACAAATCAAAAGCCTTCTTGCAATCTTCTCCCAAATTAAAAGGAACATCTGTTGAAGCAATCTTGTTAAAGGTTGTGCTATCTTGGAGAAATCTTGAATAAATACTTTGTAAAATCTGCATGACCAAGTGCGCTCTGCGAATATCTTTCACGTTAGCGAGGATAAGGCAATTTAGCAATTAAATCAACCTTAGCTTTGTCCACTTCAATTCCTCTTTCGGAAACTACATGACCTAACACTATTCCCTCTTGTACCATAAAATGGCATTTCTCATAGTTAAGAACTGAGGTTAGTGTCCATGCAACGTTTCATGACCTTAGATAAATTATCTAAGCATTGATCAAATGAATCACCATACAAGTAAAATCATCCATAAAAATCTCTATGCAATGCTCAATCATATCGAGAAAAAGATACTCATACATCTTTGGAATGTACCGGGTGCATTACGGACAAAACATCTGTGAAAAGCAAAAGTACCGAATGGGCACGTGAAAGTTGTTTTTCCGATCTTGGGTGCAACTAAAATCGATAATAACTTTGAATAACCATCTAAAAAAAAAATATCTTTTACGCGACCTTTCTAACATCGATCAATCAATGAATGGGAGAGGAAAATGATCCTTCGAGTGGCGGCATTTAACTTTCGAAATCTATGCACATTCGCCACCCATTTTGCAATCTCATAGGTACCAACTCATTCTTTTCATTCTCCACCAAGGTAAAACCTGTTTTCTTAGGAACAAGATGAGCAGGACTTACCAGTGTTGTCGAGAAATAGGAAAAATAATTCTAAATCCAAAGCTTCAAAATCTCCTTGAGAACAACTTCCTTCATGGGCGGATTCAATTTCATTTGTGGATCACGAACGAGGCTTAGAATCAACTTCTAACAAAATCGATGCATGCACATTGAAGGGTTGATTCCTTAATGTCGCAAGTGTCCAACCAATTGCTCCTTTGTTCTCTCTCAAGACTCTTAGCAACTTTTCTTCCAACTCGGTAAATTATTAGCAATAATGGCAAAGTTTCATTTTCACCTAAGTAGACATATTTCAAGTGTTCGGGTAACTTCTTTAATTCTAACTTAGGTGCTTGAATTGTAGAAGGAAGAATTTTTCACTTGACATTGGTAATGGAAGAGTCGGAAAATCGATTTTGATGTAACTTCGGTGTGGAATAAGAGCCATGATACTCTCTTGCATTTCAACATTGTTTTGAAAAGGTACATCCTTATCAGTCAAACTTTTCACAAGGACCACTTCAATTTGTCATCAGAACATTAGACTCAAACTCATCTCGCACGGCCGGATCAATGAACTTCGCATGAAAAAGCAGACTCCGAATCACTTGGATATTTCATGGCATCAAATACATTAAAAGTTACCACATTGCCATCAAATTCAAGTGTCAAAGTTCCCTTGTCTACATCAATTTTTGTTTTCTTTGTTTTCATGAATGGTCTCCCTAACGAGAATAAGGAAGGATGAGGAGAACATGAATCATCCATATCTATAACATAGAAATCCACACCGGAAAAAATTAAGTCATTCACTTTCACCAAAACACCCTCTACCACACCCTCAGGATAAGAATTAGACCTATCAGCCAACTGTATGATTACTCTTGTATCTCGCAATGGGCCTAAATTCAATTCTTCATACACAGATAAGGGCATGACATTAATGGACGCTCCTAGATCAAGCATGGCTTTTTCAACTTTTTATTACCTATAATACAAGGAATAGTATACATACAGGTCCTTGCATTTTACGAGGTAATTTCCGTTGAATCATGGGTGAAACATTCTCACTTACCAACACCTTCTCATCACTGTCGCAATTTCATTTTTTTGTGCACAACTCCTTAAGAAACTTGGCATACCTAGGCACTTGCTTAATAGCCTCTAAAAGAGGAATATTAATTTCTACCTTGCTAAAGGTATCCAAAATTGCCTTGTCATCTTGCACTTTCTTTCCTTTGCCAATCTTCTGGAAAAGGTGGAGGAATCATTATTTTAAATTTCGAACACGATTCTCCAACTTTTTCCTTCACTGAACTCTCATACATACACTCTCATCATTATGGTGCTGCGTTTCACCTTCTTTTTTCCTTTTTTGCAAAAATCAGTAACTCTTTACCACTCCTAAGAGTTACCGCACATGCATTCTCCCTTGGATTTTTTCAACTTGAGACGGTAGTCTACCTTGGTTCACTTTCATTTTGCTCATTGATGCTGCACCAATTGTGAGATCGATCCTCCAAAGACTTGATGCTAGCCTTAGTTTCTTTGCCGATCTTCTTTATTGCAAGATCCGCCAAACTTTTGATCAAAGTTTCAGCGAATTCCACAAGTATTAACAGTGAATCGGTGAACAGGAGGAATGGAGGCGATTTTCCGTGAGAGTTGATTTCTTGGGCCATAACTCAAATTCGGATGATCGCGCCAACCCGGCTTATAGTTATTAGAGTATGGATCATACTTCCTTTGTTGCTGCCCTTGAAATCCACCAACAGCATTTACCAATTCCTTGGGTTCTTCTTGCAATGTTGGACACATATCTGTCGGATGACCCACGTTCGAACAAATGCCGCTTGCGCTTTAACTTCTTTGAATTTGTCTGAAACGAGTTTCTCCACAACAGAAGTTAGAGTGTCAATTCTACGATCAATAGAAGAAACATTCACCTCATTCACTTTACTTGGAACCTCCGATTGTCTTGTCCCGAATTACTGAGCATTTTCAGCCATATCATTAATTAACCGCTTGGCTTCCTCTAACGTATTGTTCATGAAAGCTCCCCCACTCGCAGCATCAATCATGTTCCTATCTGCAATTAATAAACCTTCATAAAAATATTGGATTAGCAACTGATCAGAAATTTGGTGCTGAGGACAACTCGCACACAATTGTTTAAATCGCTCCCAATATTCGTACAAAGTTTCTCCCACAAATTGCCTTATTCCGCAAATGTCTTTGCGAATATTTGCTTCGTGAAGCGGGGAAAAAAATCGCTCGAAACTTCTTCTTCATTTCGAGGCCACGTACTTATTGCTCCCGGATGTAAATCAAACATCCAATCCTTTGCTTTGTCCGCCAATGTGAAAGGAAAAGCCCTCAATTTCATGTTGTCTTCAGTCATTCCTTGCGGCCTTTGACTCGAACATGCTAGATGAAAAGCCATCAGATGCTTATGAGGATCTTCGCCCGTCAATCCATGGAACTTGGGTAGCAATTGGATCAGAATAGGTTTGAGTTCAAATGGAGCATTCACTTCCGGAAAAGTGATACCAAGAGGTGGCTGATTCACGTCCGGAGTAGCCATTTCTCTCAAAGTTCGATGAGGGTCTGCCATTTCGACTAAGGGAGCAACTTCCTCAACTTCGACTTCCTCTTGTTCTTCCTTCACTTGCTCTCCTTCTTCCAGCTCTTTGTCACTTGAATCGCTTGAACTAGCCAGTTCAAATGTTGACTTCAGTCCCGGCGAAGAGATGTTTGCTTGCCGACTTAGCTTAGTTTGTTTTGTTAATCTTCTAGCTGTCTTCTCAATCTCCGGGTCAAAAATCAATTTTCCTGTACGAGAAGATCGAGGCATAAAAAGAAACAAAACAACAATAAAATTCTAACGAAGAAATAAATATCAGAACCGTTCCCCGGTAACGGCGCCAAAATTTGACGAATGTCAAATCGTCAAAATTAATTTTTCCTCCTTCCTTAATAATGAGTATAAGGTAAGTTGGGATCGTATCCGCAGGGAACGTTGAAATTATTTCTTTTTAGAATTTTATGAGTAACAGTTGAACACAAAATTGCATTTTTAACTAACTACGAATAACTTAAAAACTGATTAACTAAAAAGTAATGTAACTAAACTTATCAGATTAACAATTAATTTTACTTAATAAAAATTAATTCCAGCCAATGAGTCAATTTCGTCTTGCGTTTTATTTCTGATCATCGATGCAAAAATATCTTATGGGATTTTAAATAAACCGGTTAAAAGTGTCGACAAACGCCTAACACTCAATCTCTCCTTACCGTTTTGATAATTAAGAGACGCTCGTTAATTACCGTTTAACCGAGTTACAACCTCCGAGACGCTTGTAAGATTTAATAACTCGGTTGCATTAAGAAGCGAGAGACCCGATTCAGAGCCATGTGTATTGAAGCAATATCATGTAACAATGATCATCCGTACCCGTAATACGGTCCGATTATGCTTGTGATGCCTAAAAGGTGTACTACTTGCCACTTTGTTAAGACCGAGGACAATTACGGATCAACGGCGTTAACTAGCTTTAGATTGTTATATTAATTAATATTCTGGCCATTAAACATTAATTAAGTACAATAATCCTCCTACGTGTAAAACGGAGAACGAACGAATATTCGAAACCCCAAATAAGAAAAAGCTCAATTTAGATCTCACAGAAATAAAAGCTTGAGACTTAATCTCTCATTGACTGGAAGAAGAAACTTAGTTAATGAACATAATTAAAAACAACTTACAAGAAAAACCAAATGAATTGTTCCCAGCAGGAATGAACCTCAAAGAAGAATTACAAGTTCTTACACATTTCCCTCACAATTGTTTCTCACTGTTTTTCTCCCCAAGTACTGACTGAATGATCTCTCTCACCTCCTGGCCGAATTCACCTTTACTGTTCAGAAAATAATCAATAAATATCACTCTTTTCTCCCAATTACACCACTACTTGGTAGTTTTAAAACTACCGGTAACTTCTAAAAAACCACCCACTACTTGCAAATCAGTATTTTAATTTAATACATAAAGCGAATTAGGCAATAAGCGCATTGTCTAAGCTGTCTACAGTGCCGAAACTTGTGACTAGCCAACGGCTCGGCTCGAAATGTGGATATCACGTGCCCATGTGACATCCCAAGTTTTCCTCTTTGCCTGAATCCAACACTTTCCTCTTTTGCAGCTGCCTGTGAACCTACATCATAATCAACACAAAAACCAACCAAAAGTGTAATATTTTGCTCTAAAATAAATCATAAAACCAGCTAATTTTATCACACTTTTGAGTTCCCATCAGCTGCCATATTGAACAAGTGTTAACATCACAAATAGGACACGCTACCTTACCCTTTGTAGTACATCCAGCCAAATTACCATAAGCTGGGAAATCATTAATTGTCCACATGAGAATGGCCCTCAAATTGACCATGCTCTTTCCGTATGGATCATAGACCTCAACTCCACTTATCCATAATTCTTTCAAGTCTTCAATAAGTGGGCTTAAATATACATCAATATCATTTCTAGGTTGCTTCGGCCCAGGGATTAACAAAGTTAGCATTAGATTATCTTTTTTCAAGCATAACCATGGGGGAAGGTTGTAAGTAACAAGCATCACAGACCAGCAACTGTACGTAGAACTTAGATTATGATGAGGATTAAATCCATCTGTAGCAAGTCCAAGTCTTAAATTTCGATGATTCGATACAAAAAAAAAAGGCCACTTACTATCAATAAAACTCCATTGAGGTGAATCAACTGAATGTCGCATCTTGTTATCCTTACTATGATGAGTGCTATGCCACAATAATTGTTCAAAATTTACTGATGATCTAAACATCCTTCTAATTTTGGGAATAATCAGAAAGTACCTCAAAACCTTAACCGGTACCCCCTTTTTAATTTTGCGCTCATCTCCTTTCCCGACCACTTTCCACCGGGTTTTCCGACATCTTGGTCAATTATCTAGATCTGCCAGGTCTTTTCTAAATAGACAACAGTCATTGACACATGCATGTATTTTTCATACCGTAAGTCAAATGTCTTAAGTAACTTTTTGGCAGCATATGTAGAAGCAAGAAGTGTATTTCCTTGTGGAAACATGTCACTCAAGACTTTGAGAAGTTCAGTAAAAGACTTATCTGACATACCATTGACATCTTCAAGTTTGAAAAGCACTACTGTTGCTGTCAGCTTTGTGTAGTCAGTGCAACCTGGGTACAGGGGAGTTTCTGCTTCATCCAACAATTTAGAAAACCTTTCATCTCTCTTTTCTTCTGTATAATCTGCAATCTCTTCCTCGTTAAGATGCGCATCTATGAACATCCTATATGTATCTGATACTTCATTGCGATCACATGTCATTTTCGAGGAAGTGCCAGAATGTTCTTCCCCATGAAAAATCCAATCCTTGTACGTCGCATCCATCCCAAACACAACCAAGTGTGACACCACATTATCACTAGTCTGGTGAATGATATTTCTGCACCAAGTACAAGGACATTTAATTTTTGGGGGATTTCCTAACTTCTCCATAGTTCTAGTAACAAAATTTCTTGCTCCATCACTATATGCGGGCAATGGTCTACAAAGAAAGCTTTAAAAAAATTAATTCAATAGCAATAAAAGAGCATGCATATACCAAACTAATCTTTGAGTTTAGATTTGAAACCTTGGCAGATTCACCCAAGCTTTATCCATCAAAAGATCGTGTGATTCAAACTTCAAACCTAAATTGAGAAAATACACGCATGTAACCACCATATCAAACACAAGTATATATACAATATATATATAGACTTACTAATAGCAATCAAAGTGCACTTCATTATGAATGCTAGAGGAAAAAAGTTAAACATAAAGCTAAGATCAGTTTGGGGAACTGGAGAAGTGCATCTATACTTCATTAGTGCAAAAGTTTTAATAGACATCTGGT
The DNA here is from genome assembly GCA_013146195.2 of Codonopsis lanceolata. Lineage (NCBI taxonomy): Eukaryota > Viridiplantae > Streptophyta > Magnoliopsida > Asterales > Campanulaceae > Codonopsis > Codonopsis lanceolata. The sequence continues at coordinate 35,429,296 of CM028379.1, read as the reverse complement.
AGGTCTGCTGTACTCTATGCAACAGTGTGTAGTGCAACAGAAACATGTACTAAATTGAGTATAGCCAAAATAAAAATGCTAAGATGGATGTGTGGTAAAAATAAGAAAGATGAAATTCTAAATGTCAAAGGCTTTGAAGAGATGATCAGCCTGGTCAGAAATGCATTCATCTGTCCAGCTTCTGATAAATAATACTGGCATACTTGCTACATCGTGTAGACTCACCACAGAAGGCTATGATGAGTAATAATCCATTCCGCTTCTTTTTCCTTTGTTTGGAGGGGAGATTGTTAATTAGATGAGTTGTGTAACTAAATTAAATACTTCTTTCCTTATATGTTTGTCTTTCGATTGCTGCTTCCTTTTCTTTGTGCCCTGTTTGCTAGAATGTTCGCATTGGTTTTCTAGTATACATACGAAGTAATTTTTAATCTTTCGTGTGAAATAAGTAAATTAAAATATTTTATTTTCATGCTCCTCATTCCTTGTTATGTTTCCCATTTCATAACTAAGTGTCGCATGCTTATTCATGTTCCTACCATTTGTAGGATGATGGGGACTAACTACATAGGTGCATTCTTTCTTACCAAAGTTCTGCTGCCACTTCTAAGAAATAACCCCACTCCTTCTCGGATTGTCAACGTGACATCCTTTACACATCGTAACTATGAATTTTTTTTCTGATGCTCTTTTTTATGTAAAGCATACTCCAATAAAGAAAGAGTTGTGTGATATAAATGTTTATCAAAATTGGCATATAAACTTTACGTCCTGTATCTTCCAACATTCTCATTCTTCGTTCTATTTCTCCACACAACTCAAGATGTTCTGTTGGGGGGGGGGGGTAAATTGTCTTCATTACAGTGATTCTTATTATCTCATGTGAAATTACTTTTGTTAGTTGTACTTGTGTCAGAACTGCAAATAATTATTATTTTCTTTCGCTTTTCTTTGTTATGACTTTTATATATTAACTCTTATTGCATATTGGTTCCTTTCTTCAATATATGGTGTTGAGGTTGGCAAGGAAACTGTTTCTGGAAAGTATTTTTCAAAATTAAAATACTATCCTAATATCTATGAGTATTCCAAATGTAAGAAACATTTTTTTTGTAGACACTAGTGTGATTGTTTGTCTTGTCACTGATAACTTGCAGTCCCCATATTTTTTCCATAGTATGCATATTATTATTCTCATATGAGCTTCATCGGCAGCTTGATCTCTTGGAGAAATCTCAGCAGGTCTCTGTCATGTATGTGATGCATTACCTTTTGCCTTCAATTTCTCTATTATAAACTATTCTCTTTGTTACTATTATGATTAATTTCAGATGTAACTATATTGTACGTGACTTTGGTGTTAGTTGAATCAACATACTTGGATTCCCCACTTCCCCCTATTTCCACCACTCTAATCGAGCTTTGGGTTGTCAATAGGCCCAAAATGTTAACACTAATTTGCATCTCATAAAGAAATATTAAGCTGACTTGTATTCGTAAAGTCGAGAAAGAACCATTCTTGCACACTCACACAACACACCAGGTTCAATACAAGCAAACACACATTGAATTAATGACTCACACACCACATTCATTTTACTTAATCCACACCTCCTCATCATTTATATGTGTAAAATGAATTTGTATTTCATGCCTACACCACCACTTGTCGTTATGGTTCCTTTCAAGCTGTTGAAAGTTGATCAAATCGTGAGAATTTTTTTGTGGTCTTAGATTTAGTTGGAAGGGGATTGCAATGATAGCTATCTTCTGGTATCACGTGTTTTACAAATACGAGATTGTGTTACAGTGTTGAGTTTGTAACTGCTATTGGTTTTTCTGATTTGACCCGGCAGAGCCTATAGCATTTATGACCTGAGATGATTAGGGTGATGATAAGTAGTGCCTGTCTAGATGCTTTGGTGCCTACAATCTATCTCCCTTTAACTTAGCTCAGCTACTGGTGTTTAAAATATGATACTGATATTCTAATATTGATTCAAGTTGGTTTAGGATATCCATATTTTTCTGATAAACTGACAATCCAGAAAAATCTCCTGATTGAAAAAGGTCGAGTTGTTGATTAATTAATGTTGGTTATGCGAGACAAGATTAACAGAATGGCCTCTAATTTCGGCACATCCTTTGCAGCCGAGCAATTGAGCCAGTAAATACTATACAAAATCAGTTTGGTATTAAATCAAACAACACTAATAAACAATCAGATCATCATCATTATTGACAAAAATTGCTCCTCTAAAAAGATATTGGTATAGAGTAGTGCATGTTCCAGCGACTGCTGTGGCTTTTGATCAGTCTGGTCGTCCTAGTAAGAGGTCGCGGTCTCCACCTGCTAGACCAAGACCTCGTTTATATCCTGCTGATGAAGAAGAAAAGGAAGGTATGATTCCAGCGGATGAAGAAAGGATAATACCCGAGGAAGCTGGTGCTGTTAGGGAGGAATAAGGGAATCGATAGGTTACCGAGGGTCTGATAAGTGTTTCTCCTAAGCTATGTGTTTTTAAAAGCTACAGCCCCCACACTTTTCATACCAATAAGCTGCGAAAGAAACACTATATCACATATCAATAATGCTAAAGTTTCTAGGGTTTGTCGATCTAAAATTGACTACAATCCAGAATCTAAATATACCCCTAACAAGAACCTAAATTGAGAAAATTGGAAAACAATGACTTAAACATATCAGCAATGCTGAATTTTCTTAGAGGCCAAACATAAAACACCTTGTAGGCAGTATGAAATATTTCATACTTGGGCATAGGTTATGTATTAAGGCATATAGTTACATAAGAAGAGTTTAGGGCACACATTAGGTAAGGAAAGAGATAGAGGTGCTTACCAGATGAACTTGGATCAATAATGAATGAACCAATCCCCAATCGCAGATTAAAACCCCCAAAGTTTGTCAAAGAAATCAGCGTGAAAAGGGAAGATAAAGGGAGAAAATTAGCACGAGTGTTGTTGGGAGAGTTTGGATTGAAATATTACCTTGAGATTTACCTTGTTGCTACAACAGATTAAGAGAGAGCGTGAGAGAAAGACCAGGGAGAGACAAAGACGATGTTAAGGGTTTCTTTCCTGTTGAGTATATGTTTTGGGTGATTGTGAAATTAGAGTGCGGGGGCGGGGGAAATTATGCCGCGTTTTTTTTTTTGTGGGTGGAATTGGTTTGACAACACAACGTGTATATAATAAATCGTTGTAATATAAGACAACCTAAACAGCCAACATTTATTATTAATGGGCAAAGACAACGTTGCTTTTCCAAACGCTGTATATTAAAGGGAAAACACAATGTTTTGTTTCAAAATGTTGTATATTAAATTAAACCACAACGTTTTCTCTATAAACGTTGTTTTATATATACTTTAGACAACGTTTTCAAAAAAAAAAACGTTGTGTAAAAAACATTGTCTAAAACCAATTTTGTTGTAGTGATGTTTCATGTGAATATGAAAGACCCGGTTTAAGCAGAGATTTGTGGCACCCACGTTATCACAGTAAATCACTGGTTGAGTCGAGGAGGTTAGCCCGAGTTCGCCAAGAAAAGACACAATCCACCAGACTTCATCTGCGGTGGCAGCCACTGCCCGGTATTCAACTTCAGTCGAGGAACGAGCAAGAGTGTGTTGTTTCATGGAGCTCCAAGAGATCGGGTTACTTCCAAGATAAACAATGTAGGCACTGGTGGATGTGTAGTCATCCTTGTTGCCGGCCCAGTCAGCATTAGTGAAAGTATGGAGAGTAGGGGGAGACTTGCGATGAAGAAGGATGCCCGCATTAATAGAACCATAAAGATACCGAATAACTTGCTTGACTGCATTCCAGTGCACAGTGGTCGGCCTATGCATGAACTCAGAGAGTTTGTTGACAGCGAAGGCAACATCATGCCAAGTAAGAGACAGATATAGAAGACTCCTGACCATAGCTCGAAACTCTGTCGATCTGTGAGAGCAGTGCCCGTATGAAGAGTCAAGGTAGGCGAGGAAGCAAGGGACATAGCTATTGGGCGGGCATTGGTCATGTCGTTGCGAGTAAAGAGATCAGCAATGTACCTGTGCTGGGAGAGCAGAAGACCACTTGGACGCTTAACAACTTCAACCCCAAGGAAATAATGAAGATCACCAAGGTCTTTGAGCGAGAAGCGATTAGCGAGAATGGAGATGAAAGTTTGAACTGCAGCGAGCTGGTTCCCAGTGATGATGATGTCATCCACATAGACAAGGAGATAGATGATGTTGCCCGACGTAGTACGAAGAATGAACAGTGATGCGTCGGCTACCGAGTTTTTGAAGTCGGAGGCAAGGAGAAACTGACACAGCTCATTGTACCATGCTCGGGGAGCTTGCTTGAGACCATAAATAACCTTGTGAAGTCGACACACATGGTGAGGTTTGTCCTTGTCTGTGAAACCAGGTGGTTGGGCCATGAATACCTCTTCGTACAGACTGCCCTGAAGAAAGGCATTGTTGACATCCAGTTGGCGAAGATCCCAACCTTGACAAAACGGCTAGGGAGAGAACAAGACGAATAGTGGTCAGTTTGACCACCGGGCTGAAAGTCTCGTGACAATCCAGCCCTGGTCGCTGGTGAAACCCCTTGGCCACAAGACGAGCTTTGTAGCGGTCAATGGAACCATCCGCGTGTCGTTTGATTCGGAAAATCCAAAAATCCATTTACAGCCAACAATATTACGAGCATTTGCTGAGGGAACCAGATTCCAAGTACCATTGCGAGCTGAAGCATCATACTCTTTGGACATGGCCTGGCACCACTGGACATCCTTTAGAGCTTGAGTGACACATGTCGGTTCACTGTCCGCTGTTAGTTGAGCTAAGAGACTCACTTTGGTCTTCGGTTTGAAGATGTTGTTCTTAGAGCGAGTAACCATGGAGAAGGTGCCAGTGGGCACAGGAATTGGGTTAGCGGGCATGGGAACCAATGCAACGGGCACAAGACTGGCAAGCACTACGTGATCCTTAGGCATGGTACTGGTTGCCGAGGAGGGCTGAGCAGCAGATATAGTGCAATCCTCGAGCAAGAAGCTGGTTGTCGAGGAGGGTGGAGCAGTGGGCATAGGACATGGAGTAGGCACATTAGTATCCTCGGTCATAGTAGCCGGTGTGGGAGGGTGGTGTATGGGCGAGCTGAGATCAACCAAATTCTAATTAGTGTCAAGAGCCACAGACGGAGAGGTACCGGAACGGGCAGCAGACGGTGTGTATGAAGCAGAGAGCAGCTCATGTGGAGGGAACTAGGGGTCACAGATGTAGATAGCCGGGTGATCAGAATGGGTGGCCGAGGTGGACATGGGAAAGGCAGACTCAGCAAAGCGAACATGACATGAAACGAAGATCTTGGTGATGCTCAGATCGTAACACAAATAGGCACTCTGAGTGAGCGAGTAGCCTAAGAAGACACATGGGGTGGAACGAGCAGCCAGTTTGTGGGCGAAGTAGGGGCGAAGCCAAGGGTAGCAAAGATAACCAAAGGCGTGGAGTTTGGAGTAGCTGGGCGAAGATCCAAACAGTTTGTGATAGGGGGATAGATGAGCTAAGGTGTGTAACACCTGAGAATTGCATATTTTATTAATTGTGCATTAGGGTGCATTAGCATAATTAATTATGTGCTACGTGTTATATTTAATGTGTTTATGTGTTTTGTGTTGTGGACTTGGACAATTGTCCTACGAGAGTCCATTTGAGCTCAAGATATATTGGGCTTGATGTGTGACGTATTTAAAGTCGATATAGGACTTTGGTTATGTTAGTTATGATTTATAACGTTGAAATAGGAAATGACACGTTAAAGTTATAAAATAATTATTTTCAGCTAGATTGACCCGAAATGTATCGTACGTTATGTTTTTCGTTTTATATTGTTAAAATATATTTTTATTTTGAACTTGACTAATTAATAATGATTAGTTAATGTCTAATTTGGGTTTAGTTGATGATTAATTGGTTAGACAAAGTGGGTCTTTGACCCACCAATTAAATTGACACCTTAAATAATTAATTATATATATGTTATTTTATTTCTAGTTGACCAATTTGACTAGTGGCCGCATGTCTTCTCCTAAAAAATTACTTTGGTTTCCTTTCTTTAGCTTATTTGGAATAGTGGGCGGTGGAGGACCCTCCACCATTTTCCTTTGTTACATGAATTTGGGGTGAGATACCTCATTTCTCTCCGCTTTCTTCAGTCGAGTGACTTTATTGTTTTTTATTGAGGGTTTAGCTTTTCGATTTAATTTGTTAACGAAATATTACACGTTTTCAATTTTGACTCTGTAAGGGTGTTTTATGTGTTGAAGGCTACAGTTACACCCGAATATTTTGTATTTTCATCGATATTTTTCCGTAGAGGTAAGTTACTATCCCCTTCCCTTTGTATGTAATAATTGCACATATGAACTGTGGGCTACTCTCATATGATTTGTTTTGAATATGGACTATAAATAATTTAGTTACAAATTATTATTAATTTTAATTGGTTAATGTATTAAATGGTTTTAAACTATTATTATGTCGAGTAATACGTCGGTGAGATTGTGTTGGGATGAATCCTGCAAATCACGGTGATGCCCGAAATTTATAAATATTAAACGAATGACTCAACGGAGTCAATTTAGGGACAATAAAATATAACGAGTGACGGACTCGATTCCTATGATAATAGGGAATACTTTAGTATAGTTTATTATATGTAAAATACTAGTGATACTCCTGTGCGTTGCACGGTTTGTATACTGGTATAAAATTATATACTCAATTAAAGTTGAAGAATATACAATTAAAAAGTTTAATATGAAAAACAAAATAATTAAAATTAAAGAAAGATCACATAAATTTGAAAAAAGTAATTATAAATTTATTTAGATGTATTTTATTATTTAGAAAGAGATGATTTGATGGAATTCAACAATCTTCGTTATTCGTTAAATCAACAATTGATAATAGACATGTGCCTCTAAATGACAAAATTTGATAGAGATAATAGTTTCCGATATTTCGTACTAAAGTAGTAGCTATAAAAAAACGTTGGTTATTGAAAATATAAACATATAAAAATATATTTTATGTCCTCACATTCTCTTCCTTCTTCATACCTCGTTCTTCTTCTTCTTCATTTTGTGTTTGTGTGTATGATTCAAAATAAATTTATTTTTGTGTTTGTGCTACTGTGCATATATCTGTAGCGCGCCTTCGGTTCATTAAGAGTCGTAGTCTTTTCGCTCTAAAAGTGTTATTTTTAGTTAAAAAAAAAACATAAAAAACTGTAGTGGTTGAAAATTTTACATAGTGGACGGACCCGAATTTCTCCCTAAAGCAAACAACAACAAAAAGGACTAAAAATACTACTAATTTTAGTTACCCAAATTTCTCAATTGATTCCATCCAAATTATTATTACTTTAATGAATAACAAATATTACTCTAATTATAACCAATCTGGCCCAAAACAATTTCAAACACTTGTCATATAGATAAAGAGCTTCTCACTCTCTAATCTAAAAACCCCACCCTCACTCACTCTAACCTATATACACATCGTCTCACTCTCACTCTTACTCAATTAAGTCGTTTAAAATGTCACATTTCTTATTTTTATAGCATTAAACCTAGGAAATTCCTCCGGTGAACATATGACAATGACTTTTCATCTCTTCAAACCCTTCGTTTCAAAAATTCATCCGCCGACTTTCCCCAACCAAAATAGAATCAGATCAAACCATTTCGTAGCAAGGTGCGTTGAATTTTTTTTATAAAGTATTCAACTTTGTATTTCGATTTTTTAAAAATCTTTAAGCTTAATTTTACTTAGTAAACTGGAAAAAAAGGCTTATAATAAGATCCAAGTATTTATGCTTCTTTACCTAATTATTTTTTTAAATACGGTTTAAATAAGTTGAGACTTTTTTATATTTTCAGTATTTAACGTTATACCCGAATTTTTTATATTTTGAGTATAGAAAAAATATAGATTTTGAATTTTTAGATTTGTATTTTGAATATCTATTTTTTTACATTTTTATAATTAAAATACATCTATTTTAAATCACTTGTATCTAATGTAGTTGTTCACTTCAAAATTGGTCTCTTTGTAGTCACTAATTTATTTGTTTTTCGTCTCTACATTTCAAATTCCTTTGATTTTATTAGATTTTATTTATAAATGTTCATTATTCTGATTTGATAAAACCAAAATTGAGAAATTTGTAGTTACAGTGCATATTAATAAATAAATATAAATATATATTGGTTACCAATAAATCTGTATCAGTTTGGAGATCATTAAATTACATTAAATTTAGCACATACACTTGAACATGAAGTTTATTAAATTATCGTAATTTATTCCCTACATCTTTAATCCTAGGCATTGCATATGTTTAAGTTATTTATTGATTACAAAGGTACCCTGAGAATTTAGTAATTTCGCACATATATCTGTTTTCAGTTTATTGTAGCTCCATGATCTCTAGAAAAAAAAAAAAGAGGACCAAGTACATGAGATCCTAAGCAATCAAAATAAAAAGAATACATTAAATATTATAGGTTGGAAAGATACCTTTACATTGTAAAATACATTTTGCACAAAAAAACCGTTGAGTTATCTAGGCTTACCCTTAGTCTAATGTCTTTAAGAAAAATGAGAGAGGGAGACATTTTATATAGATTTCTTCTATATTGGTGTGTTATCCTCAATTGTTTTTAGTAATGTTGTTTAACAAACAAAATTGTAACAAATTTATAGTGGTTTTATCTTTGAAAACTGCTTGAGAAGAGAAAAGTTAATGAACTGTCTAACTCCCTTAGGCGTCCAATTACAGCCGAATAAATTAATCTTCAATAATAATTCATGTAATTTTTTTGATAATTTATTCATTTATCATTCAATTGATAAGCGATTATTAAATTCAACAATTGAAATAAATAATTATTTATTAGCTCATTGAAATTTCAATATAGTTAAAAAAAATCATAGCTATTTTTTATATTACCGGATGTGAATGAGGTTGAAATAATTTGTTATATATGGTTGACAATTGTTTCAAGTCAAAGAAAGAATGTCAAAAGTTTTCAGATTTATTTATCTAATTAATTTTGATTACAAATTCGTTTCAATTCCCAATGCATTAATAACACATATACAATGTAGAAGTGTTGTCATTTTTGGAAAGTGCATTTTGGCGGGAACTTTCCAAAAATCGCACCTCTCCTTTTATATATGTATAGATTACATACCTTGGTATTTGTGTTTAAGCAATTAAATGCTTAAGTGTTTATTTACAGGAAATTAAGCATGCGTGTATGTGCGTCGAGCCCCCGTACTTGTGACTCGATGGTTGTGTTTAATTACAAGTAAACAACTACTTGTGCATCGTATTGAGTCCAACTGGCATATGTGGTTGTGTCAACAATGAGACGATAATAGTCTTTACGAGAGTTAAATCTCGTGATCGCTACGGGTCGTTGCATGAGTCTTTCCCTTGTTATTGGCCGTGACAAGGATGTAGCCTTGTTAAAGAAATTTGCATGACAAACAGAAGGCTAGACTCTTAGGTAAAACTTGGGGTAATGAGACTCCTGGTTAAGTCCAAGGTCATTGGTTCTGGATACTATTGGATTCAGACATGGTTCAGGGCGTGATCAGACATGTATCAGCACGTGTACTGCGGCAGCAACACAACTATGGTATTTGGGATACAAGCCGTGACGAAAAGCTCGCCTACAGTTGTCTATCCTAATTATGTGTTTAATTACGTTGAGTCAATGTGCATTATAACATGATCAACATGATATGTGCAAGTATATGTACAACTATACTTTATTTACATATGTGTTTATAACATGTGCATAACAGCATGCCATGTAGTTGCATATAGTAACTTACTGAGTTATCACTCACCCCGTTCCCTTTATTTGTTTTCCTTAGATCTCAGCCAGGCAGGGAGTTCGAGGTGAGGCCGGCGAGGCACTCGTGTACAGCAGGTTGTCTTTTGTCATGCAACTCCATAGGAGTTTGTATTTTTATAGTGTGAGGATGGGTTGTTGTTATATAGAGTTATATAGCTCTACTTTGGGTACTTTGACGTTACTGGTCTTGTATTATCTTTTGATGCCGGAGTTTAACTTCGTACATGTGTATTATATTACACTAGTTTGTTGGTTGTGGTGTTTATATTAATCACAGGAGTGACTGTGTTTTATCAGGTGATTTTATTAGCCTATTATTAGTGGGGGATTTGAACGTATTTTGTTGTTTTATATCTTTGTTCGACGCTCGACCCGAGGCTCGTATAGAGATTAGAGGTCGGGTCGTCGCAGGGTGGGTGTTGGTAGACGATTTATGAGATAGGTGGCGATTTGGAAGGCAAATGACCAGAAAGGCAGCGGAAGAGATGCGAGAGAGAGGAGAGAGAGATCGGTCTCAACAATGTGCCAATGGCGACGTTTTGAGAACTCATTGTGCTCTGGGGTGTGAGGAGGTGAGGTGAGATGAGAGATGCCATGAGCGGACAAGTAAACGGTCAAACGAGTGTCCTGGGCAAGTCCCATGTACGCGCCACCATTGTCCGAATAAAGAGTGACAATGGTTCTTTTAAAATAATTTTTGACCAGGGCTTTGAAGCGAGGAAAGATAGTGACGACATCAGACTTTCGTCGGAGCGGGTAGAGCCATATGTAGTGAATGTAGTGATCAACAAATATGACATAGTATTTAAAATCATCAGCAGACAGAATGGAAGAGGTCCAGACTTCAGAGTAAATAATTTGGAGCAGGAAAGAAAACACTAAAGTAGATTGCGAAAAATGAATTTTGTGACTTTTATTGCATAAACAATCATTACAATGTTTTTGTTTGATGCGAGTAGAGTCTAACGCAACGCCTAAACTAGATAGAATCTGACGCTGGATGGGTTCAAAGGGATGGCCAAGCCGATGATGCCAGTCATGGTGAGAGACTTTAGAACCTACACAAGCAGATGGGTGAGCAGGAAAAGCTGTGGTCCGCCATTCATACACACCATCGTTAGATTGCCCGATCAGCAGAATGCTCCCTGTCTGTAAATCCTTCACATGAAAAGAAGTTGGTAAGAACTCAATAGAAGTATTATAGAGAGACAAAATTGAGATATGGAAATAAGGTTCTTTTTCATGTCAGGAACAAAGAGAATGCAAGGCAAAAGTGTGTGATGGTGTATGAAGTGAAGAGAAACCAATTTTGGAGATAGGAAGCCCGATACCATTACCAATTATCATGTCATCTGTGCCTGTGTAGAAGGTGTGAAGGTGGAGATTGCCAAGGTCGCTGGTAACATGGTGAGAAGCACCACTGTCAAGAAGCCAGCCCGGAGTCCCTATGTCCGTTGAGGTTGCTAGATTGGCCTTAGGTGTCCAGCCACTTATCGAGGAAGAAGTGGTAGTTTGGGTGTTGGTGGCAACCAGCTAGTAGGTCGGACAGCGAGCAACTATGTGACCTTGTTAACGGCAGCCTTGACACTTACCTAGATATAGACGTTGTTGACGAGGAGCTGGTGCCGGAGCCTGCTGTGAAGGATGTCGAGGTTGAGAGGAAGCTATAGCATGCGAGGAAGAGTGCCAAGCATGCGAGTTGTTGTTCCTTGGAGTAGCAGGATTGGCAGTGACCGGATGGGAGAAGGACGCGAACTAAGATTGTTTTAGGAGCAGTTCGCGGTTGATGAGTTTTTCATGAAGCTCATCAAAGGAGATAGGGGTATCGCGTCCTTTAACCACATCCACTATGTGACGGTAGTCATCATCCAACCCGCGGAGGAGGATCTCAATGAGGTCCTCGTGGTCAAGCGGTTTGCCCAGAGTCGCGAGTTCATCAACCCAACTTTTGACAGACTGTATGTAGTCGGAAATTGACTGAGTTCCCTTGGTTGGTCACTTGAGGTAATCTTTGATCTGTTTGATGTGGCTGCGAGTTGGGTGAGCATAGGTGTGAGCCAGGATGTCCCAGGCTTCACGAGCAGTGGCGACTTGTTGGATCATAGGAACCAGGGGAGCAGACAGGAAGCCAACAAGAGCTCTAAAAAGAAGTTTGTTTTGGTGAATCTATGGCTGGTAGTAAGGGTTTGGGGTGGGGACGTCCTTGGATGATTGGGCATCCTTAGTGAGGACTATGGGAGGTGGGCATGGGTGTGATCTGTCTACAAACGTGTAGAGATCATAGGCAATGAGGGTGGTCTCAACTTGGAGTTTCCGAGCTATGTAGTTAGTGGAGGTGAGTTTGGTGATGTTGTGGTGGGAGATGTTGATGAGTTCGAAGGTTTTAGTGGGATCAAGAGGGTTTTTAATGGTGATGGAGTGATTTCCGTTAGCCATAGTGGAGGGTGGTTAGGGCGGCGGCTAGAGGAAGAAGAATGAGATTTAGGAACAAAGCTCTGATACCATGTAGAAACTGATAAAGTTTAGGAATAATAGCATAGTACGTCTTTCAATTGATTGAACCACTTATTTATAGGGATAGATACAATTAGGGTTACACTTGGAGTAGGGAACAAAAAACCTATACAAGTAAGGAAACATAATAATGAAAGAATTATACAATGTAATTACCACTAACTAATAATTATAAATAAACAAGAATAAATAATAAAGATATTATTCTCTAATAGATATATATATATATATATATATATAATGACAAATATAATTTTTTTATCCCAAAATTGTTAAATAACCACTGCAACTACTTATAAAATAAGGATTATATTTACACATGAACACATATACAAGTATTGAAAAAAAAAACCATAAGAAGTTGCTAAGAAATTAAATCTCATCAATCTAATAGGGAATATCTTTTCTCTATTTACCAATATGCAAGGAAAACAAGAATAATAATCTAAAAACTCATTATGAAATAAGATGTTCCAATAATGATATTAATTTACTTGTGTGTGTTTTGTCAAGACAAATTCTATCCATAGGAGGTAAAGAACAAGTATATAGTGAAATATAATTTGATGAACAACTATGGACCCTTAAAGTCAGCCATGTATAATTTGATATTCAACAAACATTTTTTACTCAATCATAAATGTGCTTCTTCTTTGAATATAAATGCTCTGTGACCACTTTTGTTACTTATAACCAAGTAATTTCACCTGCAAAAGTAGTTGCATCAGTTATGTCATGCTGGATGAGTGGACTTTTAAAGATCAACATGGTATTGATGAGAGGTGCAACATCATCATTACCGGATTTTATTTTCGCTCATTGACATTGTAGAAAAGCGAAGATGAATATGAGCAAGTAAATTGTAATCTAATTGCTCTGAAAACATGTATAATGACTCTAGAGGGGTGTGATTATGTATATGGGTGAGTAGTCGAGTATATCATACTCTTTAAGAGGTACAATGAATTAAGAGCAATCATTAGGAGTGGCAAATCGATCGGGCTGGGCCATTATTGAGTCGACACGATAAGCACGAACACGACACGATAAGCTTATCGTGCTTAATATTAAAACTCGAACACGATACGATAAAAACACAAAAAGCACGGCATGACACGATAGACACGATAAGCAAAAAAGTACAATATATTTAATCAGGCCCGTTAAGCACGTTAAGCCAAATAAACATTATAAAATATATAATTTTGATTTTTTAATCCATATTTTGAAAATTTATCAATATAAATAGTCAAATAGTTTAAAAGTCATAAATGTTCAAATGATAAAACTATGAAGTAGTTTGAAAGAAGTGAACAACCTCTATTAAATTTTAAAAAATATGTTTTGACAACATATATATTTTAATTATCATGTCTTACCGTGCTTATCAAGTGATAACAACCCATTTTTTATTGTGTTGATCCTATAATGGCCTGAATCCGATAAGCCCTAGCCCAAACCTTATAATTTCGTGTCGTGTTTGTGTCGGCCAATCGTGATGTGCCTCAAATTGCCACCCCTAGCAATCACAGTATAAATATCTATTTTATTGTTTATTGAATTGAACTTAAATATTTGTAAATATAGTTGTAATTACACATATTATCACTATCACATCATCTGGGTGACACTATTAATGAAAGAGTTTATGAGTCGGGGACATTTTGGTCATTTCGGGCGATGGATGATTGTAGGAACTATGTAATTTGAGTCGTTTTTCTTTGGTTTATCGTTATTTGAAATTGTTGTGTAATTTTTGTTATCTGACAAATATATATTCATTTAAAGACGTATTCTAAAATATATATGAATTTTTCATTCATGTAATAAAGAATAATTAAATTCACTTATATTTTTATACTTACATTTTTATAATGTATTTAATTTTCATGACACACTAACTAAAAGATAAGAAAATTATATTAATATTGATTAATATAGATTATGTACATTTTGTTATGTGATAGTGATAGTAGTAGTAATTATACATATTTAATCATAGTGATAGTAGTAATAATCGCATATATTTAATGACAAATATTGTATTTAAAAAAATATTCTAAAATTTGTAACATATTTTATTTATTTATTTTATTCTCTACTAAATAATTTTACCTTTTCTTAATCGTTGCGTTATAATAATTTGTTCAGTTTATGTACATCGAACTCACAATCTTTCCGTTACAATTATTTGTTTATTTTATTTATTATCGTTAACGTTTTTAATCATGATATTAGTTATATATAAACAGTTCTCTTTAATTTATTCTTTTAATTTTATTTGTTCACTTCATGTTACTTATGTAGAATTTGATTGAAAAGGATATATGTCGTGCGTTTAACGCACGTGTGTAAAGCTAGTTATAAATGATAATAACCGTGCATTCAATTGAAAAGAGAGTTTTTTACCTTTATTTTTTCTACATACTTTAATTATGACAACATGCTCAGGGGTATTAAAGAAAATCACATATTAGACTAATATTGATAATACAATTAATTATTTGTTTTAATCGGTATACCTGGACAAAAATGATGATTATTTGAAATCTGGGGGAATATTAAAAAAAAAGATACAAAAAAGTCAAATAACTTTTTAAACTTGTAAGAAGTTAATCAAGATGTTTAGGACGGGTTGTCCGCACGGGATCTAAGTGAGTGATGAGTAGGCTCCAGCTCATGCTAAAATTTTACAAATTCAGAAAAAAAAAAATTTTTAAAAGCTGACAATTATTTGAAATAGAATGGAGTATGAATTTTAAGATATCTTTTAAGAGGGTTAAATTAATTTTTATATTTATATGTGTAATTAACTATTTTGCCCATGGTACAATTAGGATACATGATATAACAAATATGCTTCAATATTCAAATGTAGCCAATGTAAGCATGATTTAGACAAATTGCGGGTCATGCCGTTAAGTTCCCAATTAAAGCCACTCTAATAGTTTGAAGAAGGTTGCGATTTTTTTTATTTTTTTTCGTTAACTATCATCAAATTGTAGCTGATTATTGGGATCAACAGATTTCATAACTACGGAGTTACAAACTCTGTTGATCCCCGACCACTAGATCAACAAATTTTGTGATGTCAACCAAATCTTCCACATAAAATACAAAAAACAATATACAAAAACATTAACCTCAAGTTCAGAGATTTTAAATCCTAAAGTTACCATTGTATTATGAAGTTTTAAGTTGAAAACCAAAAAAGGAAACCCTAAATTAAATGAAGTAATTGCGTCTAGAGACAAAGCCAAGCTCATCGAGACTGTGCTATTTCATTTTGAGCAAACCATCTCTAGATTAAAAATATGGGGGAATTTCAAGTGGGTAAAATTTTGAAAACATGTTTTCATCTAGAACCGTTAATTTTTTGGACATTTCATGTAACTACAAATTGCTTGCCAAATGACAAAAATGTCATTAATGAAAACTCTGATGCCAAAAAATCAATCTGATGCCAGGCATCAGAAATCAACCTGATGCCAAAATCAATCTGATGTCAGGCATCAGAAATCAACCTGATGTCAAAATCAATCTGATGCCAGACATCAGAAATCAACCTGATGTCAAAATCAACCTGATGCCAAAAATCAACATGATACCAGGCATCAGAAATCAACCTAAAACTTAACCTTCGGCTTGTAATAGACTGGATCGGTTCGTACAAATGGTAGAAAAGATGTCTGACTGGGTAATCTCTCATCTTAACTTAGGCTATTGAATGCGTCCTTTGCCCAATTAACCTATGATTGGGTCATTCCATTATTGCAAAACCCTTCTGACTTTTCCAGACACTTGACCCTTTCTGACTAACTCATTATCCTCAATAGTTTCCCTATAAATACATGCATTGCTTTAACCCCAAAGAACAACGCAAACGAATCCGTACACTCTTCCATGAATTCGTCCGAATCATCGAATATACAGAGACTCCGCCTCAAAGCAGGGGTAGTTATGTACTTTTGTATTAAAATTGTACCTAAAAGATATGTCTAAAAAATAACTGGATTTATTTGAAAACATGTTTTAAAAAATGTACCGGCTTGTAATTTTTCCTAAAAATATATATTAGCCCAGGGCCGGCCCTGAGGGTAGTCCGGGAGGGCGACCGCTCTGGGCCCCCAATTTTGAAGACCCCAAACTTATAATACAACCATATATATATATATATATATATATATATATATATATATATATATATATATATATATATATTATACTGTCACTTGAGTTTTATTTGTGATTTAGTGGCTCATTGTACGATGTGTTTTTATTTGGTTGAGAGGTCATGAATTCAAACTCTTTGAAAGTTTTATTTACTTTTGAACTCTTTGAAAGTTATGTAAAATTTATTTTATTTTTGAGTTGTGAATTATCAAGTATTATATACTCCATCCTTCCCTCCGTTTCGGGTAAAGAGTTCCCGTGTGAAAGTAAAACTTTTTTAAAAAATGACATTTTTAGTAGCTCATTAATAATAAAATGACATGCTTAATCAACAAAAAACCTAATTATCTTAAAATATAGATTAATGGATTACAATAATCGAATAATCAACAAAAAAAATCAAATGAACATGTAACGAATGAGCCAAAAAATGAGAGAAGGTGATATAGTTTGATGATATAGTTAAGAAAGATCTTACAAGAGTGAATAAATCTGAAATATCTTATAGATATGCTTTATAGACATTTTGTATATTTTAATATATAAGAAAATTACCAAATCAAGATAGAAAATAACTAGTGTACCAAAATATGCAAACGATGTAATTTTAAATAATTATTTCATATACTTATATATTAATATGTTCGTAGATGTTATACCAATTGAATGCTTTGAACGATGAAAAATTAAAAATTTATTTATTTCAAAATTTTATTTTTTTATATCTATAGGGGCCGATTTTATCATTTTGTCATTGGCCCCCAAAAGTTTAGGAACAACCCTGTATTAGCCTCGGGATGCAAAAGGACAAAAAAGATAACTGATAAGTTCGGTCCAAATCCTGGTCACGAGCTTAATACATGAGCATTCACGTTATAGTCACGTAAAATACAGAGATCAGGAAAAGTGTCACCCGAGGTTAAGGATAGCTAATCCCTCTGACCAGAAATCCTTGTCTAAGTCTGTCTGAGCAGGGAGTAAGGTTGTTTGAACAGACGGATAGTCGTTCTGAACACAACTAACTGATAACGCTCATACCTGAGATTTTAGCTATGATTTCGTTAAATATGTAATCAATCCACATTTATGACCATAAAGATCGAATATGTTCCAATGAAAACTCTATCATTTTGCCTTTTACAAGCTCATGAATGTCATTTTGCTATTTCATTTTGAGCAAACCATCTCTAGAATAAAAATATATATTAGCCTCGGGATGCAAATGGACCAAAAAGATAACTAAAGAATAATGGAGAAGTTTACAAAAATTGGGCAAACTGTGTGGTTGCTAGGCACCAAGTTTCACTGTCAAAAAAACACAATTTCCGAAGAGTTTTGGATGAATTTGTAACCTACAAGCTAGGCTGCATTCTAGAGTCTAGACAACGACCCAGTCGGTGCTGTAACGCCAGATTCACCGACAACGCCAAATACCTGAATCTGGATGGCCATTAATATGCTAGAAAACCAACGTCTGAATCGTCTGATTCACTATTTTGGTATAGTAATCGGATGTTAATGAATATTTTTGGGTTAGTTTATTAATTATCTATTATGCCAAAGATTAAAATGGTAACAAACCGAGACAATTAGTTAGAAATCCAAAAACATGGCATCAACCAAGGATGAAACCTTCCAAGTTCAAGAATCAAACGTGTACCAACAATGGATGAACCTCCAAGAAAGTGAGCTCTCCGAGCTCCTCCGAGCCCTCAAACTCAACTTAGAAGGCAAAATCACCGACTCTGCGTTGACCGAACTCACCGAAAAATCCATCAAAAACTTCCAAGACTACATAGAGACTCGCATCCACCTATCTCGCCAAGACCCATGGCCCTTTTTTGCACCCCCATGGTGCACCACCCTAGAGAATTCTTGTCTCTGGCTAGGTGGGTGCCGCCCCTCTTCTTTCATCCGGCTAATCTACTGTCTCAGCGGGTTGGAAATAGAAACACGACTAGCCGAATTCCTCAACAACGGGAGTCTGGGCGGCCCCTTGTCGATTGAGCTCGGTGAGTTGGACAAGATACGAATGAAAGTGATTAGAGAGGAGGGGAGATTGAGCAGTAAGCTAGCATGTTTGCATGAGAATATGTCAGATCAGCCCCTGGCAGAGGTGGTGATTAAGCTGGACGAAGGGTGCGAGTCGAATTGCGATGTTGACTCGGTTCTTGATGAGAACGAAGAAGCAATGGCGGAGTTGCTGAAGAAAGCTGATAGGGTGAGGCTGGAGACGTTTAAGGAGTTGATCGGTATAATGACGCCGCTTCAGGCGGTGCAGTTCTTAGCGGCGAGTAAGAAGCTGCGTATGTGTACGAGAGAGTGGGGGAAAAAGAAAGATAATGATCATGGTCGATTTGAGATGTAAGGCCTTAACGATCGACTTCAATTCATGTTTAAACTTCAAGTTTAATTCTTTACTTTATTTCTTCTTTTTATGTTGTAGTAATTTTTATTTTATTTTTTGACATTTTTGTGATGTTTAATTAGTTTTTATTTCATTTTTTGAGCTTGTTTGCAGGTTTCCTTTTCTTTTTCTTCTTTATTTTGATTTTGTTATAAGACATGCTTTACTAAGTGATTATATAGGTTTAAACACCTCCTACCATATTAAAAACTTAGGTAATCGTTACCCGATCCACCGTTATTGATGGATTAAGAGAGTACGGGATTATAGTTTATAAATAACATCCGTAAAATCGGTTTACAGGTAATTTACTCATATTTTATCATGCATGTAAGTGGTCAGATTTCCTAGCTATATTCCTAAGCAGATTGATGGAATATTGGTGTCATGTTTAATGGATGTTACTGGTCTCTAGCTACATTAAGATCTAATTAGTTCTTCGGATTCGATTAGCAGATATTGAATACTTAGATCACAACTTTCACATGCCAATTTCTATAAGATCCAGAGGATGTAATCTGTCCCAAAAAAGGCTGAATATCTACGGAATTATTATAATTCCTGACGGAAACAAATTTAACACGCTGACTACATACGGAATTACACAACTCGAAAAGAGTTTATGTTTGAAATACAAAATTTTTAAGAAAATAATATTTTTAATCACTTATTAATAATAAAACAATATTTTTATCTTTTAATTTTAAATAATTGACTTTGTAAATTAAACATTTTAAAATATAATAATAAATTGTTTATCCAAAACGGAAAGAATATCATATATCTATTAGTAATTTTGAGCGTCCCCTCGGTTATTAATTAGCCTGATTTTGTAGTGTCATTTAGTTTAAAACAAAATTTTAATTGAAACGATCTTATAAATAATTTTTGTAAAATGAATTTTCTTTGCCCGAAAAATAATGTCTTAGTGAGTTAATTAAGATTTGTAAAAGATGATTTTATTAAAAACCTAATCTATTTTTAATATATAACATTTTAATATATAACGAATTGAAGTGGAACCGTTAAATCTTGCATAGTGGAGAAACAACAATTTCCAAAAGAAAAAAGCGGGTTGAAGCACAAAAAAGAACAGCACGAGTATCACTCGATAGGGCGACAAATTAATGATAAGGATCAAAATCAAATTTTAATATCTATTTAATAATATTAGGTTATCTGATTATTAAAATAAAAACTATCAAAACTTAATACCAGAAAATGTACCAAATTTAATAACTACTCTAATATTATAGCTAATTTTAATATCTTCATTTTGACCATATATTTATATTATAATATGTGTTAATAAATTATTATATATACATATTTTTATTTTTTTTATATTATAATATGTGTTAAATATAATTTTTTAAAATTATATATCAAATTTTGATAGGGGATGATTATATATTTAGTAATCAATAAGTATCAAAATTTGATTTTTATATGATTGAACTTTAGTTAGCAATTAAAAGATGAAGAAAACAAGCAAAAATTGTTTACATAAATTATAACACAAACTAAACCGATTTTTACAGACAACTCCATACATTCTCCGTCGCAAGTCGTAACTACCCAAATCTACTCCCATCTACAACCAGCTAGTTCATGTTTCTACTCCTTCACCTCAACCCAAAGAGGAAAACCAAAAAAACAAAACAAAAAGGCGCAAGGTGGATAGGTAGCTAGGGCGACACTTGCACAAATTTTGATACGGGGATGATTATATATTTAGAACAGACGCAGACGCTTATTTTAAAAAGATGAAACCGACACTTATTTTAGGACAGAGAAAGTAACCTAATCGTACAACCAATTTTCGTTCCATGAAACACGTCCGTCTCTCTTCTTACCCCATTTCCTCATCTGAATCTGAAGAAGCGACGTCGCCGACAACAAATCCACGCTTTGTTTAGGACTCAACAAATCCAACACCCCTTTAAGTGTCTTTAGCCTCACACAATCAGCCATTTTCATAACCCTCTCCAACCCAACCGACAAAACGTTCACCGCCGCCTCCACCAACCCATCCACCTCCGCCAACGCCTCAGCCTTCTTAAGTCTACTACTCAACCTCGCCAACTCAACCATCCGCCTATCAGCGATCGACACTTGCTGCCTCTCCATATCTCTCTCCACCTTCATCTCCTCACCCTTTATCTTACCCCTCAACCCTTCAATCCTCCTCATCTGCTCTTCCGTCAAGTCCAACAACCCAGCCCTGGTCCGCCGCAGCGAATCTATGAGACGAAACACCATCGACGGCTTCCAACCGGTGATCCAAAGATAAGCATTTTCTAGAGAGCTCAACCACCCTGGTGAAAAGAAAGACAACACGTCTTCGTGGGCTGTGGCCCATTTGACAGTGTAGTATTCCTTGTGGTGGGCCGTCAGCTTTGTGACCAAATCTTGGTAGTCCGGTTCCAGATCATGAGAGACAAGACGGGTAAGATACTCTTCAAGTTGACTTACCCATTTCTCGTAAAATTCTGCGAATTTCTCCTCCATGGGAGTTATAACTCTTTCGAACTATATTTTTCTTTCTGTTTTAAGTAATAAAGATGTGAATTAAAGCTGTCGGGGTGTGGGTATTTATAGGAAATATTGAAACAGATGGATGGTTAAAACTAAGGACACGAATTGAGATGAATGGGAAATGCGTGGCCCTTGCATGGCTTAAGCGCAGATAGTAGCCCCTCGTTGATGTCAAGGGGTAAGCTAGCCGCCGCTGCAGACCTAGGGTCGGTCGCTTTAGGTTGATTTAGCTTATTGCCATATGTTATTATTAAAAAAAAATTCAATGGGAAAAAAATATTTTTTATAACAAAATTATTACAATATTCTTAATGAATCGTAGGTGTGCTACAAAATTTATTATTTTTGCACCACGGTTCATTAATTATATTACATTAATTTTATACCGTGGTTCAATAGTTTAATTTCCTAGTCTAATTGCACCGCGGTTCACCAATTCTATTATTATTATTATTATTATCATTATTTTATTAATAGTAATATTACTTTTATTTATATTATTGTTAATTATTAATATTGATTTTAAAAATATTATTATTACCTTTTGAGCTACCCGGCCCAATAGGCCTAAGGACACGTCACGTGCCCGGCACATCTCCACCAGTCACGAGCAGAACACGTGCATTCCAAGATTCAGGCCATTGGGAAATGGACAGCGACCGTAAACATATCGCGAGCTGGAGGCTTAGCATCCAGCGGGTAAGGATGCAGTGAGCTAGGGGTTTACCTAGCAGGCAAAAGTGTGCATCGAGCAGGATTTACCATGCTCATTTATGAAGGTAACAGTTGTCTTGAATATGGGCAGTTACTTCTGAGAAACTCGCCACCATTGCCATGATGAGACCGTTGTGATGAATGTGGCAGTTAATGTACCCGCTACACATGCCATGATGTTTAATGAGCAGTTACTCTCCGGCACAGGATATAAAACCCCTCGAAGCAAAGAGGGGAGGTACGTGAATTTTAATACTTGGTCAAACTCTGTTAAATTGTTTACTCAGTTGACTCTTGAGCTAATTTTTACGCCGGATGGCTTTTGCAGGGAGTGCCACTGCCCCTAGTTCATCGTTTTTACTTGTTTGCAGGGTTGGGCCTTGGTGATTTCCGATAGATTGAAAGCCAGATATCCAGTTAAAGAAGCCCAGTGTGACTAAGATTATTTTGGACGCATCAATTGGTTCCATTGCCGGGAAAGTATTTTCTCAAAATCTTATTTCTTTGTAATTTTGCTAGTTTCGGTTATGGCAGAAAACGACATTAATGGTGTCAACAGCAGTAATCAGGAAGAAGTACATGCAACCCCTAGTCTTAATCTTCCGGTTGGCAATAATCCACCACCTCATGATGTCCGCCATCAGCTTAATCAACGGTGGGGTTTGGATTCTTTAGCTAGGAGTGCAGTGGCTACTGTTGGCTTGGCCAACGAATTTCGGGAGGAGGCATTGCGCCAAAGGGAGATATACTTGGGACAACTGCATCAGTTGAACCTACAACTGATTGCAATGGGTAAGCCGCCTTTGCTCACTGAGTTGGAACCCCTACCTGGTTTGCCTGCACCGAGTCAAGCAGCAAGTGGGTCAAGGACCGGGGGAAATCAGTTAAATCCAGTACACGTCCCCTCGCAACATCGTGAACGGGAATCTAAGGGGCGTACCCAGCAAGAAGGCCGAGCTCGTCACAGGATTGCTCCAAGTGTGCATTCTCGATTGGGACCCCGAGTGGGAGACGATTCAGCACAATCTCGCAGTAATCGTAGATCACCTTCTCCACGAAGGTCGCATCCCTGTCGTCCTCGTTCACCATCACCGCGAAGATCACATGCTCACAGTCACCACACTCCATCCCCCAGGAGATCTCATGCTCGTCGCTATCGGACACCTTCTCCTAGACGGTCACAAGTTCACCTGTCACATCAGTCTAGAGAAAGGAGGGAGTTGCAACAATCAAATGCCTAGAAAAATTTAGCGGTTAATGAGCTAGTACCTCAGCTCGCAGCTGCAGCCCATGCACAGGTGGCCCAGGTCGTGGGCGTTGCTCAAGATCTGGGAGCTATGGGACCCCCACAGGCCTCTCCTGTGTCGGTGATACAACCTCAGCCCGCTAGTGGTTTGCCTACAACCTTCAGTATGCAAGAGTTTGAGGATTTGAAGCGCCGAATGGAGGCATGGGAGTAGGGCAAGGCATTGGATGAGAATTTTTGGGTACGACGGCTAGTCCTTTAATTTGGCCCCTTGGATTGAGAATGCACCTCCAGCACAAGGGCTTATCTTTCCAAATATTAAAGAATATACAGGGAAGACAAAGGCGAGAGATTGGCTGATGTCTTTTGAGTCCCAGATAGGTCTCGTCACATCAGACGAGGCACTAAAGATTCGAGCTTTTGTGGGAGCATTGCAAGGGAAGACACTGGCTTGGATGGGAGCTCTTCCTCGTCGATCTATCAACAATTGGGCTGACTTACGGACAAAGTTCGTAGCAGACTTTGGGACATCAGGAGCTATTGCAAAGACAAGAGCTGACTTGTCTAAGGTTAAGCAAGGAGCAAACGAATCAACAGCCAGTTATTTAGAACGGTTTACGAAGATGCTCGAGCAAGTTCCTGGATTGTCCGAGCAGGAAGTCACTTTATGTTTTGAAATAGGTTTGCTCGAAGGAGAAGGCGGATTGAGATCAGAATTAAGCATGCGAGAGCCCAAGACGCAGGCTGAGATGTTAATGCGGGCTCAGAAATGGTGCGCGGGAGAGACTGCGAAGAAAGAAAAGAAGAAGGAAAGTGCTGAGATTGGGGCTAATCCCCAAGGATAGCGGTCAGGGTGTAGGTGGTGGTTATAATAAGAGCAAGTCGCGATATGATCGCCCGAGGGAGTTTCTACGAGAGAGTGATCTCACCCCGCTCAACACATTGCGAGAGGACATAATGTACGAAGTCCGAGATGAGCTTCCTCGCCCACCTCGTATGAACCCTGAAACAGCAGATTCCAGGGATCGGTCTAAGAGGTGTGCCTATCATGATGATTATGGGCACACAACGGAGGAGTGTTGGCCGCTGAAAAAGGCCCTTCAGAAGCTGATCAATGAAGGCCGGTTGGACCGGTTCAAGAGAGATGGAGGGAACAGGGGGAATGTTCCCCGAAGAGATGCACCCCCGATCAGAGGGGTAATAAATGTCATTATGGATGAGGAGCCCACAACAACTCAGCTCGGCAAGCAGATCTATTCTTTGTCAAAGGTGATAGATCGTCCAACCACTTTGCAAGCAGGAGAGGAGACAATACAGTTTACTCGCAGTGAGTTGGCGAGTAATGTGGCAGGGGAGCAGTCCTTGATTGTCTCTGCTTTGGTCGATGGTTGGGTTGTGCACAGAATCTTGGTGGATACTGGAGCCTGTAGGGACGTGATGTACTATTCATGCTTTCAAGGCTTAGAGTTGAAAGATGACCGCCTTAAGCCTTATGCGAGGACTTTGGAGGGCTTCACCAACCATAAGGTACCCGTAAAAGGGACAGTCGAGATAGAAGTTTTCACCGGTGAGGGTAGTCGCACTCGAGCTGAGAAAATCACCTTTATGGTGATTGATTTGAAATCCCCCTACAACATCATTTTAGGGGTACCGAGCCTGACCAAGTTCCAAATGGTCGCTTCCATTCCTCGCCAGAAGGCTAAGTTTTACACCGATCAAGGCAGAGAAAGAAGCAGAAGTTGACCTTGGAGGATGATGAGCAGAAAATTACCATTAGCACCAAGGAAAAGTCTCATGTAACTGTGGGACCTTCAACGATTGCTATGGTCGGTGAGGGCTTGGTTCAAGATGAGCAACATGGACACGAGGAGGATACTTGTCCTTTGTCGATGTTGGGGTCGGGGGGACAAGTCAAGCAGGCTGTTGACTTAAAGTTGGTACCAGATGAAGATTGCGAGGAGGTCACTTGTCATTTGCCGACATTGGGGTTTTGGATTTGGATCAGCTTGATGTAGTCGAAACTCAAACTGAGGAGGAGGAAAGAGTGGAGTGTGACACGCTCCAAATACGCGATGAGGCAGAATTTACAGCTCAAGACGAGCTTGAAGAAGTGGTCATTAACTCTGCTTACCCTGAGCAGAAGATAAAAATTGGCAGGGCATTGTCGGCAGAAGCTCGAGCTAATCTGGTCAGGCAGCTCCAGGAAAGCTTGGATGTGTTCGCGTGGAGACCAGAGGATATGCAAGGGGTGAGCGAGGATGTGGCAGTTCACTGTCTCAGTGTGGATCTAACTTTCAAGTCAATTCAACAGAGGCCCAGAATGTATTCTGCGGAGAAGGACAAGGCGATCAAGGAAGAGGTAGAGAAATTGCTCAGCGCGGACATTATTGAGGAGATACACTATCCGACATGGCTAGCTAATGTGGTCATAGTTAAAAAGTCAAATGGAAAATAGAGGATGTGTGTGGACTTCACCGATTTGAATAAAACTTGTCCAAAGGATTGCTATTATCTTCCTCGCATTGACAAGCTGGTGGATGCTATAGCTGGTTTTGAGTTCCTGAGTTTCATTAATGCGTACTCAGGGTACCACCAAGTGAAGATGAAGGAGACATATATTGAATACTTAGATCACAACTTTCACATGCCAATTTCTATAAGATCCAGAGGATGTAATCTGTCCGAAAAAAGGCTAAATGCCTACGGAATTATTATAATTCCTGACGGAAACAAATTTAACATGCTGACTACATACGAAATTACACAACTCCAAAAGAGTTCATGTTTGAAATACAAAATTTTTAAGAAAATAATATTTTTAATCATTTATTAATAATAAAATAATATTTTTATCCTTTAATTTTTAAAAATTAACTTTTTAAATTAAACATTTTAAAATGTAATAATAAATTGTTTATCCAAAGAGAAAAGTATATCATATATCTATTACTAGTAATTATGAGCGTCCCCTCGGTTATTAATTAGCCTGATTTTGTAGTGTCATTTAGTTTAAAACAAAATTTTAATTAAAATGGTCTTATGAATAATTTTTATAAAATGAATTTTCTTTACTTGAAAAATAATGTCTTAGTGAGTTAATTAAGATTTGTAAAAGATGATTTTATTAAAAACCTACTCTATTTTTAATATATAACGAATTGAAGTGGAAACGTTAAAACTTGCATAGTGGAGAAACAACAATTTCCAAAAGAAAAAAGCGGGTTGAAGCACAAAAAAGAACAGGACGAGTATCACTCGATAGCGCGACAAATTTAATGATAGGGATCAAAATTAAATTTTAATATCTATTTAATAATATTAGGTTATCCGATTATTAAAATAAAAACTATCAAAACTTAATACCAGAAAATGTACCAAATTTAATAACTACTCTAATATTATAGCTAATTTTAATATCTTCATTTTGACCATATATTTATATTATAATATGTGTTAATAAATTATTATATATACATATTTTATTTTTTTTAATATTATAATATGTGTTAATTATAATTTTTTAAAATTATATATCAAATTTTGATACGGGGATGATTATATATTTAGTAATCAATAAGTATCAAAATTTGGTTTTTATATACACCATTGAACTTTAGTTAGAAATTAAAAGATGAAGAAAACAAGCAAAAATTGTTTACATAAATTATAACACAAACTAAACCGATTTTTACAGACAACTCCATACATTCTCCGTCGCAAGTCGTAACTACCCAAATCTACTCCCATCTACAACCAGCTAGTTCATCTTTCTACTCCTTCACCTCAACCCAAAGAGAAAAACCAAAAAACAAAATGAAAAGGCGCAAGGGGGATAGGCAGCTAGGTCGACACTTGCACAAGTTCATCCCTCCGTCCTAAAATCAAGGTTGGTTTTAAAATAAGTGTTTGTTTTGGTCTTAAAATAAGTGTCGGTTCCAAACAGACGCTTATTTTGGAAATTTAGGACAGACATGGAACAGACGCAGACGCTTTGATTTTAAAAAGATGAAACCGACGCATATTTTAGGACAGAGAAAGTAACCTAATTGTACAACCAATTTTCGTTCCATGAAACACGTCCGTCTCTCTTTTTACCCCATTTCCTCATCTGAATCTGAAGAAGCGACGTTGCCGACAACAAATCCACGCTTTGTTTAGGACTCAACAAATCCAACACCCCTTTAAGTGTCTTTAGCCTCACACAATCAGCCATTTTCATAACCCTCTCCAACCCAACCGACAAAACGTTCACCGCCGCCTCCACCAACCCATCCACCTCCGCCAACGCCTCAGCCTTCTTAACTCTACTACTCAACCTCGCCAACTCAACCATCCGCCTATCAGCGATCGACACTTGCTGCCTCTCCATATCTCTCTCCACCTTCATCTCCTCACCCTTTATCTTACCCCTCAACCCTTCAATCCTCCTCATCTGCTCTTCCGTCAAGTCCAACAACCCAGCCCTGGTCCGCCGCAGCGAGTCTATGAGACGAAACACCATCGACGGCTTCCAACCGGTGATCCAAAGATAAGCATTTTCTAGAGAGCTCAACCACCCTGGTGAAAAGAAAGACAACACGTCTTCGTGGGCCGCGGCCCATTTGACAGTATAGTATTCCTTGTGGTGGGCCGTGAGCTTTGTGACCAAATCTTGGTAGTCCGCTTCCAGATCATGAGAGACAAGAAGGGTAAGATACTCTTCAAGTTGACTTACCCATTTCTCGTAAAATTCTGCGAATTTCTCCTCCATGGGAGTTATAACTCTTTCGAACTATATTTTTCTTTCTGTTTGAAGTAATAAAGATGTCAATTAAAGCTGTCGGGGTGTGGGTATTTATAGGAAATATTGAAACAGATGGATGCTTAAAACTAAGGACACGAATTGAGATGAATGGGAAATGCGTGGCCCTTGCATGGCTTAAGCGCAGATAGTAGCCCCTCGTTGATGCCAAGGGGTAAGCTAGCCGCCGCTGCAGACTTAGGATCGGTCGCTTTTAGGTTGATTTAGTTTAGTGTCATGTACTATTATTAAAGTTTTTTTTTCAATAGGAAAAAATCATTTTTTGTAACAAAATTACTATGATATCCTTAATGAATTGTAGGTATGCTACAAAGTTCATTATTTTTACACTATGGTTTATCAATTTTATTATATTAATTTTACACCGCGGTTCAATAGTTTAACTTTCTAGTCTAATTGCACTGCGGTTTATCAATTTTATTATATTAATTTTTGCACCACGGTTCATTAAGTTAACTGTATAATCTAATTACACCGCGATTCATCAATTTTACTGCATTAATTTTTGTACCGCAGTTCAATAGTTTAACTGTTTATTCTAATTGTACCGTAGTTCATCAATTTTATTGCATTAATTTTACACCGTGGTTCAAAATCGTAATTCAACAGACCATGTCTTCAATTTTCTTCTTTCTTCTCCACCGTCGTAAGTCTTCTTATTCATCATCCTTCGTCTTCGTACCTATTGTGAAAATCTTCCAACCCAACATATTTTTATTAAAGTTTCGTAGTTAATGATTCAGAAAACGTGTCTACCTTTCGGGGGCTTTGCTCTCGAACCCCACAAAGAGGCGCTGCCTCCTCAACCCCCACGACTTGATCGGGCAGGTCGATCCCCGTTTCGTTAACCAACAATGGTGATTTTTTAATCAAAAGTGTGTAGCCGAAGCTCTTGAAAAAGACGATAACATTTTTGAAACAATATTTAAAAAGTAGTATTTTCCAGTTGAAAAAACAAACACCGAACTGGAAAGGTTATAAACTTCAAAAAGTGGATCGACCTGAATTTCACTCTATTTTTTATAACTTATAACTTATTGCTTATAATTTATAACATGACTAATAATAGTATTTGATTTAACTTTTTGAAAGTGCTGACTAACTTTCATAAGTTATTATGTGTGTTTGATTAATAAGTTGAAAAGGTAATGAATTCAAATATAAAGATACAAATAATCTCATCACAAAATGTAATTTACATCATCATCATCATCATTATTATTATTATTATTATTATTATTATTATTATTACTATTATTATTATTATTATCATTATTATTATTATTATCATTATTATTATTATTATTATTATTATTATTATTATTATTATTATTATTATTATTATTATTATTATTATTATTATTATTATTATTATTATTATTATTATTATGATCATCATCATCATCATCATCATTATCATTATCATTATAATTATCATTATAATAATAATAATAATTATTATTATTATTATTATTATTATTATAAAGGAAATAAGGGGGAGTACGGGTGTATAAGGGGAGTTCACCAAAAGGGTAAAAAAAAAAAAAAGGAAAAGAAAGTTTATGATAATGAATGATGGGTGATGGGTGATGGTTGATGAAATGGGGAAGAAGTCCAATCAAGGTCAAAAGGGGGATGGAGGTGACGGCCGTAAGGGAAAGGAAAAAGGGAATTTGTAGTTTAAATTAATTTGATGGTAGGAGTATGTTTTGAGTATTGTTTTGACACATTATCAAGTTGGTTCTTAAATGGAAACAAATAAATAAAATAAAATTTAATAAAACGAAGTTATATAGAAAAAAAACTTTCTGTTTGATTACTTAGATACAGGTAAAATGTTGTTTAAAATAATTTAGTTTTTTGTATTGGATGTGAAATTTGGGCAAGTACGGGCAGTGGTGCATTACACGTACAGGCTAATTGTTCACTACTTTTCGGTAAGGGATTATACTTCTTTAAGTTATTTGATCGTCCTATTTTATTCGGTAGGTTTCCGTTATAATTTTATTAGCTTAACATTTTCTTTATAAATGCATGCTCGGTACTCGCCGATATTTGTTTTGAACTTCATCGAACCTATTTTTCTGTTCATACTCTGGATTTTGTAATTTTTATAACACATGTTTGACTTTTTTGAAATATCAATTCATTGAAAAATGGATTACATATACTTTTTGGACGTTAAGTTTGACTTTATTGGAACTCCCCCGTGATCACTAAGTAAATTAAATGGTTACGTGAAATATGTAACACTTATGAAACGATGAAATTATTTAACACCACCGGACACGTGGTGAGGTTATCCGGATATACCTTTAGGCCCGTTGGGCTCAGGCCCGTCGGGGTAGTCAGTTAGGTCGAATTGACCACTTAAGTGATCATGGAATCTACGTGGATTCCTTGTTTCTAACCGGTATGGGACGGTTGGCAGCAATCGTATATCTCGTATTTGTTTTGAGCCTTACCCTTCACTTGGAATTCCTAATCAACATTTGTGTTTGATTTTACTATTCTCACATCCGGTTAATGCAGTTATTAGTCTTATTAAAACTATTTGACTTTTTTTGCGATATATATTTCTTGTGGTCAACTCCCCCTTAGAAACCTGAGGGGTTGTTGTAGACACCCCAATTTCGTACCCCTGGTATGTGACTGACATAAAATATCAAGAACTGTTAAAACTTAACAAATGTCAAGTTGCAGGAGTCAAAAATGCGAAAGGAAAAGCAGGATGCGCGAAACAGTGAACTGCAGGGGGGTAAAGTGGCAAATTTTGAAAGATTTAAAAGGGCTTGGGTGCCGCACCAAGGCCCCTTGGTGCCGCACCAAGGGGTACCTTGGCCGCACCATCCCTTTTCCTGTGCGCTCTCTCACATTCAAATAGGTACAAGTTTTGAAGCACAGAGTACAAGCTGCCAATGCACGGGAAAGAAATTGAGAAATGCCAGCCGCGTCCCTCTCCACTGCTATAAATAGAGGCCTTCGGCTCCCAGTTTACGCACAACATTTCATCCGCGATTTTTGATCGCAGCGAAGCTCTGCTTCGTTTCCTTCGATATCAATAGTACGAGAGGTGCGAGATAGGTGAGTGGAAGCCCCTATAGTCTCCAAACCCCGTCCAAACTCTGCCAAAATCAAAACCCATAGGTTATAAGTGATCCCTAGCCTAGTTGTTAGGTATCCACCTCAAATCCCCAGTCCAAAAAACCCAAAGTAAGCCGTTACTCTGCCCGAGTAACGAGCTGAAAAGTCAATAAATTAAGTCTAGGTTCCGCCCTACCAAAAAGGCCAAAACCTACCCAAATAAAGCTGTCACTCTGCCCGAGTTGATAAGCCCAAACTTCAAAAATCAACACAACAACACACACACACAGATAACAAAAAGACTCCCTCTCCCGAGGAGGACAGAGCGAGCACACCACCGCTCTAATAGGTAAAACCTTTAAGAGCGTTGTTATTTTTATTTATTTACATTTTCTGTCTTTTTATTTATTTATTTTCAAAAGTTGTTATTTAAATCCGGCGCAATGTAGCCAATATAAGCCGTTGTGCTGCCCGGATTAGATTAGGAAATATTATGTAAAAGAGCCGTTACAATGGCCAAATATTCTTAAATATGTTTGTAATTATTGGAAGGAGACGGCTGCGAGTCCGTAAATAATGTAGCCACGAATGTATCTGTTTAAATTTCCCTTGTCAAAATAAGACCTTATTTATTTGCTAGATTAATATAACAATGAGCATACTTCAGCCAAAAACGTTTTGAGACCGAAAGGGCGAGTTGGGTGCCTAGCACCTTCCCAACTCGTAACTTAGCCCCCGAACCCGCTTTCTAAAATCTCTGGTTTTCTTTTCTGGTTTTCCTTTATCTTTGCCTTAAAATAAAGGTGGCGACTCTAAAAACTTTCAGATCCAGTGGGGCCTCGCAACATTCCCTCTTTGCACTTTCCTGTTCTCCCCTAAAAAAGGGAGATACGGGAATGGAGGGGTGATGTATTCCCATATCCTGGTATCCTCTAAACAAGGGATAACTTGATGCGGGAAACCTATAGCTCCCATAGCGATCTGATTGGGCCATAAGGCTATTTTAATAAATCCATAAGTGGGGGCGTCGCAATATCTTTTCTTGCACTTCTCTATTTTCCCCTGAAAGATAAAAGGGGAGAATGATAATGGACAGGTAATGCATTCCCATATCCTGTTATCCCCGTAATATGGGATAACCTGACATGAGGAAACCTTTAGTTCCCATTTTGGATACAAAATCCACTCAAGGCAACCGAGACACATTCCAACGTGCTAACATAGACAGCACTCCTCTCGCACTTTGGATTTCGTCTTCCCCTAAACAAGGGAGGGTGGAAGCGAGAGCGGTGGTGTCCGCATCACGCGTCGCACCCTATCCAAGGGTGCGCGGGGCGCTGGTCGCACCCTGGGAACCTCACAGTGGCGATTCTGTTGGGGAGTTGTTTTATTTTAAATAAAATGGAGGGCTAGACTCATAAAATAAAACTTTTTTTGTTTTTATTTGTTTCTGGCTGCAGTATGCTCGTTATATTAATTTACGCATTTCAATAAAGTGTTCCCATTACGGCCGTGGCTATATTTGTGGATATGATCCTCTATCTGGCAGCAGTCTCGTTCCGATACCTGTTACGGATATGTTTAAGAGCATAAAAAAAATCAAAAAAAAATATTATAAAATTTTTTTTCGAAAAATCAAAGAAAAAATGTATATATCTATTATATATATTACAATAAATTCCGGGCAGCACAACAAAAGAGCTGGGGCTTTACTTCCGGCTCTATTTTCTTTCATTTATTTCTTTCAGTTCATTTTTCTTTTTCATTTTATTCTGTATATTCGTACATATCTACATTCATGCTGTCATTTTATTTTGGGGACATAGGACCAAAATTTGTAATTAATAGGGATATATAGTTTCCGCTTTTCTTTCTATTTCTTAAAGTGGTATGCTTGCTTGCTTGCGCTCAAAAATAAAAAGCCGAGAAAATCCACACATAACAACAAGACAGGTCAAATCTGTTTTAATTTTCTTTTCTATATCTGTAAAATAAATAAAGACTTTACTGCTTTCTAGATACCGCACACACGCGCACATGCATATAAATATATTCCGAATTGCTACCCTACACTACGGCCAGCCTACCCCCTGCATAAGCCAACGTTAGACTGCATATAGATTTTCAGGACACTTCAAAGACCGACCGGTTTTTGCATTTTAAATTGTGGGTCAGCCCAGTCAGAAAAAAAATCTGCGCAAGTCAAAAAAAAAATGTGCGCAGGTCAAAAAAAATGTGCGCAAGTCAAAAAAAAATGCGCAAGTCAAAAAAAATGTGTGCGCAAGTCAAAAAAATACACTGGGGCTGATTTATTATTTTCTAATGCTCGACCTAGACCATTTCGAATGGTGGATCCTGAAAAGAGTATAGACCCTTCGCTTGGGATCAGTCCGATCTCGATGAGTCGAAAGGCAGGTGGAATACATTGGTCCTATACTCTAGAGAAAGAATCCACTGTTCCAGGAAAGTCCTGAGACTGTCAAAATTAAGCAGGTGCTTATCCGGTCATTTTGTAGGGATAATAAATAATAATAAAATATACTAATAAAGACACGCTGTATTCCAAGCCCAGAAAGCCTTCAGCCAGCCTTCTGATACATCAAAAACCCATTTTCCTCAGAAACCTGACCCGAACCTGGAAAGGCAGAGATAGTACTGGCCGGTTGATACGGGAAAGTAATGCAGAAATCAGAACATAAGGTATCAGTATCAGATCAGACAAGGACAGAATCGGTACAAAAATACAAATCCGAAAGATGGCAACAGATGAACAAACCGATATGGGTGCATTCGGGGCTCCGGATATGCTCCGACTCCGGCAATGCAGCAGTGGCTAGACCAGAATCTGGATGCACGACATGAACACTTGCTAAGCCAAATAGCAAGTCTTATACAAGGTCAAAAACCCAGTGGTGAGGTAAACTTTTCCCCTATAGTCCCCCAGGGAGCATCCACATCTCATATGCCTCCAAACCCAACTCCTCAGCCAAACACTAACCCACCAAATATAGCTACAACCCCAAATTCCATTCCTCCACCAAGTCCCTACTACCCAAATATCAGCCCTTACCCGTCTTATCCTTCATATCCTTCCCCAAACACCAAAGTTCCCCAAAGCCCAAATGACCTCCCCTGCTCCCATAACCAACCCACTAACGGCCCAAATATGGACCCACAAAATTATAACCCGCCAGGCCAAGTTACCACTTATTTACCTTATAATGATCCTAACCGCTCAACCGAAACCATCCAAAATCCACCTACCCAAGTTTCGCCAGTCCAGAATCCATATCCTACCCAAGTTCCGCCAGCCCAGAATCCGTATCCAACCCAAAATCCATATCCTACCCAAAATCCACCAACCCAAAATCCGTATCCAGCCCAAAATCTTTATCCAACACAAAATCCTTACCAGACACCGCAAATTTAAATTAACCCAAATTCTTCCCTAATCCAACCAAGATATACCAAAGCCAACTCCCCATCCACCCAAGTAGAGCGGGCGTGGAAAATATAAAGGCTATGATGCTCAAACTTCTCAACAAAGGGAATTTTCTACACGGGCACACCGACATTACAACCTCGCGCTATATTGCCTTTCAAATTCAAAATGCCCGACATAGAAAAAATTTGATGGAACCGATGCCCTATATCCCACTTAAAATCCTATTCCACCGGCATGCAATGCGCCGAGGGAGCTAGCTTTGAGGCTATGACTTCCAATTTTCACCTCACCCTAATAGGGTCGCCAAACAATGGCTAATGTTGTCTGATAGCAAAGACTATGAATACGTGGGACCAGATAGCGAAGCGCTCCTCGAAAGGTACAAAGACAACACCACCCCGAAAATAGAAGGGACCTTGAATCGCGCACCCAACGCACCCAACGGAAAGAAACCCGTGGCCGAAGTTCGCAATGTGGAAAAGGAAGTTGGCTCAGACCTTCGATGCACTCGATCCGCCGAGTCATGCAATATTCATCAAAAACCTCCACCCATTTACTGAAACACATGCGGTACCTTCCCTACACCAATTTTAAAGAAATAGTAGAGATAGGAGCCCGTATTTATGAAGATATACTGACGGGCAATTACAAGTCAATACGCCTCCTAGCTCTTTCCGTTACTCTAAAGTGGAAGACACCGCCACACCCTCACCAACCGTCAATGTGGTAGGAATGCATCACCACTATTCCTACCCAAAGTTATGGCACTGCTCCATGGTCTTATGGAGCGCATGTGTCTGTCCGCCAACACCGGAGGAATCATGGCCCAACCGTAAATTTCGTAAACCAAACCGCATTATGATGAACCGCAAGCTTCTCAATCGCTGATCCCGCAGGGCTAATGGCTCGTGAGTGTTGAAGCCTTTGGAAAACTATAGGCCACCAAACCCCTACCCGACACATGGAATCATGCCCAAGATTGTGAATACCATCGCCGCAAAGCTGGTCACCTCACCGACAGATGCTACACGCTCAAAAATGCTATCCAGATTTGATAGATGATAAGGTGATTGAAAACCTCCTCCTGCACTCAAATATAGTCAATAACCCTCTACCTCAAATCAACATGATTGAGGTTGATGAAAACTTCCCGGTATGATAGGCAGAGGTACCGACACGAGAAGCTCCCCGCCGAGTTTGAGTCTATTTCTAATAAGCCTCTCAGTAACTAGTATACGACGGCCGGCCCACTCGACTCCCCGCAGATCGGTGGACCGCTTCGGATACACTATTCCCTTTCCTTTCCCTAGCTTTACGGATTGGTCATCTACCGATCCGCTCCCTAATAATGAGGATCTCAAACCCCAGGTCCTCAATAATGTAATAAGCCCCTGCGCTTTGTTATTAATGATAATATGAATGTCTTTGCTTATTCCTTAGTTGCACCTACATCAAAAGATACATTAAATAATCATAATAATGAGTCATTTAATGAAATGGACCCAAAAAATAAAAAATATTTGCTTGAGCTTGTAAAGTCAGTTGAGCAACAGGAACAAGATCATTCATTAGCAGCGGTAGAAGACTTGTCCATCATCAATCTGGGGCTGAACAAGGAAATCAAAAGAAGTCAAAATCGGCAACTCCCTGCAAGGTTCTGAAAAGGATAACACTCATGGATCTCCTCAAAAAGTTCGTGGACATGTTTACCTGGTCCTATGAAGATGTGTTGGAAGTAGACCCAGCCCTAGTCAAACATCGGATCCCCATATATTCGGATGCTCAGCCAACCAGACAAAAGCTTCGTCGCATCAAGCCAGAATGGTCACTACAAGTTTTAAAAGAAAGCATGAAACAGCCGCACGTCAACTTCATTCGGGTAAAAAAAAAAGAGTAAAAAAAATAATAATAATAATAAAAAATATACCCGATCAGGCTGTCCAATATAGTGATCGTTCCAAAACCCAACAAGAAAGTTCGGATCTGCATAGACCTCCGCGACCTCAGCAAGGCGTCACCCAAAGGTGACCTCTTTCTACCCAATGTTGATATTGTGGTAGACGCCGTTGCTACTCACAAAATCAGATCCTTCGTCGACGGCATGCTGGGTTATAGTCAAATCAAAGGCAACAAGAGACCAAGAAGATCTCATTCACCACCCATTTGGGGGATCTACTATTATCATGTCATGCCGTCTGGGCTAAAAAAAAATGCTGGGGCTACTTATCAAAAGGGCTGCTACCTCCCTCTTCCTCGATGTGTCGTATACTGTCCAAGAGATCTGGTCAGGAGATGTCATACTCCTCACAAGCCAGAAAAGAAAGGACCTTGTTCAGCCCTCCGATCTTAATGAGCTCAAAAGGTATTATGCTCAAACCACCCTCTCTGGCAAGTGCTTCCCTCTCCAGCTCGCTAGGCTGAAAACCCGAAAGGGCGGCCTAGGCAAAAATTAGAGCAAATTAAAAAAAAAGAACAAATAAAAAGGAGAAATAAGGGCTCGCTAGGTTGAAAACCCGAAAGGGCGGCCTAGGCAAAAGTTAGAGCGAAAAAATATATAATAATAATACAAAAAGGAGAAATAAGGGCTCGCTAGGCTGAAAACCCGAAAGGGCGGCCTAGGCAAAAGTTAGAGCACACAAAAAAAAAGAGAGAAGAAAATCAGAAAAAAAAGGGGGAGAGGGAAGGCACTCTCTGAATCCTCGGCATTCTACCTCCGCCAAAGATGCAAATGAGCTCAACCGACAAAAGAAAGAGAAAAACCACGACAGAGGCTCACATTAAAAACACTAAAATATAATATTACAGGGTCCTAAGGTGCAACTTAGGAATTTTTATTAAGACATTTACATTATGCATTATACCTGCACATATATACTTTTGCCTATACCCCCACTTGTTCCCCCCAAATCTCCCTTCGTTTGCAGCTTCAGCCCCGAAGTGGTCCATCAGTGCCTGTGGCATCCGCCCAGCCGGACTCATTTACTTCTTCTGCAAGGCACAGAAAAGGCTCAGTCACATCAGAACAAGAAACACCAGAAGTGTCCATGTCCTATTCATTATCCGCACTGCCGTCCTGAAACAACTAAACAACTGGGATTCCGACTATTCGCTGCTGCCCTGTCTGATTGCAAAGAAAAAATGCAGAGGCCGTGAGAATAGCCTTATGCCAAATGTAACCCCTTGCAAAGAATTATATGGCAAAGAACACGAGGAGGTGACGCCTTTTCCTCTCCCCCCGCAAAAAAAAAAAACAAAAAAACAAAAAACCAAAAAAACAAAAAAAAAAAAACAAAAAAACAAAAAACAAAAAAAAAGAGAGAGAAGCCCGCTCGAGCCCGAAGGTATACTCCTTTAAAACTCATTTCTGAGATACAACGTGCCATCACCCTTAGATACCGGTATAACTTTATTTTCTGCATGTGTTTTGAATGTACATTTTATTTTCTCATGTCATGTAAAATTATACTGCATTACATAACCCATGTTTGTACAGATTTTAGAAAAAGAAAAAAAAACACACAAAAAAAAAAACAAAGAAAGAAAGAAAGAAGAAATGAAGGAAATAAAGGAAATTCACTCCGTCCCGCAATAAAGTTAAAGAAAGTCAAGCAAAGGAAGAAATAAAGGTCGCTCCTTCATCCCGGGGCAAAGTGACCCATAAAGACTTAACAAGAAGTTAACAAAAGCAATTTTGTTAACCACCTTCGACGGCCTTTCACCCAAAAGCAAGGAAAG
>CM028379.1:35348162-35390596 GCA_013146195.2 Codonopsis lanceolata | reverse complement strand
GCTACTTGACTGCGAGAGTGGAGTTGGGGAGAGTTTTTTTGCAAGTGGGAAGAAAGCGTAGTTAATATTCTGATCGTGTCGGGCCAAAATTTATTAATAAACGGGGTTGCATAATGTGGAAATGAATTAATATTTTTTTATACTTGTCTGTTAATTATGATAACGCTTAAAAAGAAAAAAAATATATTTCAAATTACAAAACTTACGATTTTTTTTTAAAATTATTTGTATACCGAAATTACTTGGCCGGAAAAAATTAAATTGATTAGTTAATTTATAACAATTAAAAGAAAAAATTAAAATATAAATATTTAAAACTTAGACATAAATTAAATTGGGATTCATTTCAAAAAATAAATTGATTAAGTTAATTACGATAACATTTAAAAAGTAAAAAAAACAAATATTTCAAATTACAAAACTTACGATTTTTTAAAATTATTTTTTATACTAAATTGCCTGATTAAAAAAAATTATATTGATCAAGTTAATTACGATAAAATAAAAAAATAAAAATAAAAAAATTCAAAACTTACTAATGGACTAAAATTAAATTGATTCGGCATGACGTTAACAAAGAAGAAACTAAATAAATGAAGTCGATAACGTAAATGAATTAATCTAGAAAAGAATAACGACAAAATGAATTATCACTTATGATCGTTTTTTTTCTCTCTGGCCCCACAAAATAAGCCTTTACAGTTACAATACAATTTGAATTAAGTTACAATTACAATTAGATTAACGTGAATATGAATAGGTTTACAATTGATTAACACATGCTACATGATAAAGAAATTACGGTCAAAATAATAAATCTTAACTGTTAATTATCGAAGTCAATTACACACATATAAACCTCTATTGTATATAGTAGATTGGCCAACTGGTTTATGTTTAAAATGTTAATAAATTTGATCACGCTCTGACTATTTAATTGAAAGGGAAGGAGTAGTATGATAGTCTATATATTCATACCATTTTCATAGGTAACACACTCACACACACACATACAGCTATGTTGCCATACAACATGGTGACAGTCCTTGAAGAGAGCCAAATCTCACCAGCATCCACCGTCGCCGATTTATCGCTGCCGCTTAATTTTTTCGACATTCCATATCTATACTTTCCTCCAACCCTCCATGTTTTATTTTACGAGTTCCCCCACTCTAAAGCTCATTTTATGGAAACCATTGTTCTAAAAGACTTGGGCAAACAATGCACACAAAAGACTCCACCTAATCATAAGACACAGACTGACTCAAAGGGAAGAAAGAAGAAAACTCTCCGCAGAGACTTTTTCATTTAGAGATCTCATACATATACAACACTCAAACTATCAAATCTTGGAGAATCTTTACATCATTATCTAGGCAGGGAATCAATATCTAATATTTACAAAGAAATTGATAGATACAATGAGATACACTTCCATAAATAAGGGGCCAAACTTTGACCGCACGGCACCACCTATAATTTTACACGCTTTCACCCCCCCGCAAACCAAGCGGAACTTGGTGACGATGCAGTTTGTCTGAAAGCAACGAAAGACGAGGTTGAGCCAAGCCTTTAGTAAAGATATCAGCAATTTGATCCCGAGTAGAGACATAGGCTAAATGAAGGAAACCACACTGTTGAAGTTCGCGGACAAAATGGTAATCGATTTCCACATGTCGAGTGCGAGCATGAAAAACTGGATTGCGAGACATGTGCAAGGCAGACATGTTATCACAATGTAGTATCGGTGGCGAAAGAAAGAGTCCAAGTTCTCGATATAGAAAGGAGAACTAGCGAAGTTCAGCAGCGGTGGTCGCAAGGGCTCGATACTCAGCTTCACTACTTGAGCGTGATACAGTGGATTGCTTCTTTGCGGTCCAGGCAACTAGATTTGGACCAATAAAAATACAAGCCCCCGTTGTAGATCGGCGATCATCAGGATCACCAGCCCAATCAGCATCCGAGTAAGCATGTAAAGAAGTATCAGGGGAGCTGCGAATCGTCAAACCAAGATGAATAGAACCCTTGACAAATCGTAGAATGCGTTTAACCGCCTGTAAGTGAGACGACCGTGGAGCATGCATGTGCTAACAAACCTGGTTGACTGCAAAGGCAATGTCAGGTCGAGTAAGTGTAAGATACTGCAGACCACCGACCATACTCCGATAAGAAGTAACATCAGTCAACGGATCACCCGAAGAGGAGGACAGATGAGAACCAGGAAGCATAGGCGTGGATACTGGTTTGCAGGTGTCCATTTGAAACTTGCGCAGAAGGTCAGAGGCATATCGAGATTGACTGAGAGTGAGGACGGAGGAGGTACGGGACGTTTCAATACCAAGAAAAAACTGAGAGGACCCAATTTTCGACTATCAAACTTGGCGCACACTTGATCTATAACCTTGGTTACTTCACTAGATGAACTGCCCGTGATAATTATGTCGTCAACGTAGACAAGGAAGACTACCGTTGACGACCGAGAATGTTGAATGAAGAGAGAACTATCTGCTTTGCTGTTAAAGAAACCCAAAGAGATAAGAAAATCGTGGAGTCTTTGAAACCACGCCCTGGGAGACTGCTTTAACCCATATATTGCTCGATGTAGCTTGCAAACATGATGAGGATAGAGAGGATCATCAATCCGTGTGGCCGAGCCATATAGACTTCTTCACTAAGAATACCGCTCGTAAAAGCATTTCGACATCTAATCGCCAATTTGCCGCCCATCGAGCTATTGCAAGTACAAAATGGATGGTAGGAGGTTTGACGACAGGACTGAAAGTCTCGTCATAGTCAATCCCTCTGGCTGTACCCTTGTGCCACAAGCCGTGCCTTATACCGTTCAAGAGAACCATCAGCCCGACGTTTAACCTTGTAAACCCACTTGCTACCCACAACATTCATATTGGGTAAACGAGGAACCAAAGACCAAGTTCCATTTTTATGAAGTGCTCCTAACTCTTCGGACATGGCACCTTGCCATTGAGAAAGTCCTGCTGCTTGTTTGAAGCTTCTGGGTTCAAAGAAAATGGACTGAACATTAACAGCAGCTAAAGCTTCGGGAAGAGGATAGCGAGACATTATTTCATTTATGCTCTGAAATTTCAGTGGTGGAGTGGAATCTGATTCAGCAATAGGACTATCCAACTGAAAAGGAATAGGATGATGAGAAAATTAAGTGCTTTGGAGCCGTGGAAGATTAGTGGGAATAACAGTCGTGGCGCAAAATGGAGAAATGATCGCCTACAGTGACAAAGCAGATCGAGATCGTAACCCGAGCCGCGTAATGACGGCAGAAGCCGCGGGCGACCACCGGATGCGTGAGCAGCCGTGCCGGAATGAAAGGAATTTGTCTGGACTGCACGTGAGTAGGAGTAGGTAAAATGCCATCACCCATACTTGAAACAGGACTGGAGATGGGCACACCAAAGCTGGGAGTGTGCTGGTGAGAGTCCGAGTGAGCAAGTGGTCGCTGCCAGAATGCTCAGATGTACTAGAGGAAAAGGGATAAACCATTTCATCAAATAACACGTGTCGAGAAATATATATCCTGTGAGTATGCATGTCATAACATCGATATCCTTTCCGCAACAGATCATAGCCTAAAAACACACATGGAATGGATTTTGGCATGAGTTTATGTTTGTTATAAGGAACCAAGTGAGGAAAACAAACACACCCGAAAGTCTTTAGAAGACGATAATTGGGAACCCGCTTGAGAAGTTTCTGATAGGGAGATATATATCCTAATTGACGCATGGGCAGTCTATTTATCAAGTACACAGCTGTGGAAAAGGCCTCAACCCAAAAGGATTGAGGAACATGGGATTGAGCTAACAGACACAACCCCATCGAGACTATGTGACGATGCTTGCGTTCTACCACGCCGTTTTGTTGAGGAGTATAAGGACACGTAAGTTGATGACGTATCCCATGATGAGTAAGAAAAGCGTCAAATTGACGATTTATGAATTCACCCCCCATCTGTTTGTATGGCCTTGATAGTATGAATAGCTTTAATTTTTTCCGAGAGTTGATTTTCCACCTGAGTTTTAAACTTGGAAAAAATAGGGAACACATCAGACTTGTGGACTAACGGAAATAACCAAGTAAAACGTGAAAAATCATCCACAACAGATAAATAATACTTGAAACCGGAACTAGAAGTAACTGGAGCAGGGCCCCAAACATCTAAATGTAACATTTCAAGAGGTTTCTTAGCATTAAAAGAATGAAGAACAAATGGCAGGTTACATGACTTCCCTAATGGACATACATGACACATGCCTAAATTTTTCGTGGATCCGCGAAGTTTAATCCGAACTTTTTACTAAAGAATCAAAAACTGGAGAAGATGGATGACCGAGACGAGCATGCCAAATACTTGCAGTAGCACGTTCACCAATGAGAGCCAACGGATTTATTTTAGCAGATGGTTGAAACTCTAAATGGTACAGCCCACCCGAACTATTGCCAGAAAGAACTATCTGCTTCGTTTGGCGGTCCTTAACACGGAAACCAAATTCGTCAAGCTCAAAGAAACAGTTATTATCATGCGAAAATTTTCGAATAGATAATAAAGAACGATGCATTGATGGAACACACAAAACATTTTTAAGATGAAAAATACGATTACCACTAACAAGACTACCACTAACAAGACTAGACTGACCAGTATAAGAAATGGGCATTTTAGTACCATCGGCGATTTGTACAGCAGTCCATACTGTACGGTGAATAATGAGACAAGAAATCCGAGAAGTCATGTGATTGGTTGCCGGAATCTAGCACGAACGAACCAGAGCCATGGCGATGAAAATTGGGGAACATTATGATTAAGGGGAAGGATTCACATCACGGGCTTTGGTGAGCAAAAAATTGAGGTGGAACGTAAGGCAAGTGTTGGGTATGGTAGGCATAATTGTTTCTGTTTGTACAAGTTTGGGCTGTGTGTCCTGGCTTAAAGCACAACTGGCAAGTTACAGAAGTATCAAGGCTAGGATAAGGATAGGGTGAGGCATAGTTGGGACGGGGCTGGTAAGGGCTTGGGTTCTGTATAGAGGAATGAGGTGTTGGATGACTAGTGGCAGAAAACTGGCCACCACGGCCTTGACTATTATTTCCTCGGTTGCGCCACCAGTTTTTTCCTCGACCATTACCATTATTACGACCACCACCACCCCCACGACCAGCCCATGATGTTCTTTTTGCACAAAGACAGAAGGTTGAGAAGGAGATGGAAGAGATGGAGTGGGTACAGACTCGGGTTTAGAAGGATTTTTAATGGCAGATAGAGCCGTGGTGGATTCAATGCTCAAGTTAGAAAATTTTGCCTGAAGAGCTTCTTCCTGTATTAGCAAATCCTGCAAATCAGAGATAGAAGTTGTAGGACGAAAGTTCTGCATGGTTATGAACTCTTTGTACGAAGCGCCAAGACCACCAAGGATGCGACGTTGTAGCATATCATCTATGACTTCCTCACCTGCTGTGGCCAGAGAATCAGCGATGGTGGTTGCTCAAAGAAGATAGTCATCCATTGTCATATCATGAGTCTTTTTCAGATTATGCAAGTCGTCTTGCAACTTCTGGATATGAATTCTGGACGACACCCCGAATCGCTTTGCGAGCAACTCCCATGCTTCGGGTGCTGTCTTACAAGAGTTGACTCTAGTTTGGATATTAGGAGACACTGTGGCTTTTATCCA
Source organism: Codonopsis lanceolata (assembly GCA_013146195.2). Classification (NCBI taxonomy): domain Eukaryota; kingdom Viridiplantae; phylum Streptophyta; class Magnoliopsida; order Asterales; family Campanulaceae; genus Codonopsis; species Codonopsis lanceolata. Next base: position 35,384,891 of record CM028379.1, on the reverse strand, counting down.
CCCCACAAAAAGACTGGAGGCTTGAAAGAAAAGAAGATAAGCTGGATTTGGGGTGATGTTGTCTTCCAGAAGTTTTGATGGATGAATTTTTTTGGTGATAGTTTCTGTAATTCTATGAGTGTCTAGAACAGAGATAAAAAGGGAACTCCAATTCTGGTAATTATCATTGGTTAAATGACAATTACCCATGAAGGATTGGATGTTAAAGAAAATGGGGAGAGAGTGGTTGTTGCTAACAGGTTCAGGATTGGGGTTTGAAGAGGAAGCGGCTAGGGATGAAGTTTTGGTCGATAAGATAGATTCATCCGCCATGGCTGCAGATTAGCTCTGATACCATAAAAGACCTGGGCAAACAATGCACACAAAAGACTCCTCCTAATCCTAAGACACAGACTGACTCAAAGGGAAGAAAGAAGACGGACACAAGAAAGAAGAAAACTCTCCGCAGAGACTTTTTCATTTAGAGATCTCATACATATACAACACTCAAACTATCAAATCTTGGAGAATCTTTACATCATTATCTAGGCAGGGAATCAATATCTAATATTTACAAAGAAATTGATAGATACAATGAGATACACTTCCATAAATAAGGGGCCAAACTTTGACCGCACGGTACCACCTATAATTCAGGGATTTACACGCTTTCATGTTCCTAATCTTAAGAACTCGCTATCAGTTGCTCTCAAACACTTTCTCCCACTTGCGGGTAACCTAATTATATATACCGATTCAAGTCGCACTTTAGTACTAGCAAGCATGAAATTGTTACGTAGAGGGTGACTCCGCTTTCTCTAGCATTTGCCGAGTATTCCAAGGATTTCAATTATCTAACTGAAATCATGCTCGAAATGCCGAGGAATTTCGTCATCTTGTCCCCGATCTATTGCTCACTGCTTTCTTCGCCTCTAACTCAAAAAATAATCAAGGTTTTGGCTATCCAAGTGACACTATTTCTCAATGGTGGCATCTCTATTGGAATTTCCAAATACCACACTGCCGGCGATGCAAGCACCTTTCTCAATTTTACAAGGGCATGGGCCTCAATTACAAAATTTCAAGCAGACGAATCATTCCTAGCTAGCGGGTCTCTACCATTTTACGATAGAACTTTGATTAAAGATCCAAATTCTCTAGCAACAAAATTTTGGAACCAAGTTTGGGAGCCTGTGTTTGCCAAGTTCGATAGCCCCCTACTCCTTGTCTATCGAGTATTTATGCTCGGTACGAGGAGAAGAACCTTGAATCCCCAGGCCAAATTGTAGCTTTGAAGAGCCTTGAAGAGCCTCAGTAGCTTTTTATGAATGCGTCGAGTTGCCCTTAATCAGAAGTTATGAGTGGATGCCAGCCCAAAAGATTTGAAGGGACGGACCGTCATCCGCCGCCAGACACCCCTACGGGCACGCTTCCCAACATCATTAAAAAAGGCTCCAATTTCCAAACCCTAATGATGACATTTCTCAAGTTAACCCCAACCATCGGTTGCTACTATAAAAGTGAGAATCCGCCTCATTTCAAACTTTACCATCCCAAATCATTTCGTAACTAGAAAACTCTTCATTCTTGCATTTAAAGACCACACCGTGCCGATCCTCGCTTGCTTCTTGCTCAATCCGTATGAAACTTCCAAGATTTTCAGCCTTCACTCCTCTACATCAACAGGTACTTCTTCAATCCTTATTGCAATTTCTTTCCATGCTTTTATCATTAAAACCCCAAATTAGGGTTCAATAATACCACTCTGAATATACATGTCTTCTGTTAAAAACTAGGACTAGATAATCTACCCAAAACATGGCTTTTAATACCCGTTTCCTCTGCCCATCTCGTTCCCCTATCCATTAGACTTATGCCACCAATATAGAGGAATCAAGGAATACCTGATCGGTGCCCCGTTCATCGATCTTAGGATAAGCTCTTGCCATGGGTTTTACTTGATCTGTTCTTGCCTAACTACCCGAGCAAGATTTAATGTGTATTTCGATTCATGTTTCCCCGTAGGATGTCCAAATGACAAACCCACTAAATCGAAGGTCGTAGTTATGACCATGGTGCTTCTACTGAAACCGAGGAGAGCTCAGAATCCTCTAGCTCCGAAGAGAGCGAGCTGGAAGAAACTTCTTTAATTCACCGAAAACGAAATCCCCAATACCTTGCAGAACGACCAGAGACGAGAAAAACATCTGCAAAGAAAATGAACAATTTGAAGATAATCCCCCTAGCTCGAGCAACCCGCGAGCTGAACAGAACAAAAATACCTCTAAAGGCAAGCAAATCATCTCCAACGTCTCCTCCTCGCTCAAATGGGACGACTTGAACTGTGAAGACGATGTTGGTGCATGGTTTTATTCCTTGGGTATGGACCCCAAGAACTACCGGGTAAAAGCCTTTGACCTGAACATCGAAGAGAATGGGCACAATTATCAAGGAGACCGAATGGTATTCTACTTTGACTTCTTCATTGTAGGGCTCCGTTTTCCCTTAGACCCCTTCATTGTAGAATTCCTGAATATGACAAACTCCCTCCCCTGCGACCTGACCCTTACAACAGTGAGGTTTCTGGTCACATACACCGCTATGTAGGTCGCTCTGTTCGAACCCCGAGATGACTTTGTTTAGGAAATTTTTCCTATTTTCCTTAGATAAAAAATCTGGACGTATCACAGGGCGCTCAAACCATAATTATTTTAAACTTTTGAATGATGGCCCCAATAAAGTAGATTCCTGGGATGGAAAAGCCTTGTTAGTTGAATCAAGAATAGGTTGGCCGTTTGCTCCTTACTTACATGACTTCGGGCTCCCTAAATATGACAAGACCGCCTTCCGAGCTAGCGAACCACAAATAGCCAGGGCCTTCAGATCGTTGCTCGGAGTAAAGGATGGGCTAGCTGGACAAGACTGGGTACTCGACTGGCGGGACCTCACGTCTGATTCAACTCTCCTTCGTCTGGCCGGCATCATAAGTTGGCCTGTGGAGGGAGTTGAGCCCTGAGTTACCATTGAACCCGAACAACCGCATCCCTACTGGGGAAAATGTCACGGAGGGAAATTTCCTAGTGAGTGTCCTGATTGTGCATGAGCTGGAACCAATTGCACCCCTACCTTCTCGGTTACCGGTCTGTCTCTAACACTTTTCCTGCTATTGCTTTAACACGTTTCGTTCACTGCTCATAATTTTTCCTTAACCTTGCTTCTTGTTCTTGCAGACATGAAACAACTCAATGATACTGAGCAAATTTCTCCAAGCTGCAAAGAGAGGAGCGACAAACAGGAACAAACAACTTGCCACTCAAACTCTTGTCACTCTACCAACCATTCCTGCTACTACAACCGAGCGAGGTACCAAACAGAATCAATCGAAACCAAGCCAAATCCTTTGCACCACGGTGCCCAGCAATAAACAGACGAACCTACCAATCGAGTACGGACACTGCTACTGCCAACTCGAGCAAAAAGTCCCCTAGAGAAAAAAGGAGCAAGCACCGAGTAGAGAAAAACGTGCTGGGAGATGCCAGCCCGCCAACTCCTTCGTGGCATAAAGACAACTTCTTCATGTCTGAGGATCGAGAAAAAGCTGGAGTCCTTATCACCGAGCTAGCCAGCGTGCCCGACCTGGATAAAATCAACATCTTTAAATGCAGTGGTTACCATGCTACTGTAGGGCTAGACCTCGTTAGAAGGCTGCGACATGGCGGGGTTCGGAAGAAAAGTGCAGAGCACGCAAGCTCTGTACTAATTGGCGAAATGGGGATGTGTCTGACTGAAGTAACTATCCTTTCTAATCTTGTAATCCGTTTCTTTTTATTATGCCATAAACAACCGACTATGTCTGATTCTGAGATAGCCACGGCGAGGCGATGTACGGCCAGAAGCTTATTGATAACGTCAACTCAAATCTGCGATGGTGAAGGACAAGAACCAATTGGAAGAAGGCATCAACTCTCTTCGGGCGAGCTCAAAGCGGCGAAGAGGCGATCCTTTGCTAAAGTATTGAACTCTCCAAGGTTGAAGAAGAAAAGAAAACCTTGGAAACCCACTTGGATTTTTCCAAAAAATATGAAGAGATAGCCCTTAAAAAATTTCCTCAGTCAGAAAAGAACTCCGAACTACCCAGAGCCAACTAGAAGAAGCCAAGGCCGATGCTGCCGAGTAGGAGAGAAAGCTAAGGGAAGAGCTAGCCCGCCCCAACGAAGAGCAAAAACAAACCATCATCGATGACTACAAAAGTTCTGAAGACTTTGCTTTTTGCGTTGAGAATGAAGCCTACCCTTTCTTCCTCCAAGGGGTGAACCACGTGCTCAGGCATATAGCATGCAGCGGCTTGGAAATCCGACCAGAATTGCTCGCCGAATGGGGCACCAATCCACCGTTTTGCTCCTCAGCTCGCCCTGACCTTGCTTTAGTTCCGTATAATGAAGACGAGTTAGAATCTCTCGCTGAAACTGATGCTCAAAAGGTGTCTCCTGGACCCCTCCCATTTGCCCAAGTCCACGATGAAACGAGGCGATGACACCGATTTGGACGGCCCAAGCTCAAGAAACAGAAACTCTGCCCAAACCGAGGAAGACGGAGATGTGGTCATCCTTGAAGCCACTCCCGAAGAAACAACCACCAATCAAGCTGCTTCTTCAACTATTCCCCTTGATACCTGAAAACTTTCTGGCCTGCGCGCCACAGTACTTTGGACAAACAATCTATATTCTACCCCTCTGGTCATTAAACAATTTATTTTTCTGGTTATGTAATATTATTACTACCGCTTTTGACATCATTGCTCATATTCTGCCTGCTTGTGTTCTCACGGATACTTCCACGGTGTTTCATAAAAAACAACCCATCTTTTAAATCGATCAAGCTTATTCCAAGCTTGATAAAAATAAAAAATGCAGACTTTGTGTCCCTTTAGCCGGGCTAGGATAACTTGCACTTAACTTAATAGTAATAAAAACGCCTCGAACACCAACCCTTCTTCACGAGCAGAGGAAACCCCGTGCTTGTGAAAAAGAGAATAATCGAGATGATAATCAAAGCAACTAGCTCGAACACCAACCCTTTTTCAAGAGCAGAGAAACTCTGTGCTCATAAAAAAAGGGAATAATCGAGAAAATAACTTTAGACTACTCGAACACCAACTTTCACACCGGGCAAGGAAACTACCTTGCCTGCCAAAAGTATAATTGAGTTTGCACTACAATATAAGTGAGATAGTCAAAAAATGAAAGCCAACGCATGCTCATTCATTTCATCTCAACTTACAAAATAGGAGAAAAAGATAAACAACTTGCATACTATCGATCAACGATAGTATTTCTTCAGGTGATCTGCATGCCATGGATACTTCAGCTCGCTACCATCCTCTGTTCGCAACATATAGGTTCCTTCCTTAAAAATTCTGACTATCTGAAAGGGACTTTCCCAATTAGGAGAGAGGTTCCCCCATTCTGCTCGATGGCCTATCGCTTCAATTTTACGGAGAACCCAATCGCCCACAGCAAATGACCGGCCACGAACCCTTTTATCGTGATGGGCCTTTGCTCGCATTGCTAATTAGCCATTCGCATTTTGGATTCCAACCGTTTTTCCTCTAACAAATCAAGATCGGTTGCAGAGCTACAATGTTAGATGCATCATAGTGAGACACTCATGATTGGGCAAGTACATCTCCACCGATGCCATGGCCTCGAGATCCATAAGCGGAGAAAAACTGTTTCACAGTGGGCCTCGATCGTTGTCTGACCCGCCCACAAAGCTGATGGCAACTCGTCCACCCATCTCCCCGCTTTATCCTCTAGATTTCGCTTGAGAGCATGCAGGACTTGCTTATTAGCGGCCTCAGCTTGACCGTTACCCTGAGGATACGCAACCGAGGATTGCCAATGCTTCACCCACATCTGCTCGCATGCCTTTGTGAACTTCTCTGAAAACTGAGTCCCATGATCTGACACTATTGCTCGGGGTACCCCCAAAACGACACCATATATGCTCGTGCACAAAGTCTATCACATTGACCTCGTGTAGACACCCCAATTTCGTACCCCTGGTATGTGACTAACATAAAATATCAAGAACTGTTAAAACTTAACAAATGTCAAGTTGCAGGAGTCAAAAATGCGAAAGGAAAGCGAGGATCTGTGAAGCTTGATGAGCTGCGAGGGGGTAAAGTGGCAAATTTTGAAAGATTTAAAAGGGCTTGGTGCGCACCAAGGCCCGCAGTGCCGCACCAAGGGGTACCTTGGCCGCACCATCCCTTTTCTGTCTTGCTCTCACATTCAAATAGGTACAAGTTTTGAAGCACAGTACAATTTGCCCAATGCGGGAAAGAAATTGAGAAATGCCGGTAGCGTCCTCTCCCTTTGCTATAAATAGAGGCCTTCGGCTCCGGTTTACGCACAACATTTCATCCGCGATTTTTATCGCGTGGCTCTGCCGTTTCCTTCGATATCAATAGTGCGAGAGGTGCGAGATAGGTGAGTGGAAGCCCTATAGTCTCAAATCCCATCAAACTACGCCAAAATCAAAACCCATGGGTTATAAGTGATCCCTAGCCTAGTTGTTAGGTATCCACCTCAAATCCCAGTCAAACAAAACCAAAGTAAGCCGTTACTGCAGAGTAGCGAGTTGAAAGAATCAATAAATTAAGTCTAGGTTCCGCCCTACCAAAAGGCCAAAACCTACCCAAATAAAGTCACTCTTTAGAGTTGATAAGCCCAATCTTCAAAAATCAACACAACAACACACACACACAGACAACAAAAGACTCCCTCTCAGGAAGACGGAGGCGAGCACACCACCCTCTACAAGGTAAAACCTTTAAGAGCGTTGTTATTTTATTTATTTACATTTTATGTCTTTTTATTTATTTATTTTCAAAAGTTGTTATTTAAATCCGCAATGTAGCCAATATAAGCCGTTGTCTTGCCGGATTAGATTAGGAAATATTATGTAAAAGAGCCGTTATAATGGCCAAATATTCTTAAATATGTTTGTAATTATTGGAAGGAGGCAGTGCGAGTCAAGTAAATAATGTTGCCACGAATGTATACATTTAAATTTCCCTTGTCAAAATAAGACCTTATTTATTTGCTAGATTAATATAACAATGAGCATACTTGACCAAAAGCGTTTGAGGCCGAAAGGCGAGTTGGGTGCCTAGCACCTTCCCAACTCGTAACTTAGCCCCGAACCCGCTTTCTAAAATATCGGTTTTCTTTTACGGTTTTCCTTTATCTTTGCCTTAAAATAAAGGTGGCGACTCTAAAACTTTCGAGATCCGGTGGGGCCTCGCAACATTCCCTCTTTGCACTTTCTGTTCTCCCTAAAAAGGGAGATACGGGGAATGGAGAGTGATGTATTCACATATCACAGTATCCCAAACAAGAGATAACTTGATGCGGAAACCCATAGCTCCATAGCGATCGATTGGGCCATAAGGCTATTTTAATAAATCCATAAGTGGGGTGTCGCAATATCTTTTCTTGCACTTCTCTATTTTCTCTGAAAGATAAAAGGGAGAATGAGAATGGAAAGGTAATGCATTCCCATATCTGTTATCCCGAAATAAGGGATAACGACATGAGAAACCTTTAGTTCCCATTTTGGATACAAAATCCACTCAAGGCAACAGCAGAGGCACATTCAACGTGCTAACATAGACATCACTCCTCTCGCACTTTGGATTTCGTCTTCCCAAACAAGGGAGGGTGGAGCGAGCGGTGGTGTCCGCATCCGCCGTCTGCGCACCATCCAAGGCGCACGAGGCGCAGGTCGCGCCAGGAACCTCACGGTGGCGACTCCGTGAGGGAGTTGTTTTATTTTAAATAAAATGGAGGGCTAGACTCATAAAATAAAACCTTTTTTGTTTTTATTTGTTTAAGGCTGCATTATGCTCGTTATATTAATTTACGCATTTCAATAAAATGTTCCCATTACGGTAGTGGCTATATTTGTGGATATGATCCTCCATCTGGCAGCAGTCTCGTTCCGATACCTATTACGGATATGTTTAAGAGTATAAAAAAAATCAAAAAAAAAATATTATAAATTTTTTTTTTCGAAAAATAAAAAAAAATGTATATATCTATTATATATATATTACAATAAATTCGAGGCGACACAACAAAATTTGGGGCTTTACTTAGGCTCTATTTTCTTTCATTTATTTCTTTCGGTTCATTTTCTTTTCACTTTATTACGTATATTCGTACATATCTACATTCATCTTTGTCATTTTATTTTGGGGACATAGGACCAAAATTTGTAATTAATAAGGGATAGATAGTTTCCAGCTTTTCTTTCTATTTCTTAAAGTGGTATGCTTGCTTGCTTGCGCTCAAAAATAAAAAGCAGAAAATCCACACATAACAACAAGGCAGGTCAAATATGTTTTAATTTTCTTTTCTATATACGTAAAATAAATAAAGACTTTCTTGCTTTCTAGATACACACACGCACATGCATATAAATATATTCCGAATTGCTACCATACACTACGGCCAGCCTACCCCTGCATAAGCCAACGTTAGGCTGCATATAGATTTTCGGGACACTTGAACCGACCGGTTTTGCATTTTAAATTATGGGTCGGCCCGTCGGAAAAAAAAATCTGCGCAAGTCAAAAAAAAAATGTCGCGAGTCAAAAAAAATGTGCGCAAGTCAAAAAAAAATCGCCAAGTCAAAAAAAATTGTGCGCAAGTCAAAAAAAATACACTGGGGCTGATTTATTATTTTCTAATGCTCGACCTAGACCATTTCGAATGGTGGATCTGAAAAAGAGTATAGACCCTTCGCTTTGGGATCGATCAGATCTCGAGAGTCGAAAGGCGGGTGGAATACGTTGGTCTATACTGCGGAGAAAGAATCCCTTGTTCGAGGAAAGTCTGAGGCTGTGTCAAAATTAAGCAGTGCTTATCCAGGTCATTTGTAGGGATAATAAATAATAATAAAATACACTAATAAAGGCACGGTACTCCAAGCCCAAAAGCCTTGACCCGACCTCACGATACCTCATAACCCATTTTCCTCGAAACTGCCCGAACTTGGAAAGGCGAGAGATAATCTTGGCCGGTTGATCTGGAAAAATAGTCTGTCGAGATCGAGAGGTATCGATGTCGAGATCGAGACAAAGGCGAGAATCGGTTCAAAAAAGCAAATCCAAGCGGTATGGCAGATGAGCGATCCGATATAGATGCAATTCGGGGGCTCAGGGATATGCTCAGACTCAGGCAATGCTGGCGGTGGCTAGACGAAATTTGGGCACGAGATGAGCACTTGCTAAGCCAATAGCAAGTCTTATACAAGGTCAAAAACCCGGTGGTGAGGTGAACTCTTCCCTACAGGTCCCCGGGGAAACAAATATCAACATCCATATGCCTCCAAACCCAACTCCTCGACCAAACACTAACCCACCAAATATAGCTACTACCCCAAATCCTAATCCTCCACCAAGTCCCTACTACCCGAACATATCGGCCCTTACCGTCATATCCTTCATATCCTTCCCCAAACACCAAAATTCCCCAAGCCCAAATGACCTCCTGTTCCCATAACCAACCCACTCAAACACCCACATATGGACCCACAAAATTATAACCCGCCGGGCCAAGTTACCACTTATTTACCTTATAATGATCTGGCTTAAGCGAAACCATCCAAAATCCACCTACCCAAGTTTCGCCGGCCGAAATCCTTATCCTACCCAAGCTCTCCGTATCAACCCAAAATCCATATCCAAAATCCACCAACCCAAAATCCATATCCAGGCCCAAAATCCAACACAAAATCCTTACGGACACCGGCGAGAAACTAACTCGGCCTTCCACTAATCCGGCGGTATATACCAAATCCAACTCCCCATCCACCCAAATAGAGGCCGGCGTGGAAAATATAAAGGCTATGATGCTCAAACTTCTCAACAAAGGGAATTTTCTACGGGCACGCGGCACTAACGTTACAACTGCGGCTATGTTGCCTTTCAAATTCAAAATGCGGAGCATAGAAAAATTTGATGGAAGCTGGATGCCCTATATCCCACTTAAAATCTTATTCCACGGCATGCGGTCGAGGGAGCTAGCTTTGAGGCTATGGCTTCCAATTTTCACCTCACCTAATAAGAACGCCAAACAATGGCTAATGTTGTCGATAGTAGCACCATGAATCGTGGGACCGAGATAGGCGAAGCGTTCTGGAAAGGTACAAAAACAACACCGATCCACGAAAATAGAAGGGACCTTGAGTCGTGCACCCAAGGAAAAAACTTGTCTTTGAGTTCGCGGTCGGTGGAAAAAGAAAGTTGGCTCCAGACCTTTGACGGACGATCAGGTAGAGTCATGCGAGAATGTTTATCAAAAATCTCCGACCCATTTACGGAACACATGCGGTACCTTCCACACCAATTTTAAAGAAATAGTAGAGATAGGAGCTGTATTGATGATGATATACGGATGGCCAATTACAAGTCAATACGCCTCCTAGCTCTTTCTGTTACTCTAAAGGGAAGAGCGGTCAGCGACCACGCCCACCAGTCAATGCGGTAGGAAATGCATCGACCCCTTTTCTACCCAAAATTATGGCCTTTGTTCCATGGTCTTATGGAGCGGATAGTCTGTCAACACGATCGGAGGAAATAATGGCCCAACCGAAATTTCGAAACCAAACCGCCATTATGATGAGCGCAAGCCTCCCGATCTGTGATCTGCGAGGGGCTAATGGCTCGAGGAGTGTTGAAGCCTTTGGAAAACTATAGGCCACCAAACCCCTGCGACACATGGAATCATGCCCGGTATTGTGAATACCATCATTGCGGTGGTCACCTCACCGACGGATGCTACGCGCTCAAAAATGCTATCGAGTTTGATAGATGATAAGGTGATTGAAAAACCTCCTCCCGGACCAAATATAGTCAATAACCCTCTACCTCAAATCAACATGATTGAGGTTGATGAAAACTTCTGGGTATGATAGGCGGAGTGCGATTCGAGCTCCTGGCGAGTTTGAGTCTATTTCTAATAAGCCTCTGCGAGAACTAGTATCTGACGGCCGGCCCACTCGGACTCCGCGGGAGGCTGGTGGACCGCTCGGATCTACTATTCCCTTTCCTTTCCCTAGCTTTACGGATTGGTCATCTACCAATCCGCTCCCTAATAATGAGGATCTCAAACCCCGGGTCCTCAATAATGTAATAAGCCGATGCGGTTGCTATTAATGATAATATGAATGTCTTTGCTTATTCCTTAGTTGCACCTACATCAAAAGATACATTAAATAATCATAATAATGAGTCATTTAATGAAATGGACCAAAAAATAAAAAATATTTGCTTGAGCTTGTAAAGTCGGTTGAGCAGAACAACATCATTCATTAGCGGTGAAGACTTGTCCATCATCAATCAGGGGTTTGAATAACAAGGAAATCAAAAGAAATCAAAATCGGCAACTCCTGCAAGGTTACGAAAAGGATAACACTCATGGATCTCCTCAAAAGTTCGTGGACATGTTTACGGTCCTATGAAGATGTGTTGGAAGTAGACCCGACCATAGTCAAACAGGATCCCCATATATTCGGATGCTCGACCAATCGGACAAAAGCTCCGTCGCATCAAGCGGAATGGTCACTACAAGTTTTAAAGAAAAGCATGAAACGAGCCGTCAACTTCATTCGGGTAAAAAAAAAGAGTAAAAAATAATAATAATAATAAAAAATATACCGATCGGTTGTCCAATATAGTGACGTTCCAAAACCCGACAAGAAAGTTCGGATCTGCATAGACCTCGCGACCTCGGCAAGGCGTCGCCCAGATGACCTCTTTCTACCCAATGTTGATATTGTGGTAGAAGCGCGTTGCTACTCACAAAATCAGATCCTTAAATCGACGGCATCTTTGGGTTATAGTCAAATCAAAGGCAACAAGAGACCAAGAAGATCTCATTCACCACCCATTTGGGGATCTACTATTATCATGTCATGTCGTCGGGCTAAAAAAATCTTTGGGGCTACTTATCAAAAGGGCTGCTACCTCCCTCTTCCTCGATGTGTCGTATACTGTCCAAGAGATCCGGTCAGGAGATGTCATACTCCTCACAAGCCAGAAAAGAAAGGACCTTGTTCAGCCCTCCGATCTTAATGAGCTCAAAAGGTATTATGCTCAAACCACCCTCTCAGGCAAGTGCTTCCTCTCCGACTCGTTAAATTTGAAAACCGAAAAGACGGCCTAGGCAAAAATTAGAGCAAATTAAAAAAAGAACAAATAAAAAGGAGAAATAAGGGCTCGCTAGGTTGAAAACCGAAAGAGCGGCCTAGGCAAAAGTTAGAGCGAAAAAAATATATAATAATAATACAAAAAGGAGAAATAAGGGCTCGCTAAATTTGAAAACCGAAAGAGCGGCCTAGGCAAAGTTAAAACACACAAAAAAAAGAGAAATCGGAAAAAAAAAAGGGGGAGAGGAAGGCACTCTCTGAATCCTCGGCATTCTACCTCAGGTCTTGACATCGGCGAGCTCAAGCGACAAAAGAAAGAAAAACCACGACAGAGGCTCACATTAAAAACACTAAAATATAATATTACGAGGGTCTAGGTGCAACTTAGGAATTTTATTAAGACATTTACATTATGCATTATACACGCACATATATACTTTTGCCTATACCCCTTGTTCCCCCAAATCTCCCTTCGTTTGCGGCTTGACCGAAGTGGTCCATCAGTGCCTGTGGCATCCGCCCAGCCGGACTCATTTACTTCTTACGAGGCACAAAAAGGCTCGATCACATCGGAACAAGAAACACCGAAGTGTCCATGTCCTATTCATTATCCATCTGAAACGACTAAACAAGCGGGATTAGACTATTATTTCTTTGCCTGTCGATTGCAAAGAAAAATCGAGGGCCGTGAGAATAGCCTTATGCCAAATGTAACCCTGCAATTATATATGGCAAAGAACACGAGGAGGTGGCCTTTTCCTCTCCCAAAAAAAAACAATAAAAAAACAAAAAAACAAAAAAAAAAGAGAGAAGCCGCTCGAGCCGAAGGTATACTCCTTTAAAACTCATTTACGAGATCTGACGTGCCATCACCCTTAGATAGCGGTATAACTTTATTTTACGCATGTGTTTTGAATGTACATTTTATTTTCTCATGTCATGTAAAATTATCTTGCATTACATAACCCATGTTTGTCTGATTTTAGAAAAAGAAAAAAACACAAAAAAAAAAAAACAAAGAAAGAAAGAAAGAAGAAATGAAGGAAATAAAGGAAATTCACTCAGTCCAATAATAAAGAAAATTTGAAGCAAAGGAAGGAAGAAATAAAGGCTTTTGCTCCTTCATCAGGTTGCAAAGTGACCCATAAGGACTTAACAAGAAGTTAACAAAAGCAATTTTGTTAACCACCTTAAACGACGACCTTTCACCCAAAAAGCAAGGAAAGCTCATGTCTCAAAAATCGGCCGCCGGACAAGCGAGAAAAGTCAGAAAATTCAGCGGCAAAGGTAAGCCCCTTTCCTTTTGAAATAAAAAAAGAAAGAGAAAGAAGAAGAAAAAAAATGCAATAAAAGAAAAATCTTTCAAAAGGTTTTGTTCAAAAAAAAAAAAAGAAAAAAAAGAGAGAGAAATAAAAACAAAAAAAAAACAGAGAGAAGGAATAAAGAAAAGAAAAATATTTTTTCGTGTCCGGCGAAATTCGATTGATCGATGCGGTTTTAAAAAATTTGAAGAAATTTCCCTTTGTCGTATTCGACGGGTTTATCGATCGATCACAGGTTTCGAAAATTTGAAAGTTTTCTTATTATGTTTGGAAACAAGGTGCGAGGCCGGCCGACATGATTTTGAAAATGCCTCTTAACGTATTTCAACGAGTGTCTTTATCGGTTGAAATATGGTTTTCGAAAAACACAAAATCTTCATACCGTATTTGACAACGGTTTCGGATCGGAAAATACGGCGAAAAACATAAAAATCTTTTCTTTTCGTTTGTGTTCTCAAATGGGTTTTGAGCCCAATCGGTGAACCAAAGCCAGGTCAAAAAGCATGAAAGGTAAGAGAGGTAAGAAATGTAAGATTTTCTTATTCTACTTTCAGAAATAAAAGAAAAATCTTTTTTTCAAAAAGGTTTTGTTCAAAAAAACAAAAAAAAAAGAGGAATATTTCAAAAAAAACAAAAAAAGAGGAATATTTCAAAAACACAAAAAAGAGGAATATTGAAAAAACAAAAAAAACAGGGAGAGCGAAAAAGAAAGAGGAAGGAAAAAGAATGTTTTCCACTTCACAATTTTCGAAAATACTTGAAGAATGATCAATTTGCCGTGCTCGGCGACGGATTTTTATCGGTCGAGCACAATTTTCTGGATATTTGAAAGTTTTCGGGTTATGTGTGGAAAAGAGGCAGCGACCAGCCAGACATAACTTAGAAAATTCTTCTTAACATGTTTCAACGACAAGGTATTGACCGGTTGAAATGTGGTGGCAGAAAAACATTCAAATCTTCATACCGTATTTGACAACGGTTTCGGACCGGAAGAATACGGCTTTTTCGAAAACACAAAAATCTTTTTCCGTTGTGTTCTCGATCGGGTCTGGCCCGAAGAACATGACATCCTCACTTTAGTTGTAGTTTAGGGTTTTGGCCTGAACTACGCTTGGTCTGATTTCCTTTAATAAGGAATACGTAGGCAGCCTACATTAGTAGGTCCGACCATCAGAGCACATTAAATTCATATCTGCTTAAAACTTCGATAATTTTTTATAACCGACTAAAAATGTCTAGGTTATAGAGTTTGGATAGCATGTTCACTGCATGCATTATAAGCGCTACCAATTGCATTCTCCTTCGCTTAATTGAACGAAATTGGAGAGTCTCTTGTTTATCAACGATGTTCGCCTACTCAAGAAGCCTTAAGGTTACCCAGACTCCATCGTTGAGGGGCTCAGACACCCCAATTTCGCACTCGTATGTGATCGACATAAAATATCAAGAACTGTAAAACTTAACAAATGTCAAGTTGCAGAGTCAAAAATGCGAAATGAAAAGCGGGATGCTTGAAATGAAGCCGCAGGGGGTAAAGTGGCAAATTTTGAAAGATTTAAAAGGGCTTGGTGCCGCACCAAGGCCCCTTGGTGCCGCACCAAGGGGTACCTTGGCCGCACCATCCCTTTTCCTGTGCGCTCTTTCACATTCAAATAGGTACAAGTTTTGAAGCACAGAGTACAAGCTGCCAATGCACGGGAAAGAAATTGAGAAATGCCAGCCGCGTCCCTCTCCACTGCTATAAATAGAGGCCTTCGGCTCCCGTTTACGACAACATTTCATCCGCGATTTTTGATCGCAGCCAAGCTCGCTTGCTTCCTTCGATATCAATAGTACGAGAGGTGCGAGATAGGTGAGTGGAAGCCCCTATAGTCTCCAAACCCCGTCCAAACTCTGCCAAAATCAAAACCCATAGGTTATAAGTGATCCCTAGCCTAGTTGTTAGGTATCCACCTCAAATCCCCAGTCCAAAAAACCCAAAGTAAGCCGCTACTGCCCCGAGTAACGAGTAAAAAGTCAATAATTAAGTCTAGGTTCCGCCCCTACCAAAAAGGCCAAAACCTACCCAAATAAAGCTGTCACTCTGCCCGAGTTAATCAGCCCAAACTTCAAAAATCAACACAACAACCCACACACACACAGACAACAAAAAGACTCTCTCTCCCGAGGAGGACAGAGCGAGCACACCACCGCTCTAAAAGGTAAAACCTTTAAGAGCGTTGTTATTTTTATTTATTTACATTTTCTGTCTTTTTATTTATTTATTTTCAAAAGTTGTTATTTAAATCCGACGCAATGTAGCCAATATAAGCCGTTGTGCTGCCCGGATTAGATTAGGAAATATTATGTAAAAGAGCCGTTATAATGGCCAAATATTCTTAAATATGTTTGTAATTATTGGAAGGAGACGACTGCGAGTCCGTAAATAATGTAGCCACGAATGTATCTGTTTAAATTTCCCTTGTCAAAATAAGACCTTATTTATTTGCTAGATTAATATAACAATGAGCATACTTCAGCCAAAAACGTTTTGAGACCGAAAGGGCGAGTTGGGTGCCTAGCACCTTCCCAACTCGTAACTTAGCCCCCGAACCCGCTTTCTAAAATCTCTGGTTTTCTTTTCTGGTTTTCCTTTATCTTTGCCTTAAAATAAAGGTGGCGACTCTAAAAACTTTCAGATCCAGTGGGGCCTCGCAACATTCCCTCTTTGCACTTTCCTGTTCTCCCCTAAAAAAGGGAGATACGGGAATGGAGGGGTGATATATTCCCATATCCTGGTATCCCCTAAACAAGGGATAACTTGATGCGGGAAACCCATAGCTCCCATAGCGATCTGATTGGGCCATAAGGCTATTTTAATAAATCCATAAGTGGGGGCGTCGCAATATCTTTTCCTGCACTTCTCTATTTTCCCCTGAAAGATAAAAGGGGAGAATGAGAATGGAAAGGTAATGCATTCCCATATCCTGTTATCCCCGAAATAAGGGATAACCTGACATGAGGAAACCTTTAGTTCCCATTTTGGATACAAAATCCACTCAAGGCAACCGAGGCACATTCCAACGTGCTAACATAGACAGCACTCCTCTCGCACTTTGGATTTCGTCTTCCCCTAAACAAGGGAGGGTGGAACGAGAGCAGAGGTGTCCCGCATCCGCACGTACGCGCACCCCTATCCAAGGGCACGCGGGGCGCGGGTCGCACCCTGGGAACCTCACAGTTGTATATGAACTTGTTGGGCATTGTTCGCTCACCATTTTCTACTTTTCTTCAAGTCGTAAGTAAATGTGGGACCCTTTTTGGACCATGTGGAGGGTGACTCGTGCAAGAATAAATTCCCTAGTTTTGACGTTCTGTTACGGTTATTTTAATGAACCATTATTTATTTTGGGATTGGTGGAGCCAATTTCATCTTGAGATTTGTAATAGACAGTAATGGGTTTTGGTTAAGAGAAATTGTAATGTTTTATTTTGGATATTTTGTGGTTTAGTATTTAGTAATGGTGACTTGACCAAATTGTGGGACCGCAATATCGGTACCGAATTTGGGGCGTTACACAACGTCTATAAGCAATTAAGGAGAGTTTAAAATAAACTCAACTACTTACCATCCAATATATTATAGGCGTGCAACAGAAACCTTTTTGGACATGGAAACAGGATGATGGAAGCCAAAACAAATTAGGAAACTAGATTTCTTGGTCAAACCCAAAAAAAAATTAGGAATTTCAAATTTAATCAAGATAAAATAAGAAACATAATTAAATGCTAACTAGAATACCATGACAAACCCTAGACGTGCTTTCACCATATTTTTGAGTATCCAGCAAGCTCTTTCCAAACAATCAACCTTCGACATCAATCATTCTTGTATAAGAGAGAGAGAAGCACTTGTGTGCACATAATTATCTAGGGCATAAGAATCAGAAGTATGATATAATCACCAAATAAGCATGCCCTAGTGTGTATGCCTAAAATGATATAAGAAGAATTAAAGACAAATACGCGCACATATGATGGACTGAAACAACTGATGAGTTACCCAATGATGCTTCATCTGGAGTCTCATCACAAAATCAGAGTCAATGAGCCAAATTTCTTTTCTCACATAAGCAGTTTTCACACAGAATTCCCTATGTTTGAGCTTTACTTTATTTCAAGCTTCTTTTGACCACTAGGTAGCTTTCACACTTTTCCAATGATAGCCATCTTTCACAAGATCAACCCATGGAAACATGAATCTCGTGCATGTACCACAGTACCAAGTGAAAAGCTACATACCTTGTACACATGTAGTTCTTTCCTTTATAGGTTTCATTTAAAAAATTTTTTATGAACTTTCATAAAAGCACCAACAAACTTGCCAAAAACTAGGAGAGTAGGAAACCATTTGAAAAATGACTCACAACTGATTTAACAAGAGAGAATCCATAAGCAACCATATACATAGGGTAAGAAATCAGATGAAACAATCGTACAAACCTAAAATGCAGGATGCCAGGATTTTATTATTATTATTATTATTATTATTATTATTATTATTATATATATATATATATATATATATATATATATATTTGATTTTTTTGAAATATAAAAGTGTAAAAATCAAATGGCACTCAAAAGTAGAGATTTTTTCAAGATTGAAAATCTCTCAAAATATTATGTTCTGGTGAGAATATCAGCCAACTAATTTTTAGTCGTAACAAACTCTATGCAAATTATGCATTTCTCAACCAAGTATCAAATAAAATGATGTCTAATATTAGCATACTTGGTTCAAGAATGCTGAACCAAATTTTTTGAAATATTTATCGCACTAGAGTTGTCACAGTATACAATCAACACATCACTGTGTAACCCAAAGTTCTCAATCATCTGGTTTATCCAAAAGAGTTGTGTACAATAACTATATCCACTGCTACATATTTAGATTCAGCAGTTGATAGTGAGACACAATGTTTTTTACAATTGTACCAAGAAACCAGCCAATTCTCCAAATAAAAACAACTATTAATTGTAGTTTTTCTATCATCAATGTTTCCAACCTAATTAAATACACTAAAAATAACAAAGTAGACATTAGCTTCATTGGCATTGTATCTAGTGTACAAGCACACACTATTCATAATAATTGGATGACTATTAGTTAAGTACAACAAACTTCCTATCATAGTCCTACACAAAATGTGGGATGACCCGATTTGGGTTTTCAAATGTAAACCACTCTCAAGATTGAATTTCTTCACCAAGTAATGAGCATACTTGACTTGAGAGATGAACATCTCGTTACATGTTAAATTTACCAACTCATATGACTTATTTTTGCAAATATATGTTCCAAAAACATTGTCGGATTTGGGTCTAGGAACCAAATACCACACATAATTTTTCACAAATGTTTTCATAAGCAAAAATTTATTACGTTCCTTTCGCATGGTATTAATCAACAGTTCATCTTTTATAGTCTCAACCACAATTTTATGTTCAACATTGGAAACAAAACAACAGTTATTTACATGTGTATTGAACAGACAAGCATGTTAATCTCACCATTTCACGGTAGTCTACTCTCTCATTTCTCTTTGTCTGTATTCCATCATTTACATCACCGATGACTTGGGAGAGTGGATGATTCTTTTGAATCCTACTAGGGATATCTCTGACTCGGTCATTAACCACCTCCCTGTCATTTAATTTAGTTTGCTCAAGGGATGAAACTGTTTCAAGAACAATATTTTCGGATGTGCCATCCAATGTTTTAACATCTGGAGCAACATCAATCTTCCTTGTTGTTTTCACATTATGAATACTATCAATAACCTAAGATGTGGGATGGACATTATGAATTTTGTTGGGAATGTCTTTGTTATGATCAGTACCAGTTTCAAAATTTTCACAGTAAATTTCCTGAACTGCTGGGGTTGATGATGTACCCGATGATGCATCATCGGGTGTATCATTTGTACTCGGGTTTTCTACAAAACCTAGATTTTTCAGTTCTGATTTAGGAATAGGTCTAGAGGCAGTAGGTTCTAGTAGTTCAGGTTCTGAAACTTCAGTAAATGGTGTAGAGAAACTCTCTTCAAGCAAACCTGTAAAATCATCTTCAACAATTCTGTGGCCAAGATCAATGAGGTCATAAAAAATAACATTTATAGATTCCATAATAGTCTTCATTCTAAGATTAAAAACTCTATATGTACGACTATTAAGGGAATAACCCATGAACACACATTTGTCACCTTTGGAATTAAACATGGAAAAATGATTCCTATCATTTAGCAAATAACACATACACCCAAACACATGGAAATGCTTCACATTTGGTTTTCTATCATTCAAAATCTCGCATGGGGTCATGGTGCAACCCGGTCTCAAATTGACACGGTTACCAACGTAACACGCAGTGTTTAAAGCTTCGACCCAAAAATGTTTTGACAAATTTTTAGAACACAACAAGACTCTTGCCTTCTCTTGCAATGTGCAATTCTTTCTCTTCGCCACTCTATTTTGTTGTGGAGTTTTGGGAGCGGAGTACTCATGAGTAATCCCTTTCAAATCGCAATAAGTGGAAAACAAGGCATTTTCATTTTCTGTATCATAATCTGATCTAATCATTTTTAGTTTTAGACCATACACGTTCATAACACAGCGGTACCAAAACTTAAAGGCCTTAAAAGTATCAGATTTTTCTTTCAAAAATATTACCCATGTATATCTAGAAAAATCATCCATACACACAAAAGAGTACTTCTTTCTACCTAGACTCTCCACTTCAATGGGACCCATGAGGTCAGTATGTATCATCTCAAGACATCTAGTGGAGGGATAATATTGAATTCTAGGGTGTGAAACTCTGGTTTGTTTTCTCTTTTGGAAAAGTCAACATACACTAACATTCTTAGTATTCAAACGAGGTAAACTCCTTACAACCTCATATCTCACAAGTTCATCAAGTTTACGATAACTAACATGTCCTAACTTTTGATGCCACAATTCAGTTTCATCAATATTAGCATTATGACAAAAATGAACAATATTAACCATGTAACAATTATTTGATGATCTTGTACCTGCAAAAACACACTTGTTAGACAAATCATAAACCTCACAAGACTTCTTGTTAAACTTTACTTGAGGATTGTCATCACACAATTGGCTAATGCTAATCAAATTAGCTTTAAGTCATATAACGTGATATACGTTGTTGAGCTTAGGTAAGCCATCAACATCCAATCTTCCTTTTCCTACTATTTGCTCCTCCACCATAGGTGACCATACCTCCATTACACAATGTGTAGTTTGTCATGTTCTTTCGTGTACCTGTCACGTGGCGAGAACAACCACTATCGAAGTATCAAGTACCTGGGATATGAGATTTGAAACGTGTAAAAGAAACTTAATAGTTCAAATCAGCTTTTGGAACCCACATGGTTCTAAAAAAAATTCTACACATGAGGTTTTGTTTGTTTCGGCGGATGATGTTCCTGATGTGGTACCTGATAAGGTTCTTAATGACATTCCTGATGATGCATCATTGGATACGTCATCCTGTTCTGGGTAGTAAACATTTTTTGGTTTCCAACCGAATTCTTAGCAAGATCAGCCTTTCTTTTGTGACAAAAAGGTCTGATATGACCTGGTTCATAGTAGTAATGACAAACATACCTCCTTTTCCTATGTTTAAAAATTTTCACAAACTCATTTTGTTTTTTAGAAGAACATGAAAGTCGCTCTCCTTCTTTAACAAAAACTATAGGTTTGAAACTAAATCCAGTAGTACATTTTTGACCAACACTCGAAGCTTCATCAAGCTTGCTCTTACCTCTATTTTTTTTGGAAAAAGTCTCATTAGCCTTTTCAAGTTCAGATCTTAATTTTTCAATTTCACCATCCTTTTTGGTGAGCAATGTTTCCAATCTAACTATGGATACTTTCTGTTCATCATTCTCATTTAAGAGAAAATGAATGTATTTATCCATGATTTTCATTTTGGCACACCTTTTTTGCCAATTAACATATTAAGCCTTGTATTCTTCAACCAAATTAGAATCCTCACAATCAGATTCATCATACTTAACATTTTCAGTGTTCTCAACTATTAAGGAGTTGAAACACAAAGAATCTAGCAAACTATCCTTAGATGATGTATCCGATGATATATCATTGACAGCCTCATCAAACAAATTAATCCGTTCAAAATTTTCATGAAGAGTGTTTGTCTCTTTAAAAACAGAAAACGTAATCAGATCTCCCACGTCTTTTTCTTCTTTACTATCACTAATAGTGGAGATAAAATGTAAATTCAAACCTTTTTTGCGTAACGTGTTAACATATTGATTTGTATAATGGTCATAGCCTGAACACGCACGACATTGAACATACTCAAGGTTTAGAGTACATGCCTGCTCATCAATGGATTTGAAGTAGGCCGACATTTTATCCTTCCATTTTGAATAATTAATCAAATCAAGAGTAGAAGGTTGAAAATCTGAAACACTTTGAGAATCCATCATTGCTACAACAGAACCGTCACTTAGTAAGGCTAAGCGTAGGCTCTGATACCAAATGAAGTGTTATAAATAGCTAGGATTCGATAATAAACAAAAAATACTTGCTGAAATAGTCACCAATGATGTATCCAATGATACATCAATTCATGAATCATCTAGTGTAAACAACAGCGGAATAAATAATAAACAAATCAAACAGAGTGACACCAAGTAATATTTTATGTCTACAAGTAAAACACTTGTAGACGATGCCTCATGGCAAAAACTTCCACTAGATTAAAAGATTACAATTGCTTACAATATGAAAACAAACCATTTAGAGAGTGGAAATCATTACGAAAACTCCTAAGTAAGAAGATGTACCTAATCTATGCTAAACACTCTTGAATACATAAGAATTCAAAAGATGATGAAGAGTGTAGGGCAAAGCAGTGAACTATGAAACTGATCTGATGAGTCTTCTGATGATGTATCATTGGGTGGCTCAATGGTTTCGTGACAGCTCTTCTTCATGCAAAACTCTCTCTAAAAATTCTTTGTGTGGTTCATTTCGTTCAAGGTTGATTCATACTTTTATATAGCTCCTAGGGAAACTTGTCCACCAAGAAAAACAACTCAACAAGGCAATGTTAGGATTAGGAAAGAGTTATTAAGGAAATAAACATATAATCCTACAAGTTAGGAATTGCCATATTAGAGTCCTAAACAAGTCAATAACCAAACAACCTGCCAAATATATTAGAAAGGTAATAACAATCCATATCCCTTAAAGATAGGACACGGCAATGAGTGAAAAATAAACACCTGTAGGATATCTAATCTCCAACACTGTCACATCCTTTAATGTTGGCAAGTCCGTTACCGGGCAATTTGTGCTCACCCTTTCCCTTTTTCTTCCTTCTAGGTGATAGTTAGAGGGAAGCTTGGTGTTTGGCTCAAGATTCATGGCTAGAAGTGGTTTAGTGATGCATGAGTCCGCTTACTTTGAACATTGTATTTCTGTCTATTTGTATAGTATAATGTGTAAGGCATTTTGGAGGTTTGTGATTATTCGGGTTATCAATCGACTCTTTGGGTTTACTTTGTATCCAGATGATAGCTTCTCTGATATACTCGTACATGGTGGTATATATATGGTATTTCGGTATACTTTGACAAAAACACTTTCCTGGATTTGGCTTTTACTTTAGACTTATGTTCAGTTTTGTTCTTCATCTCTCGTAAGACGTGTAACCTCGATCTCCGGGGGGCATGACACGTGGCACGCTGTGAGCGTGCCACCGCATTAATGAATACATTTCATAATTGCTCTGGTGCCCTCCATCTTTTAGAACTTGGCCACCCAAGTTCCTTTTCTTCGAGACATTGCCGAACTTGTGATAATAACCTAACGGTGGAATAGGAGATGAAATAGAGTTTTGGAATAGAGGATGCTAGTCTACCCTACATGCTTACAATTCGGACATAAGGAAAGGAAAAATTGTTAATTTTATTACTATTTTTACTAATAATTCATTTTTAACAAATTTGGTTTAAATTATTTCTTTAGTTTCCAAAAATAAATGTTCTTCGTTAGCTTTTCAAAATTAATATTATTAAATTAATGTTAACAAAAGTATACATAATTTGTCTCTAAATTATTTTTCCCGGTACATTTTTGCAACATTTTAATCGCTACATAGCTACTTTGTTTTTTCAACCGCTAAAATTCAATTTAAGAAATATTGTTCCTGAAATTCCTAAATCGTCTTCTTCCACAACTCCAGGCAATAATTTTGAGTTCGCAAATCACGATTGTTACGCAATGAAACGGGGATCGACTTGCCCAATCAGGTCGAGGGGGCAGTGCCCTGTCGTGGAAGTTCGGGGGCAACACTCTCGATAGATAAACGGTTTTTCCGATTCATTAAGTACGTTACTGGAATGCATATGGGCTGGGTTTGAGATTTTACATAAGCGACGAAGATGGAGGAGGAAGAATAAGACTTACGACAAAGGAAAAGGTAAAAGAAGACGGATGAGATGCAATCGAAATCAGTTTGCATCACAATACATTGAATTTCAATCGAGATGCATCGATTTGGATTCCCGATGCAACAATTTGGAGTCCCGATGCATTGTTATGATTTTGATGCATGATCGTGTGTATCGCCTTGCATCAATTTGTGCATCGCGATGCACATAAGCATTCATCAAAATCATCAATCGAATTGAATTTCGTGCATCGTGATGCAAAAATTGAAGCAACGTGATGTACTGAGTAAGTGATCCGTAGTGTGCCTTCTGTTCATTAAGGGTATCGTAGTAATTCCACCCAAAAAGTGCATTTTTTTTGTTTAAAAAAACAATGGCATACAGTAGTGATTAAAAACTTTAAAAAAATGGATCGACCCGCAATTTCTCCTATTAATGTTGATAGAGTATGTAGTTTCTATTAAAATCCATGTGCATACGACCCGTAATTAAAGTAGGAACAAAAAAGAAAGGTAGAATGGTAAAATGTGTTATTATAAAAAGAAAATTACAAATAATGCAGTTTTTTGAAATTAACAAAATAGGAAAGCAATACAATATTTTAGGAATGGAGGGAGAAAGTACATACTGACAATATTTTAAAATTGTGAGTCAATATTCGTCTCTACAGCACTTAATTGATTCATGAGTCAGTAACAACATGTACATTGGATTTGGAAAATCAAATCAAAAGGCAAACTCAATTCATTAAAAACCAATAAAATACTCTAGTAAATATCTATTTGATTCAAAACCAAAAACCTTCACAATGTTGGCACAAAATCAAACATATTTACATACCCACCCCACCATCTTTATCTCCATTAATAATGGCTAGAAACTTAAAAAATCATAATTTTTTTTCTAATACCCAAATGGAAAAAACTAAATCTCTATTTATAGGTAAAAATATGTACTTTAATTCAGAAAAAAATTTAAAAATAAATAAATTTTTTAGCTAAAAATTGGTCAAGAAAGACAATGAGAGAAAATAATATGCCAACCACTCAAATCATGCAACATGGAAAGGCAACCTTGGATTTGGAGCCTTTGGGGTTCAAGAGGTGATTTTTTTTTTCCAAAATCACTTGTTGATTTGGGTTCGATTTTTTAAGATTTACCATTGGGAGGAATGATTTGAATTAGATTTGGGGCAAAACCCTCATTAGGCTTGTAATAGATATGTTTTATACACATCTATTGTGTATATATTCCTGCTTAAATTGTGCTTTTCTGGGAGTTTCTAAAGCTATTGATATGAGTTTTAGTGTTTTATGAGTTTCAGGCTAAAAGATGAGGAAAAGGATGAATTTCAGGCTATTTTGCAGTAATATGAAGTTTCCAGGGGGCCTGAGTGCATATCTGCTGAAGAAGAAGGCCCAAAATGCTGATCTGAAGGCTGAGCCCTCGCTCAGTTGGAGGCTGAGCGAGTGCGCAAAATCCAAAAACGCGAATTCTGAAGTAAAGGCATGAGCAATCGCTCAGTGGAAGGGTTGAGCGACCGCTCAACCCCGATTTCTGGTTTGGGCAGTTTTCGTCTTTTTCCATAAACCCTAGCTAGTGTAAATAAAACCCTAACTTCACAGCTTTGGGAGATCCGTTTTTAGGTCATTTTTAGGCTGCTCTTGTGCACTCTCAAAAGGCAAAAACATTTTGTATTTCATTTGTTGAAGATTGAAGATGTTCCAATTCATTCATATGTTGTGTTCATCATCTGTGATGAACTAACTTTTCCACCCTAGGTATTTGAGGTAACTTTGTATCAATTATTATGTGTTAATATAATTTCATTCTATCAAATTACTGTTTATCATATTAGATTATAATTGGTTTACATTGAAGTTATCGCATGATGGTTGTGTTAATGAATGTGTATGCTCTTTGGTATGATGAACTGCACGACCATATGCATAAGTCATGCACTGGCCAACCTAATTGATAAATAGGTCTCTTTGATTCCCGACCGTAGGCTAAGGAGTAGATCTAGGTTCGCATTGTGTGGGGGAATGCAATAGAGTTCGTTCCTCTATACTTTAGTTCCTAAGGCACTTAATGGACTCTTAATTACTGTGTGGACGAACCAAGAAAGCACAACCAAAGCGGAGTACTAAGGGTTGCAAATCTCGACCGGTAAGTCCTAATCCTTTACCTAGCGATAGAACTTATAATTGATAGATATCTTTTGACTAATATACATAAAAGGCGATACAAGTGAATTCCAATACCTAGACCATTCTCATCCATAAAACCTTCATTAAATTCAGTCTTCTGCAAGTAGTTAATTTAGATTAATTTTATTAGTTTAATTTTAGAGTTAAAATCATTTCAAAAACAAAACCTCCTTTTTATTTAATTGTCTTTTAATTAGTTTAGATTTAATTCATTTTAATTCATTATCCCTGAGGTTCGACCCTTGCTACCATATATCTATTCTACAATAGTCTTGTGCACTTGCAAGGTAATTTTAAACACATTAAGTTTTTGGCACCGTTGCCGGGGAGATTTTTAATTAAAAAGTTTTTAATCCTTTCTGTTTTTACAAAAAAATTTAAAAGCAAAATAATAATAATAAAAACAAAAACAATAAAAATATTTTTATTACTTGTTTTAATTTATTTCTGGTTTGTAGTGGATTGTGCATTTTATGCACGGTCGACGGTCGTTGAATCCCACGCTAGCGGATTTTAACGATAACATTAACAATTTAGGAAGGAATGCCCAACAAAATAATCCAAAGGCCGATAATCCAAGAGATCAAAGAGTAGACTCAGTTGCTCCTGTTGTAGCAATTGTGGCTGCTAGGGACGAGATGCAAGCCCCTAGGACGATGAGAGACTATAATCGCCCTAATATTGATTTTTCACCTTCATGCTTAATTCTGCCTCATAGAGTTAAAATTTTGAGCTTAGGGGACATTTTTATAATATGTTCCCATCTTTCCATGGTTTACCTACTGAAAATGCATTATCCTTTATGCAAGATTTTAATCATATGGTTGAAACTTTCCCTAAAGGAGGTTTAACAGAAGATGAATTTAAGATGCGATTTTTGCAATGTACTTTAAAAGATTCTGCTAAAAGGTGGTTCATGACTTTAGCACCTAGAAGCATATCTACATTGAAAGAATTATATGATGCATTTATTGCTAAATTCTATCAGCATGCTTCACTTTTTAATCATAGGAAACAAATCATGTGTTTTGCAATGGAGCAAGGTGAAACTTTTCATGAAGCATGAGATCGTTTTAAATCTTTATTGATATACTGTTCCCATCACAATTTTTCACAAGATATTTTAATAACCCAGTTCAATGACTCACTCTTAATTCACCAGCAGACTATGGTAGATAGTGCTGTGGGAGGGTCGATTCACGGATTGACCCCAGATCAAGCTCATGACTTATTTGAAATGTTAGAATCAAATTCTCAACAAAAGAGTGTGAGAAGAAAAACTAAGACAGTTTTTGAGTTGAGGTTGAATGTTTATGAAACCAATGAGTTAGCAGTGGCTAATGCTAAAATAGAAGCTAATAAAGCGATGATGGCTGCTGCCAATTTAAATTTTGCTTATGATCCATGTTCTACTTGTGGCAATAATTCACATGCTACTAGTAATTGCTCATCCAGTGGGAGTATGCATGTTTTTCAGGAACATGTAAATTCGATGAATTCATACCCGCCACGTCAACGTAATGACCCTTTCTCCAATACTTATAATCCTGGATGGAGGAATCATCCAAACTTCAGTTGGTGAGGGAACAAGTCGTTACATCCGCAACCGCAGCAATAACAAGGCTATGGTCAAGGAAATCAAAATTTTGAAAATCCTGCACCCAATTCTCAGCCAAAAGA
The DNA here is from genome assembly GCA_013146195.2 of Codonopsis lanceolata. Lineage (NCBI taxonomy): Eukaryota > Viridiplantae > Streptophyta > Magnoliopsida > Asterales > Campanulaceae > Codonopsis > Codonopsis lanceolata. The sequence continues at coordinate 35,356,994 of CM028379.1, read as the reverse complement.
TAATGAAGCACGTATGTAGAAATTTGAAACTAGTATTTATGCAATTAATACAACTCTACAAATGATGATGACTATGTATGGACAAATATGTGAAGAGGTGAAAGAATTAAAGGGACGCGATTATGGAAAATTCCCAAGTCAGAACGAGCAAGCTAAATCTATTACTACTTTACGAAGTGGTAAAACTATCGGTGAGGAGGTAAGTACACCTATTCCTTCTACATCTTCTGAAAAGATAAATGATGAAAAAGATAAAGAGCAAAATGAAAATTCAAAGAAAGAAAAAGAAAAACCAATTTTTCCTGAAATAGAAGAACCTTATATTGCACCTCCTGCTTATGTGCCCCTTATCCCGTTTCCTGGTCGTTTGATGCAATTTAAAGCCAATAAACAATTTGTTGAAATTTATAACATGCTGTCAAAGGTGAACATAAATTTGTCTTTGTTAAATGTGATTAAAACTATTCCTGCTTATGCAAAAAAATTCAAAGAGTTAAGTTCTAGGAAACAAAAGTTTCCAAAAGATGAAAAAGTCATTATGTCTGAAAATGTTAGTGTTGTCCTTCAGCAGAACCTTCTACCAAAGTTAAAAGATCCGAGTAGTTTTAATGTCGATATTACGTTAGGAAATTCAAAGAAAATTAAAGCGATGTTAGATCTTGGTGCAAGTATCAATCTGATGCTCTTCTCGGTGTATAAACAATTACGGTTAGGAGAATTGAAACCCACATCAATGACATTACAACTAGCAGACCGATACTTGCCGGTTGTCGAAGATATTTTAGTCCAAGTAGAGAAATTAATTATGCCGGTTGATTTTGTGGTGCTTGAGATGGGAAATAGAGCTAGTGCTACACAAGAATCAATCTTAAAAATGGGAAATTATCAATGACTGCTATGGGAAATTATAGGCATGATAGGCGGCTGGCCGGGAGAATGTCGGAGAAGATATGGCACGTGCTCTGCTCGGATAAGGAAACCTTTGACCTGTCTTGGAGAGAAAGTCTCTGAGATTCCCTGTTTGATGTTTACCCGGGCGAGCATAGTTCTGCCCAGCTGCATGATGCAAGTCTAATGATGATAAGTATGATTCTCGGGCATGGCCCCTTGGTCGGGTAAGCAAGACATGTGTTTGGTCATGCTTGGACGGGATATATATGGTTCTTAGCTCAGATACCCTGCTAGATCTGCTCGCTGGTCTTGTGGGTCTCATGCTAATGAGCTCATGACGGGCACGTGGCGATCACTCGTGCTTTGTTCGTGACCAGGTTTGGGCCGGGTACATCACCTAGATTATTAATATTAGTTTGATGTGTAGTTTACTGTAAAGCTCATGTTTATATGGCCCATAATTAAATTAGGATGAAAAAGTAAGGGTAAAGTGATAAAATTGTTGTCTTAAAAAAGAAAGTTTCAAACAAGACAATTATTCTAGGACGGACGAAAAAGGAAAGCATGACAATAATTTTTGGGACGAAGGGAGTATTGCTTTGGGACAAAATCTGACACTTGGTTTGGAAAAAAAAAGAGTAATAAACATTGATTATTTACACACAAAAAATTGTTGAACATTGATGATGTAATTTTATGTGTCAAAGATATGATTGGGAATCTGCTCAACCAGCCTGGATCGGTACCTGAAATAGACAAGTAGACGTTACCTGAGCATGGGGTGGCCCTGCAAATCCCCTCCGGCATAAGAGTCAGCATTAGATCGATGATGAGAGAGAATGAAATTTGACATCGTAAGGAGGTAAAAAAAGTGCGTACCTTTCTGTGAAGGGGTCAGGGCCTTTATATAGGCGTTGTACAGAGTAAAGTTCGTTAAGCCACGGGGGCCTTCTAGAAGGCGTATATATCCTGCTGAGGTGGACAATAAGCATGTGATATAGATTAGTTGGCAACAACAGTGGACAACTATACTTTTTAGGGTCGCATGGTCCGCCCTAAAGCCGCTGGCAGTGACCTATTGGGTATGGTCCACCCCCAATGCCTTTGATCACCAAGTCCAAAGTCCCCTTGTTATAAGTTACCGCGTTGTAATGACGTTCTTACCCTTGCTGGGAATTATGGGCAGCTCAAACATATTTTACGTAAGCAAGTTAATGTACACTCAGTATTTGTGAAATTCGTTCATGGCTGTGATCGTAGCATGTCGCTTAAGGAGATGATTTAAAGTCCTACAAATTAAAGTTGAATAAAAGAATTTAGATGCCACATAGGATTTACATATTTTTTTGAAAGAAAAAAACTTATCTAATGTAAATATGGATGATGAGTGTGGATATGATGTAACAATCAAATTTGTTCACATTATAGATAATAATGTCATTCTTTCATATTCTACTTGAGGGTGTGGATACATCCTAGTCATTATTTTTTTTTAAGATGTTACAACCAATGTTTCTAAATAATGAAGTAGTCTTTTTTTTACCCAACACACTATTTAAGAAAAAAAATTGAATGTATTATAAATATTTGTGTAATGTATGGTTTTACTTAATGCCTTTGTGCATATTGCCAAAATATCTATAATATAAAACAGATCAGACAGTTGGGAAAAGCTAATTATTGGTCATGATTGGTTTTTACTAAACACAATTACTGGCCAGGATTTAATCTCAAAGATTCTCAACCGTTTATATCCATATTTTTTCCACAAAATCCATCCCTCTTTTATCTCCTCAATCCTTTTATCTCTCTCTCTTTCTCTATCTTCCTCTCTGTGTATTCATCTGTTTCTCTCTCTGATCTCTCTTCCTCTCTCTGCTTATTCCCAGCATCCGTTTCTCTCTCTGTTCTCTCTTCTTCTTCATATTACTATTCCTATTCATCTTCTTATCAATATTTTCTTAGTCTCTCTCAACCTCCTCTTCCTCTCTCTTCTTCTCACACGTTTTTTCTCAACCTCTTCTTCCTCTCTCGTCTTCTCTCTTCACAGCCTATTCCTCTCTCTTCTTCGATTCCTCATCCTATTCTTCAACTTCCTTATCCTATTCCTCAACCTATTCATATTCATGGGTTTATAAATCTTGATCTCCCTTGCTTCCGTCTTGCCATCTCTCTCTCTCTCAATCTCGGACAATTTCTCAGTTGATCTCTCTCTGTGTAAGTTCTTCTTTCGTTTGGGTTTGTGATTTTTCTTTTTGGTTTTTCTTATTTCTTTTTGAATGATTGGTTTTTGATTTGCATTCAACATCACCTGAAACTGTGATTTCTGATAGAATTGTGAACCAAGTGATTGGGTTCATTAGGACCGGGGGAGATGACTGTGGTTCCAAGCTCAATTCCATTGGGTTGGTCCTTTCTATGAAATTCGTTTTCAAAATTTTCCGGCATTTGAATTCTAAAAGAGTACCTGGATTGAGTTTTTATAACTGAGTTTGGGATAGAAAACCAAATTTGTCTTACAATACTCATGTTTGTAGCTTGATCATTGATAAATGTGGGCGGGTAGGTGACGACGTGACAATGATTTCCGTGTTGAAGGAGTTCACAGGGAAAAGAATATGTCTTACTGTCAAGGCATTTTTGACTTATCGAGTCCAATTTAGTGGGTCAACTCTGATTCGGTAGAAAGATGGTTAATCAGCAATGACGCTGAATAAGACAATTAATGTAACTTTGTTTGAGTTGTTGTACCTGGATCGTCCACCATTGACCCGTTAACACGGTAGAAATCAAAGGGGTCTATGAATGGGTCAAGATTGTTGATGTGGTTCACCTGGATGACTTCCGTTTTGTGTGTGCCGTTTTAGTTGGTGGGTTTGGGTGGTTTGGGGTTTCTAAGATTAGGCTTTAGCTTTGGGTTGGGCTTTAATCACTCTCTCTCCATCAACGCCGAGTTTATGCCTGAATTTGATCAGTTAGTGCATCAGTGCTATGGTTTATTTTCAATAAATGCAAGCGAATGACAATTCATACCAGCATTGAGTTAATATGATGATTTAGGGGTATAAACAGTTCCCCATATTATTAGCATGGGGAGTGAAGTTGATTTATATCAATCCATTACTCACATGTATGATCTACTGCTATAAAGTCTTCTATTGGCATCAAACTTTATCTAATAATAAATAGATGGATTCCTAAGTATTGTTTGATGTTGTACATAGAGTCGTCTGTCCAGCCCGAAAGTGTACAAAGTACATAGAAGCTATACCTTTTATATTCATTTAGTGAGTCGCCCTTTTTCTCTTTGGCAAATGAAAATATCATCAGGAAAGTCAAAGGGTACAAGAATAAAGGAGACATCTTACCCACTATGTATAAGAGAATGGATGAACTAAAACAAAAGCAAGAGAGATAGGAGACAGTAAAATGGAGCCAAAGATTCGTTATTTAAGTGTTCTTATTGCTATTCGGGGGAGCTCACTTTTCTCCAATAGGTGCCTACAACTACTGTAGTAGGTGTAGACACCCCAAATTCGTACCCCTGTTTTATGCTGTCTAATAAATGTTGCAAAATAGACTACTAATTATCTTTTGTATGTTTCAGGAATAAAGAAAAAAAAAAAGCAAAAAAAAAAAAAAAAAAAAAAGAATAAAACAAAAATGAAAAAAAAAAGAAAACAAATCAAAAAACAAAAGAAAATCAAAAAAAGAAACAAAAGAAAAGAAAAACAAAAGAAAAACAAAAAAAAAAGAAAGAAAAAAAGAAACAAAAGAAAAACAAAAAGAAAAGAAACAAAAGAAAAAAAAAAAAAAAAAAAAACCAAAAGAAACGAAAACCAAAACCAAAAGAAAACAAAGAACGAAAAAAAAAAAAAAAAAAAAAAGAAAGTAAATGCAGCCGCCGGTTCCCCCTCCCCCCATTTCCTTACCCACTAATTAAATCCCCACTATATATATCCCCTCACAATCAATCTCTCACTCTTAGTTCCCGAATCCCTCTCCCTCATTTTCCCTCACCAGCGCCCTCTCTCTCTCAATTTCTTTCCAGCCGGCCCACACCCACGATCTACTCCCCCTCTCTCGCACATATACTCTCTCCAGCCCCACTCACTCGCACACACTCACATATACTCCCTCAAACCCGGCAGCTCCACTCACACACACAGCGCACACACACACAATAAATACAAACACGCACACACAAAAATACACATAAATATATACCCTGCCGTTACTTCCCCTCGAAGAACGAGCTAAAAAGTCAAAACTTAAGTCTAGGTTCCGCCCAATCGAAAAGGCCAAAACGAACCAAAATAAAGTTGTCACTCGCCTCAGCTTGACTAGCCCCGCCTCAAATCCAGCTCAAATCCAGCTCAATTCCAAATTCAGCTCAATTCAAAACAAAAAAAAGACTCCCTCTCCCGCAGAGGACAGAGCGAGCACACCACCGCTCTAAAAGGTAATACCTTTAAGGGCGTATTTTTATTTCATTTATATTTTTTTTTCTTTTTATTTATTTTCAAAAAGTTGTATTTTAAATCCGGCACAATGTAGCCAATATGTTCGTCTGGATTAGATTAGGAAAAATTATGTAAAAGAGCCGTTATAATGGCCAAATATTCTTAAATGTGTTTGTAATTATTGGAAGGAGGCGGTGAGTCAGAAATAATGTAGCGAATGTATCATTAATTTTCCCTTGTCAAAATAAGACCTTATTTATTTGCTAGATTAATATAACAATGAGCATATTTCACCAAAAACGCTTTGAGATCCGAAAGGGCGAGTTGGGTGCCTAGCACCTTCCCAACTCGTAACTTAGCCCCCGAACCCGTTTTCTAAAATCTCGGTTTTCTCTTACGGTTTTCCTTTATTTTTGCCTTAAAATAAAGGTGGCGACTTTAAAAACTTTCGGATCCGGTGGGGCCACGCAACATTCCCTCTTTGCACTTTCACGTTCTCCCTAAAAAGGGAGATACGGGAATGGAGGTGATGTATTCCCATATCTGGTATCCCCTAAACAAGGGATAACTTGATGCGGGAAACCCATAGCTCCATAGCGATCGATTGGGCCATAAGGCTATTTTAATAAATCCATAAGTGGGGCGTCGCGAATATCTTTTTTTACTTCTATTATCCACCGGAAAAAGGGGAGAATGAGAATGGAAAGGTAATGCATTCCCATATCGTTATCCACGAAATAAGGGATAACGACATGAGAAACCTTTAGTTCCCATTTTGGATACAAAATCCACTAACCGAGGCACATTCCAACGTGCTAACATAGACAAAGACTCCTCTCGACTTTGGATTTCGTCTTCCCTAAACAAGGGAGGGTGGAACGAGCGGGTGTCCCGCATCCGCACGTCACGCGCACCCCTAAACAAGGCGCCGGGCGCGAGCGCATGAACCTCACGGTGGCGACTCTCTTTGGGGGGAGTTGTTTTATTTTAAAAAATAAAATGGAGGGCTAGACTCATAAAATAAAACCTTTTTTGGCTTTTCTTTGTTTTGGCCGCAATATGCTCGTTATATTAATTTACGCATTTCAATAAAGTGTTCCCATTACGGTAGTGGCTATATTTGTGGATATGATCCTCCATCCAGCGGCTCTCGCGTTCAGATATTTATTACGTGCATGTTCGAGTATTAAAAAAATATATATATATATATATATATATAAGGCGGTCTAAGTATATTGGCCGAAACCCATTGATACCCTTAAAGCATTCTGAATAGAGTCTGGTATCGCCGGAGCACACAACGCCACGTACTTGGCCGATCAAAAGCCTTCAAACACTATTATATATATATATACATAAAAAAAAAAAATTCAAAAATCAAAAAAAAAAAAGTATATATATTATATATTTTACAAATAAATTCCGGCAAAGACAACAAAAGAGGGGCTTTACTTCCGCTCTATTCTTCTTTCATTTATTTCTTTCAAGATTTTTCTTTTTCACTTTATTCTCAGAATCAGTATATTTGTACATCTCAAAGATTCATTATGTCATTTTATTTTGGGGCATAGGACCAAAATTTGTAATTAATAGGGATAGATAGTTTCCCCACTTTTCTTTCTATTTCTTAATGTGATGTGCTTGCTTGCTCGCTCAAACTAAAAAGCCGAGAAAATCCACACAACAAAGAAGACAGCCAAATTTGTTTTATTTTTTCTCATATAAAGGTTAAATAAATCGGTTTTCTTTTCTAGATACCGCACACACGTGCACGCATGTAAATATATTCGAACTGTTACTCCTACACCATGGCCAGCCTACCCCCTGCATAAGCCAACGTTAGAATGCATATAGTTTTTCAGGACACTTCGCAGACCGACCGGTTTTTGCATTTTTGAATTGTGGGTCAGCCCCTGTCAAAAAAAAAAATCATCAAAAAAAAAAAAAATCAGAAAATATATATGTCAAAAAAAAAATGCGCAAGTCCGAAAAAAATAATAAGTGCGCACAAAAAAAAAGTATCAATATAAATAATAAACAGGGGCTGACTTATAATTCTCAAATGCTCGACCTAGACCATTTCGGATGGTGGATCCTGGAAAGAGTATAGGCCCTTTCGCCAGACCTCTGGGAGTCGAAAGGCGTGGTGGAACACGTTGGTCCTATACTCTGGAGAAAGAATCCACTGTTCCAGGAAAAGTCCTGAGACTGTCAAAATAAAGCAAATGCTTATCCGGTCAACTGTAGGGAACAAACAAATAATAATAAAATATACTAATAAAAAGGCACGCTGTACTCCAAGCCCATATAGCCTCCATTCAATCTTCTGATACCTACCAAACCCCCCATTTTCCTCAGAGACCTGGCCCGAATTTGGAAACGCAGAGATAGCACTGGCCGGTTGATTCGGGAAGATAGTAGCGTAAAATCGAGATTGGGGGTATCGCGCCAGTTTGATCGACGAGGGCGACCGGTCAGCCGAAATCGATCGAGCGAAAGCAAAGATCCAGGCGTAAGCGAAGAAAGTGAACAATACGGTATGGAGTACAGGGTTCAGGGGCTCCAGGATATGCTCCGCCTCCGGCGATGCAAGAATGGTTTGACCAAAGGTTGGGTGCAGCGATGAGTCAGATGGCTAGTCTGGTACAGAGTCTAAAGTCCAGTGGTGAGGTGAATTCTTCTCCTACTATTCCCCAAGAAGCATCCACATCTCAGGTGCTTCCTAACCCAACTCCCCAGCCAAACACCAACCCACCAAATACTACCGTTATCCCAAATCCCAATCCTCCACCAAGTCCCTATTACCCAAATATCTACCCTTATCCCGCTTTATCCACAATATATTCTCCCAAACAAACAAATGACCTTCCTTTTCCTATGACTAACCCACCCTAAATAGCCCACATATGGACCCAAAGCTTTAACCCGCCAAAGCCAAGTTACTACGTTTACCTCCCTAATGATCCCGGGTCAGCACCTACCAATTAACCCATACCTAAAAACCACCAATCCATATACTACCCAAAACCCATCAATCCAAAACCTTATCATCCAAAACCAATAACCCAAGACCTTTATCCAACCCAATACCCATATCCAACCCTGTAATCCTTATAATGCCCAAATTCCATTAACCGATCCAAAACCCACCACCAATCCCTACCTTCAACTGTGAAATAACCCAAATTTCAACCAAAGAGAGTACCAAAACCAACTCCCCAGCCAAAATGGAAGCCGACATGGAAAAATAAGGCTATGATGCTTAAACTCCTCAATAAGGGGAATTTTCTACTGGCCCTAACATTGCAACCATCAAGAATACTTCCCTCAAAATTCAAAATGCCCGACATAGAAAAGTTTTGATGACCCATATCCCATTTAAGATCTTATTCCAAATACCTGGAGCTAGCTTTGAAGCTATGGCTTCCAATTTTCACCTCGCCCGGTAGGAGCCAAACAATGGTCGTTCATAAAGAAG
>CM028379.1:35315025-35348062 GCA_013146195.2 Codonopsis lanceolata | reverse complement strand
TGCTTCATCCTTTTTAAATAGGTTTAACAATTTAGCCCGTCCATTAAATTCAAGTTATGTTTCTTGACTTTCCTCGATGCAAAAACTCTACAAAAACTCTAAACTAAAAATTATTAGCAACATATAAATACAACACTAAGATGCTTTTCTCCTCAAACTTGAATTTTGGCATATTTAATTAAAAATTAAATGTCCAAAATACATTTAACGGAGAATTGTATTTAAACTAATTACAAAACAATAAATTCATAATAGTGGGTTGCCTCCCACTTAGCGCCTTTGTTTAACGTCTTTGGCTCGACCAAACCGCAAACCTAATCCTTGGGTGGTTCATTGTCACCAAACGAATTAACTCAATTGTCTGCTCAACCGACATCACCAAGGTATGGCTTGAGCTCTGTCCATTAACTTTGAAAATTTCATTATTTTTAGGTTTTGAATATCAATGCCCATGAGGATAAATTTGTACAATTATAAAGGACCCACCATTTAGATTTTAACTTTCCTGAAATAGCCTAAGTCTAGAATTAAAAAGTAACACTTTCAACCTCGGGTCGAAACATCTTGTTAGCTAATCTCATGTCATGATATTTCTTGGTCTTTTCTTTATATGTTTCATGCTCTCATACAAATTCAACCTATGTTCTTCTAATTCATTCAATTGAAACAATCTTTCCTCTCCAGCCCAAAGTTAAATCTAAATTTAATTTTAACAACCCAATATTTTATGCTCAATTTCAACTGTAAATGGCATGCTTTGCCATATACCATTCTATATGGACTCATTCCTATGGGGTTTTAAAGCAGCTCGGTATGCCCATAAAGCATCCTTAAGTTTAGATTCCCAATCTTTACGATTAGGCCTAATGTTTTTCTAACACTGCTTTAATTTGCCTATTGCTAACTTCTACTTGGCCGGATGTTTGAGGATGATAAGGTGTAGCTAACTTGTGAGTTACACCATGTTTCTTAAGGACATTATTCAATAACTTATTGGTAAAGTGAGTCCCTTGGTCACTTATTATGGCCTTAGGTACTCCATATCTAGCAAACAAATCTTCTACAAATTTAACCACTATTTTACCATCATTTGTCTTGGTTGCTACGCTTCAATCCATTTAGACACATAATCAACTCTAGCACCAAAATATACTCACAATTATTTGACACCGGAAAAGGACCCATGAAATCAATACCCCAAACATCAAAGATTTCAACAACCAAATTAATATGTAAAGGCATTTCGCTTTTTCCTATTCCACTGTTCTTTGACACTTATCACATGTTCTATAAAATAGTTCACAATCTCTAAAAATAGTAGGCCAATATAAACTAGATTGTAAAATTTTTTCAGTTTGTTTCCATAAAATGACCTCCACAAGAGTATCCATGGCGTAATTCCATAATACCTTGTTGGTCTTTTCTCGAATACATCTCCTTATTAAAGAGTCTCGAACAAATTTTATATAAATGAGGTGCTTCCCAAAAATAATTTTTCGCTTCAACCAAAAATTTCTTCTTTCATAATGATCAAAATCAGGATTTATGATATCAGACACATAATAATTGACAAAATCAACATACCAAGGGTCTGAATCTTTAATTGCTAACAGTTGCTCATCAGGAAAATCTTCATTTATGGAACCGGTCATCAAGAAATTGACGCTCGCAAGGGCTGAAAATTCTAATCTAGACAAATGGTCGGCCTACGACATTTTCGGTTCCCTTTTTATCTTTGATTGTAATGTCAAATTCTTGTAACAATAGCATCCACCTAATTAATCTAGGCTTAGCATTTTCTTACTTAATAAATATTTTAATGCGTAATGATCGAAAATATTATCACTTTTGATCCTAACGATATGATCTAAATTTTTCTAAAGCATACACAATCGCTAAAAAACTCTTTTTTTGTTGTGGTGTAATTTAATTGTGCATCATTTAGAGTTCTACTAGCATAGTGTATCACATGAGGTTTTCTATCTACCCTTTGTCCTAACACGACTCCAATTGCAAAATCTGATGCATCACACATGATTTCAAAAGGAAGTGACCAATCATGGCCGGATAAAATAGGGGCAGTAGTTAGTTTTTCTTTTAATAAATTAAATGCTTCTAAACATTCTTTATCAAAAACAAATTCTGTATCTTTTGCTAATAATTTACATAGAGGTTACGATTTTGGAAAAATCTTTTATAAATCTTCGATAAAAACCAAGATGCCCTAGAAAACTTCTAACACCTTTAATGAAGTTGGAGGGGTAGTTGTGAAATAACTTCAATTTTAGCTTTATCAACTTCAATACCTTTATTTGACACAACATGCCCTAAGACAATTCCATGTTTGACCATGAAGTGACTTTTCTCCCAACTTAAAGTTAAATTTGTTTCACAGCATCTTTTCAAGACTGATGTAAGATTTTCTAGACAATGATCAAAGGAATTTCCAAAAACTGAAAAATCGTCCATGAAAACTTCAACACATCTTTCAACTAAATCTAAGAATATAGAAATCATGCATCTTTGAAAAGTGGCTGGTGCATTACATAATCCAAAAGGCATTCTCCTAAAAGCAAAAGTACCAAAAGGACATGTAAAAGTGGTTTTCTCTTGGTCTTCGGGAGCAACATGGATCTGATTGTAACCAGAAAAACCATCAAGAAAGCAATAGTATTCATGACCGGCTAGTCTTTCAAGGATTTGGTCAATAAATGGCAAAGGAAAGTGATCTTTCCTAGTTGCCGCATTTAGTTTTCGCAAATGAATGCACATTCTATAACCAGTTATTATTCTTGTAGGGACTAATTCATCTTTTTCATTTTTAACAACTGTAATTCCTTACTTTTTAGGAACTACTTAAACAGGACTAACCCATTTACTATCTGATATAGGGTAAATTATACCCGCATCTAGGAGCTTAAGAACTTCTTTTCTTACAGCTTCTTCCATGTATGGGTTAAGTCTTCTTTGCCTTTCTCTTGAAGGTTTACTACCTTCTTCTAAGTGTATTTTATGCATGCACATAGACGGACTAATACCTTTTAAATCAGCTAGAGACCATCCTAAAGCTTCTCTATGTGTCCATAAAACTTTCAATAAACTAGCTTCTTCCTCTTCAGTTAAATCGGCTGCTATAATAACATGCAAAGTTTTACTTTCCCCTAAAAATGCATATTTTAGATGGGGTGGTAATGGCTTTAATTCTTCAATTGGAGGAGATTTAATAGATGGCATAAATGCAGAATTTTCTACTTTAATTGTTTCTTCTATTTTAGCCTCCTCATTCTTCTCTTTAACATCTTCTATCTCTATTTCTTCAAAAAGAGATTTCAAAATCTCTACTTCATCTTCTTTAATTTCATTAGTTTGATCTTCCACTTTTTCTATCTTATCAGACTTATTTTCTGATTTTGATTCTTTCTCTATGTTCTTTTTATCTTTATTTTCAAAAGCTTCTATCTTCTCTCTTTCTTGTCTTTCTTCCTCTTCTATATCTCTTTCTATCTAATCAATGTCAATTTTTATGGGAGGGATAGGACTATCATCATAAACTATAAATGTATCTCTCTCATAGTCTTCATCTTTATTATCTTCTTCAAAAGTTTTAGTTGATAATTTTTCGATTTCATCTATGGAGAAACATGCATTTATGTCACTAGGTCTATTCATAGCATCAAAAACAGAGATTTCAACAGTTTCACCTAGGACTGACATTGTGAGTTTACCATTTTTCACATTTATCATTGTATTGGCAGTAGCCATAAATGGTCTGCCTAACAATATAGGAACTTCATTATTTGTACATATCTTCCTTTCCATCTCTAGAACCACAAAGTCGACTAGAATGATTAGTTTATCAACCTGAACTAGGATGTCTTCCACTATACCCAAAGGATATTTAACTGAACGATTGGCTAATTGTAATTGCATACTAGTGGGTTTTAATTCTCCTAACCCTAATTGTTTATAGACCGCAAAAGGCATCAAATTAATACTTGCTCCTAGATCTAGCATAGCTTTCATCTTTTTAGAGCTTCCCAAGGAAACTTGGATATTGAAGCTACCAGGTCTTTCAACTTAGGGGTAATTCGGTTGTAAAACGAACTTACGCTTTTAAACAATAATTTTTTCATTGTTTTCAAACTTGTGTTTCTTAGAGTGAAGATCTTTGAAAAACTTTGCATAAGCTGGAATATTTTTAATTACATTAAGCAAAGGGAGATTAACATTCACTTTGGATAACATATTATAAATTTCTGTAAATTGTTTGTCCATTCGGTTTTTCATAAGTCTTCTTGGGAACGGAATTGGATGAACATATGGTGGTGGAGCCACATAAGGTTCCTCTTCTTCTGTTTCTAACTCTTTTCAACTTCTATTGGATTCTCTTTATTTTGAACTTCTTTCTCTTGTTCCTTATTTGGAACTGCTATTTCTACTTCTACTTCTTGATTACTCGATTCATTATTCTTTTTACTATTATCATTATCCTTTTCAACTTCCTTTTCAGAATTTTCTACTGTATCAGGCACATTAGAAGAATGAACAGGATCACTTACCTCTTCACCTATTACCTTACCGCTTCGCAAGACGGTGATTGACTTTGCTTGCTCGGTTTGACTAGGGAACTTCCTTCTTCTTCTTCTTTCTCGCTTCAAGTTGCAAAATGTGCTTCTTTAAATTTTCAATCTCTTCAAGCATATATTTCATCAAGACTGCTTGGCTTTTGTGTGCTCCATCTTGTTTAGGAACTTCTTCAATCCTTAATTGATTTTGATTTGGAAATTGTGGAGGTTGAGGTGGTTGAGGCTGGAATTGTTGAGGTTTATTAATTTCCTCCCCAAGAAAAGTTAGGATGATTCCTCCAACCAGGATTATATGTGTTTGAGTAGGGATCATTCCTTGGCCTTTGAAGGAACATATTCATAGCATTAGCTTGTTCAGAATACATAGCACTTGATGGACAAAAATTAGTAGCATGAGAATATAATCCACATAAAGCACATGCTTCTTGAATTTGCCAATTTTCAAATTGGGCTGGTGTATCTGATTTATCTTGAATTTGATATAGACTCCTATTTTTACCTCTAGCACTTTTCTGTTGAGAATTAATACTTAACATCTCAAATAATTTCTCTAGTGCTTCGGTGTCATTCTATTAATAGAACCACCACCGCACTATCAACCATAGTTTGTAAGCCCGGCGAAAGACCATGATAAAATTGAAGCACTAACACATGTTGAGCCAAATTATGATGAGGACACATAATGAGCAGATTTTTAAATCTATCCCAAGATTCATGGAATGTTTCACCTGGTTCATTTTGGAATGACATGATTTGTTTTCTATATTCAGTAAGAGATGCATGTTTGTAAAACTTACTCATAAACAAATCATATAACTGAGCCCAAGTATAAACACTATTAGGTGTTAAGTTCATAAATCATCGCTTAGCCAGTTCTTTTAATGCACTGGGAAAATATTTCATTTTAATTTGATCTTCGGTCAACCCTCCTAAAGGAAAAGTACTCATCATGTATTCATATTCTCGTAAGAAACTAACAGGATCTTTTTTTTTTAATTTTTTTCCCTCATAAGGGGGGCATGAGAAATGATCGAACTTGAGATCTCATACTTTGTGAAGTCTCATGTCTACCACTGGGCCACCCCCTTAGGGGCAACTAACAGGATCTTCGTGGGGCATTCCATGAAAAGATGGTATCATGTTAAAATAATGGTCTTTTAGTTCGAAATTCCTTACAGCATCTGGCAAGACTAGACATGATGTTACTACATTTAATGAAGGTCTACTAAAGTCATTAATAGTTCTTTGATTTACCACTACTTCCATATTTCTTCTTGCAGGTTCTTCTTCTCTTTGATTCGTATTAACTGGGCGAACCGGATTTTCAGGATTTCGATTATTATTTTCTTCCATTGTAGGATCAATCAGAGGATCCTCTTGATTCAATTGTTCTTGATTATCAAGCTGGGAAGCTAGATTTTCAAAATCTTCTTGATTCTTTTTAATGTTATTTATATCTTGATTTAGTTCTACCAATTTAGGATTCAAAGATCTACGACCATGCATAAAAATGAATTAAAGCAATTTTAAAAAAACAACTAACTATTAAAATAAAATCTTTTTGTGTTATTATTATTATTTTTTTTATAAAAGTTGAAAATTTAAATTAAAAACTAAATTAAATTAAAAACTACGCTACCAACAAACTAACTACGTGAACTAGCTTGTCCCTAGCAACGGCGTCAAAAACTTGATCGATATTTAATTTTAATCTTTTTCCTTGCAAGTGGACAAGACTATTATAGAATAGTATTGGAAGCAAGGGTCGAACCCACAGAGACAAGAGATCACGAACAGTGCAATTTATTGATAGCAAATTATTAATCTAAAGGAGTTTTTATAATTATTTTATTCTAAACTACTATTAATATTTAGGTGTTTAACTAATTAGCAGTAATTACAGTTTATGAAGATCGTATGGTGGGTGGCAATCTAGGATTCGGGTTTCACTTGTATCTCCTTTATGTTCAATTCACAATAATTATCATTCAGTTTCTTGGGTTCGTTCACTAAAGATAGATATAGTCTGTTGAACTATTGGTTCAGCCTCCATCCCCGCAACATTCATCCATTCTATATCCTAAGCACAAGAACAAGTAATCTATCTGTCACCTAGATCATGTATGAACCTAACCCTAACTTATCACTCTCGTGCATCGATAGGTCCAATTTATTGTGATGGTGAGCCAGTGTACGACATATGCACATTGGTCATGCAGTTATCCGCACCTCTAGGTCTTTATTATTTGCGATTACATTCATTTGTTCAAAGAAAAATAATATAGGGATTGATAAACACCACAATCAACAAGAATTGAATGAACATAAAGATGAATTAAAACATAATTCGATACAAGTTACCTCCCACCTCCTAGATTATGGATGATTTAGTTCATCATAGACAATGAATAGCACATGGAGATGAACGGGAACATGATTTGATCTTCAATACTTGAAATTGCACAATCTAACTATGTTATACAACCTAAAAACTATCTAAAATATATACAAAACTGTTTCCAGCCGTTTTTCTATATCTTAGGCTTTGGCATCCGATCTCTATTTATACCCGGGAGTTATAATCCAATCGAATCACTTGTGAAAATACGATTTCTTCGCATTCTGACCACCTTGCAGTCGCAAGGTCTGGGGTACCTTGCGTCCGCAAGGTCTCCATATTTTCTGGCCCTTGATTTCTTGCTTCTTCATGTTACTGCCCACCTTGCGGGGGCAAGGTCTGAGTACCTTGCGACCGCAAGGTCTCCAGAATGTTGTTTCTTCTTTACTTCTTCATTTTACATCTTGGGCCCTTCTCGGAATTTGCATATAAAACCCTGGAGTTTTGCATATTTTCACTAAAAACCCTGAAACTTACAAAACTCACCAAAGACACATATCAGTGGCCAAAAGCCTCGTGAAATAGCATAATATAAGTCATAGAAGCATATAAAATCGACCTATAAAATACATCGATCAATGAGCTCCTGGATAGATATCAAAAGGTTCTTGTTTAGGAGCAGATCTGAAATTTCCTTTGGGAACCCAAGCTTTTCTAAACTTCTTTGACTGATGCAACTTCTGTTGTTGCTGCATACGGTGTTGCATCTAGTTGTGGTCAGGAAGGCTTGTCTAATTTCTTCAGTGTAACCTACCTTTTTCTAGTAGCAGAAGGGCTAAATATGACCAGGTTTATGGTAGTAGTGACACACAAAATTTCTCTTCCTAATTTTTGATTTTTCAAAGAATTTAGTGTTCTAGAAGGTTTAAGGAGGTTGTTTTGGTGCAAACGAAAATGATGAGGTTCCTTCACCTTCTTTGACAAAGGATTTTGGTTTGAACCCAAGTCCAAATTTTCCATTCTGGCCAACCTTCAACATCTCATCAAGTTTAAGTTTTCCAAATTTTCATTTACCTACAGTTTCATTGGCTTCATCAAGTTCTCCTTTCAAAGATTCTATCTCAACATCCTTCTTTGTGAGTAAACATTCTAACCTTGCAATGCACTCCTTTTGATTTTCATTCTCCTTTTTTAGTGCTTCATTTGTTTTTTCAAGAACCTTGACTTGTAAAGCTCTCTTTTCCCAATCATTGTACAATTCTTTGTAAGCTTCCATTAGTTCTAACTCTTTTCGTGCATTATGATTCTGGAGCTTCCTCGGTTATGGAAGAATTAAAGCAGAGAGAATCATCCCAACTTTCATCTAAGGCAGCTTCAGAAGCAGTTGCATTGGAGGTATCACCATACGAAACACCAGCAGAAGTACTAACAGCAGAAACCCAAGTTGTACCAGCAGCTGAAGCAATATCAGCAGGAACACTTGCTGAAACATAAGTCGAAATACTATCAGTAGGAACACCATCTGAAATACCAGCTAAAACTCTTTCAGCAGAAACAACTGCAGCAACATCAGTAAGAAAGCTTTCCGCAGGAACAGTTTCAGCAGGAACACCTGCTGCTAAACATGTCAAATGAAAAGTTTTCTAAAAAAGGTAACATGCTAACCAAAGAAAAACATACACAAAAGTAGTGAAAATGAGGGTGAGATGTTACAGTTTTCAAATCTAGACTCGGTTTTAACTAAACGAACGCCCCCCCCCCCCGGCAACCGATAGTCCAACAATTTTTTTTGGGCTTTTGGTAGCAAAGAAAACAAATTAGTATATGCATAATTAATTAATTATGTAGGACAAATCCCAATCCCCAATTTTCAGCACATATGTCTTCATTTTCCAAGTAAACAGGGTTTCTATCCAATAAAAACTCAATTTTCACAAATCATGCCTGAGGAGTCGAGCACGACATCGATGGACGAAGTGTTAGAGAATAATATATTTATTATTCTTGTTTATTTATAATTATTAGTTTTGGTAATTACCTTGTATAGTTCTTTCCTTATGTTGTTACCTTCCTTGTATATGTTTCTTGTACCCTACTCCAAGTGTAACCCTAATTGTAACTCTCCCTATAAATAGGTGATTCAATCAATGGAAATGCTATGTCATTATTCGTAAACTTTATTTGTTTCTACATGGTATCAAAGCAGTGCTCCTAAAACCCTCTTCCCTTGCTGTCGCCGCCTCCCACAACCATCTCACCTCCATGGCTAATGATAATCAAACCCTCACCATCAAAAACCCCATTGATCCAACCCAAACCTTCGATTTCATAAATATCTCCCACCATAACATCACCAAACTCACATCCACTAAATACATAGCTTGGAAACTCCAAGTTGAGGCAACCCTTATTCGCTATGACCTCTACAAGTTTGTAGACATCTCACATCCATGTCCGCCTCCCACCGTCCTCGCCAAGGATGCTCACACATCCAAGGACGTTCCCACACCCAACCCCTACTACCAACCTTGGATCTGGTAGGACAAACTTTTGTTTGGTGCTCTTGTCGGCTTCCTGTTTGTTCCCATGGTCCCCTTGATCTCCAACAGGCTGCCACTACTCGTGATTCCTAGCAAACCCTTGCCCATACTTATGCTCGCCCAACTCGTGGTCACATCAAACAGATCAAGGACTATCTCAAACGTGCTTCCAAGGGCACTTAGTCAATCTCTGACTACATGTAGTCCGTCAAAAGGCGTGCTGATGAACTCGCTGATCTTGGCAACCTCTTGATCACAAGGATCTTATTGAGATCATCCTAGGGGGTTTGGACGATGACTACCACCACATTGTTGATGTGGTCAAAGGACGAGACACGCCTATCTCGTTCGATGAGCTTCACGAAAAACTCATCAACCACGGGATGCTTCTTAAACAGGCACAAGTCGTGTCCTCGCATCCTATCTCGGCGAATCATGCTGCTCCGAGGTTCAATAGCTAGTCTACCCGGCACCCGTCCTCACAAGCCCAACAACAGTCCCAACCTCAGGCTTCTTCCCAGTCCTCAACATCTGCTCCTCGCAAACAGCGACCATATTTAGGCAAATGTCAAGGATGTCGCCAACAGGGCCACACGGTTGCTCGCTACCCCAACTTTCAGCTGGTTGCCACCATATCTTTGCCCCATACTCCTAATACGGAAAATGGACCCAAGTGGCAACCACGAGCACACCTCACAACCACAACAGACCCAGGGACACCGAGCTGGCTGCTTGACGGTGGTGCTTCTAACCATGTCACTAGCGACCTTGGTAACCTATCTCTACACAGCCCCTACACGGGCACAGACGACATGGTCATTGGTGATGGTACAGGGTTATCTATCTTCAAAACTGGTTCCTCTTTGCTTTCTACACCATCACACACTTTTGCCTTGCACAATGTTCTCTTTGTACTTGACATGAAAAAGAATCTTATTTGCATATCTCAATTTTGCATCTCTAGTAATACTTCTATTGACTTTTTACCAAATTCTTTTCATGTGAAGGATCTATGGACAAGGAGCATTCTACTGACCGGGTAATCTAATGATGGTGTGTATGAATGGCCGACCACAGCTCCTTCTGCTCGCCCCTTTGCTTGTGTCGGTTCCAAAGTCTCTCATCACGACTGGCATCATCGCCTTGGCCATCCTTCTGAACCCATCCATTGTCAGATTCTATCTAGTTTAGGTGTAGCTCTAGACTCTACTCGTATCAAACAAGAACATTGCAATGACTGTTTATGCAATAAAAATCACAAACTTCCTTTTTTGCAATCTACTATTGTGTCTTCCTCCCCGCTACAAATTATTTTTTTCTGATGTGTGGACCTCCCCCATTCATTCTATTGATGGATTTAAATACTATGTTATTTTTTTCGATCATTACACTCACTACATATGGCTCTACCCGCTCAAGCGAAGATATGGTGTTGCCACCATCTTTCCTCTCCCTTCAAAGCCCTTATCGAAAACTTTTTCAAAACCACCATTGTTACTCTTTACTCGGACAATGGCGGTGAGTACACGGGTCTAGCCCGCGATACTGGCTTGGCCGCCTACTTATCCGCTAATGACATCTCTCACCTCACCGCACCACCTCACACTCCGGAGCACAATGGGTTCTCGGAGCATCGCCATCGCCACAAAGTTGAGACCAGTCTTTCTCTTCCCTCTAAAGCTGCCCTTCTGCTGCCCTTCTGGTTGTTTGCCTTTCAGACAGCGACCTACCTCATTAATCCCCTACCAACACCCACTCTAGACCAGCTCTCTCCCTACCAAAAACTGATGGGTTCTCCGCCTAATTACTCTAAGTTCTGTGCCTTTGGGTGTCTTTGCTACCCTTGGCTCCGCCCTTACTCTACTCACAAACTCGCTTCCCGCTCCACTCCATGTGTCTTCCTCGGCTACTCGCTCACTCAGAGTGCCTATCTCTGTTATGATCCGAGCACCACCAAGTTGTTCATTTCCCGTCATGTCTGGTTTGTCAAGTTTGTCCTCCCCATGACCACATCGACCACTCATCCTGTTCACACGGATACCTACAATTTTGTCTCCTGGTTCCCACCACATGAACTGCTCTTGGATTCATACACATCGTTTGCTGCCCGCTCCGGTAACTCTCCGTCTATGGCTTGTAGCACTAATCAAAATATGGTTGATCTCAGCTCGCCCCTACACCATTATCCTTCTCCAGCTCCTATGAATGAGGATACCACTGTGCCCGCTGCTCACCCTTCCTCGGCCACCAGCTCCATGCCCGCAGACAGCAACGAGCCTCCTGCTCCACCTTCCTCGGTACCCTGTACCATGACTGAGGATAGCCCTGTGCCCACCGATCATGTGCCCGCTGCATCTGTTCCCCTGCCCACTGCATTTGTTCATGTGCCCGTTGACCCTGGTCTTGTGCCCGCTAGCACCTCCTCCATGGTTACCCAATCCAAGAACACTATATACAAACCTCAAGTCAAAATGAGTCTCTCAGCTCAACTGGCAGCGAACAACGAATCAACATGTGTCACTCAAGCTCTCAAAGATGTCATGTGGCGCCAGGCCTTGTCCGAGGAGTTTGATACTTTAACTCGCGATGGTATGTGGGATCTGGTTCCCTTGGTAGATGCTTGCAATATTGTTGGATGCAAATGGGTCTTCCGTATAAAACGACACCCTGACGGTACCATTGATCGCTAGAAAGCTCGTCTTATGACCAAGGGATTTCACCAGTGACCAAGAGTGGACTATCACGAGACCTCTAGCCCGGTGGTTAAACCAACCACTACTCGTCTTGTTCTCTCGTTGGTCGTATGTCACAGATGGGATCTTCGGCAATTGGATGTGAACAATGCCTTTCTTTAAGGCAATCTGTTTGAGGAGGTGTTTATGGCTCAACCACTTGGCTTTCTTGACAAGGACAACCCTCAGCATGTCTGTCGACTTCACAAGGCTATCTATGGTCTCAAGTAGGCTCCCCGTGCATGGTACAATGAACTGCGTCAGTTTCTCCTTGCCTCCGGGTTCAAAAATTTTGTGGTAGACACTTCATTGTTCATTCTTAATATAGGGAGCACCACCATATATCTTCTAGCCTATTTGGATGACATCATCATCATTGGGAACCAGCCTGTTGCAGTCCAGACCTTAATTTCCTTGCTCGTTGCTCTCTTCTCCTTCAAAGACCTTAGAGAACTTCATTATTTTCTTGGTGTTGAGGTTATCAAGCGACCAAATGGTCTCCTGCTATCACAGCGTGGGTACATTGCTGATCTTCTTGCTCGCACGGGCATGATAGATGCTCGCCCGGTTGCTACTCGACTCCCTACCTCGCCAAACTCAACCCTTCAATCGGGCACAGCTCTCATGAATTTGACAGAATTTCAGGCGGTGATTGGGAGTTTTTGGTATCTGTCTCTTACTCGCCCAGATGTTGCCTATACCATCAACAAACTTTCTCAATTCATACATAGGTCGTCTATTGAACATTGGAATGCGGCCAAGTGTGTTCTCTGGTACCTCTGTGGGTCTATTAATCATGGCATTTTACTTCTTCGCCAGTCCCCCCAAGCCCTCCATGCATTCACTGATACTGATTGGGCGGGCAACAAAGACGAGTACACCTCCACAAGTGCCTACATTATTTACTTAGGTAGCAACCTGGTCTCGTGGAGCTCCAAGAAACAACACACTGTTGCTCGCTCTGCTGAATATCGGGTTGTTGCTGCCACCATTACTGAAGTCCACTGGATTGTGTCTCTGCTCGGCGAGCTCGATATCACCTCCTCCATTCAACCTGTTATTTATTGTGACAATGTTGGTGCCACTAGTCTCTGCTCCAACCCGGTCTTCCATACTTGCATGAAGCATGTGGCCCTAGACTTTCACTTCATCCGACAACAAGTTCTGGATGGGCTTATGCGGGTTTGACATGTCTCCTCGGCTCATCAGTTGGCCGATGCACTAACCAAGCCTCTTGCTCGCCAACGGTTTCATCAATTACTTAACAAGATTGGACTCTCCTCTCGGTCGTCCATCTTGCGGGGGCATTTTAGATAATAATATATTTATTATTCGTGTTTATTTGTAATTATTAGTTTTGGTAATTACCTTGTATAGTTTTTTCCTTTTGTTGTTACCTTCCTTGTATAGGTTTCTTGAACCCTACTCCAAGTGTAACCCTAATTGTAACACTCCCCATTAATATGTGATTCAATCAATGAAAATGCTATGTCATTATTCCTAAACTTTATTTGTTTCTACACGGAGGTCACCTCTTTTCTAATTTTCGAGTTCCGACACCAACTCTTTCCAGTTTTCTTCTCTTCTATTATATTAACTTAGGTTTGCCAAATTTTCCCAATTTTTTTGTATTCAATCAAATCATCGCTAAGACAATTTTATCTAATTGAAGCAACAATTCATTGCTAAGACAATTCCCTGAAGCAAAATTTTGGTAAATATCATAATCAGATTTGGGGATTTTCTCGGTCAGTCTGGTAAAACGTATGATACTTTCTGAAGGTTCTAAAAATCACTCGCGGTGCCGGCGCAAGACTGGGTTCTAGCTTCGGCCAAGGCGAGACCTTTTTATAATTCCAATTATGACTTATATCATCAATATTTCAAAGAATTTGACCTTTTATTTTTCCTTGAATGACTTGAAAAAATTACAAGTCTTATCTACAATAATCATCGGATTTCGATAGACTATATCAACAATTCAACATTCTTCTTGTGGCACACGAACAATTGAATCAGCAAGTCTAATCAACACGGCGAGGCTCAGCACAAGAACAATGGATAAGACGGCGTTGCACCAAACCATCTCCACGGTTAATGAAAAGCTCATCAATGGAGAGAGAGAGAGAGAGAAAATGTACTTGACTGGTCGGGGTAGTTAGTTAGTAACATCAAGTAAGATTAAGGGTAGAAAGATCAATTAAGAACGCATGTCTCCTTCAAAATTCAAACCATTACTAGTGACTAACATTTTGATTTAGTCCTTTTTAAGATGATCACTTAATACTTGATAAAAGCAATTTCCAGTCAATTGATCAATTTTCCTTGTGATATTAAAGAGAGTGACTTTTACAATTTTATTTCTAGAATACAGTTTTTGGAATTTTATTTTATTTTTTTTCATTTTCAAATGTTGGTAAACTTTTTAAGAATACGTCGTAAAATACTTTTAGGTATTTGGATCATACGATAAGTTGTTATTTATAATATAGACTTGCATAATTATAGTTATTCAATAATGTTTACAAAAATTATTTTTCTTATAAAGTCTTGATATAAATACTATTATATTGAATAATATTTCGGTGTAAATAAGTGAAAGGACAATTTTTGAGTTTTAATGTACAAATATTGTGGTTCTAATCATTATAGTCTTGTCAAAAGTTTAATGAACACACTTATATCTACTTATAGTACCTACTTCCTATCAGAATTTCAATTGCAATATTAAGTTTTTTTGTGTATTTCTATATGCACAACATATTCTACAATACGCAAATGTATCCTGTTATGTATCATGAAAATAAAATTTCAAAAAATGATAATATGTATCTTGATTTAATAAGGAATAATTGCAGCCCGTTACCATTTATTGGAAATATAACCGCTCCAATTCCCATTTTTTTAAAACCGCAAAAACCCATTTGTATAATTTTTTTCCAAAACTACTCGCAACCTCCTGCTAATTCGGTATTTTTCTTCCATCGTCTTCCCCCTGTTACTTCTTTCTCTACACTCTCTCTCTCTCTCTCTCTCTTCTTCTCAGATCTGCTCGCCATCCAGTTTCGTCTACATATCTTTTTTCTCCATTGTCGATCTCCTTTCATTTTTTTTTCAGCCAATTTCTCCACAACTTTTAATACCAGATAAAACACAAGACCCACTGCATATCAAATCGAAGTACTCGTCGAGATCTACAAAATCATGAAGATTACCCTGTGATGTCTCCGTTTTAAGGTCAAAAAAACGATGTTTAAGCACTGTTTTGGGCTTCAGAAGTTTTTGCGATGCCCAATTTCGCTTCGGAACCATTTTGATGTCCAAATTTTGACAGATTTCAATTGTGCATTGTTATGCTTGAATTTGGGTAGTGGTTTTTTAAATTGTGATGCCCAAAATTTGACATATTTCAATTGTGCAATGCGATGCCCAATGTTTTCATTTCGATGCCTAATGTTTTCATTGCGATACCCAAATTTGAGCAGTGATTTTTTGCATTGTGATGCCCAAATTTTGAAAGAGCATTGCAATGCCCAATGTTTTCATTGTGATGCTCAAATTTAGGCAGTGGATTTTTGCATTGCGATGCCCAAGTTTTGACAGAGCATTGCGATGTCCAATGTTTTTATTGTGAGGTCCAAATTTGGGCAGTGACTTTGTCTGCACGTCTTTCCTTCATTAATGGTATCTTTGTCATTTTCTTTCCAAATGTGTACGTTAGCGGTTTAAAACAAATATAAGAGACCTAAGCGTTTATAATTTCATCAAAAGGGGCCGATCTGATTAACACTCATTTAATAAGTATGTATTGCATTTGACCTAAATTTAACTCCCTCTATTCCTAAATAATTATCATGTTTGATTAGGTACAAAAATTAAGAAAAACTAGTTGGCTCTATTACAAATATTGGTATACTATGTAATTTTCTTTAAGACGAAAACTTGTGTAAGATCATTTTACGAATTCCAATTTGTAAGACGGAGTTCCAAATAGGAAGGAAAATGGAGTTGAGTTTGGTTTTGGGTTACCTGTCGTAAAAAGGGTCAAATTGAGATAGGAAAGTGGGCTGAAAACGGGTGAAATAAAGCAGCCCACTTAGACCCATTATAAAATCTCGCGAGTCCGAGCACCAGCGTAACATTTACATAACCTTGCAATTGAAGTTTCATAAGGCTGGACATGTGACATGCTCACAGCTAGGGGTGGCAAATTATTAACCAACCCAATGGATTATCCAACATACCCATTTAAAAATGACTTATTGGGCTTATCCATTTAACACCCAATAATTTAATGGGTGTTAATGGATAATATCCACTAAGAACCAATAACAAAATGGATAATTTTGGGTTTTAACCCGGATATCCAATGGTTTTATCCAAACTTACGATTTACGAAAATAACGCCACCGTGAAGTCACGACTTCGAACAAAAAGACAGAGAGACGATTGAGCGACAGTGGAGATCCTCGCCAACAAAGGGATCGGCAACTGGCGGACGATGATGGTGAATTGACAAAGCAACCAGAATATCGTTGGATATAGTCTCACAATCCTCGATCGAAAAGGTATTCTTCATTTTTCAAACCCTAGAAATTAAAAATTGTGGTTTCTTCTATGGATTAGGAGGGTTCTTCAATAATCATCATCTGTTAATTTTTACATGTTTCCAATCATGTATCGAATTCCAATCTTTACCCATATCGAATTCAAGCGAAACTCTCCCCGACGAGAATTAATTATGCGAGATCTCACCTCACCACTAATTCTTTCATTTCATAGGCGAAAGTCTCAGTAAGCTTACAGCTCCTTGAAAGCGAGCCCTTGGGCATCTGATTCATATTATTGCTACGGTATATATTATCTAATTTTTCACTTTCTATATGATCTCTGTGCCCTCGTCTTAATCACATTTATCTTATCATTATTAAGCCTTAGGTCTAGTCTAGCTACAATTGGAATGAATAGGCAATCACAGTCTTGGTGAAAGAAGCCTCAAATTTCTTAAATATTTTCAAAGAACTTAACTGGGAGTTGCTTTCCCTCTACAAGGGAATTCACCCACAACCTCGGCATCTGTGCCTTTCAAGCGATGATGGGCATGCTTAACATTATTATGGAATTAACCCGAGGATTTGAAAGGGGTGTTAAGGCGTTATTTGTATACCTCTAATCAAGTGTAAGGTACGTGCATTGTTATTGTAATGTGTTACTTGATGTAAATGTGAAGATTGACATAATTTTCTTTTTCCTTTTTGGTTTATATTTACATTGTTTTGCATTTCTGACTAGTTTAAGTTTGAAATCAAATTCAATTTTATGGCATTTTTTGTTTCTTATGATTCTTCTTTGTGAGATTGGATATATTTTATGATCCTATGTAGGCCACATATTCTTTCTATTTGTGCGATTATCTTCTTTGCAAAATCAACGTCTTTTACTTCCACTGGAGCATCTTAATCTTCCTTTTGATAGGAAGGCAACTCTTTGATCTGCTGCAAAATCCAAGTCTTTGTCTACACCCACGTTTTCCGGTGACAACATAGGCTATATGGAGTGCTCATAGAGTAAAGCTAGTTAACGAATTCTCGTCCTTAATTTTTTGAATTGTTAAGTCTCGATATTGATTATTATAGAGCCTAAGATCTTGGCAGACAACTCTAAGCGTATCAATTATAATCCAAAGTATGATAGGAACTCTCTTACGCAAACCTCTCTGGTTTCCTAACATTTGCTTTGTTGCTGATTTTTTTTAAAAGCTTGTCCATTAGTAGCAACAAAAAATTAAAATTTGCACTTGCTTCAGAATTTCTTTTTGGGGGAGAAAATGTAAATGACACAAACTTCTACCCTACCGAAAATGTAAATGTCTCGGTTGGGATGACAGACATAGCTCTCGGAGTTGGCGGTACTCGTGTGTTACGAACGGAACTCTCTTTAGTAGAGATTGGTGCTCAATTTGGAGCATTTCGGTGATAGAAGATCGGTTTGTTTTTCTTTTTGGAAGATGATCTTTAGAATTAGTGCACCTGCACAAACTCTTGTCTATTTACTTTAGCGGCGTTAGCATGTTCATACCTAGTAGAAGATAAAAGCTATGAATTAATCCCAGTAACCAGATTCGGCGTTCTCTTCTTCAAGCATGTCAAATTCAATTAATACTGCCACAACACACACACATCATTGGAAGGACTCTGGGGTTTATGAAGGCTGCATGAGCTACCCACTTTGCACCTTTTTGTGACAGTTAAAGGAAGCTTAGCGCACTCTGCCGATTTTGATTTTTTTAGCAGCCTAATTGGAAGTTTCGAGTGGTAGCATAGTCATCTTGATTCAGCCGAGGATTGTATTGGGAAGATTCCCTTATAGTAGATGTGGTTGATAAATACATAATTGCTTAGGACTGTATGGGCGGTGATAATCGGTCCATAGTTGCGATAGGATGTAATTATTCCCTCATTCCACAAAGTATTTTGTCACGAAAAATGACTGAATCTAACAGGACTGAATCTTGTATATTCTCTTGATTGGTAGCGGTATGATTCTTTCTTCATCGTAAATCCGTCGGATGATAGTGTCTCAATTGAAGAGAATAATACCTTGGAAAATGAGAATTACGAGGGTAATTTAAGTATCGGTCAAGCCAAGCTTGCACTACAAATCAAAGGAACAAAAGATCAACTGTGTGGAAATTTTTGAAAGAACTTTCTAAACTTGAAGATGGAAAATCAAGAGTGCAATGTAAACTATGCAAGAAAGTATATGTTTTTGATTTGAAACAAGGAACCTCGAATATGCGACGTCATTTAAGAACCGTTTGTCGTCAACGTCATAAAGCTTTGAAGATTTTAACTCCGGTGGTAAGTGGTGATACAAGAAAGGGATTTTTTGATCAAGTTGCATTTCGTGAAACCTTGGCAAAGTCAATTATTCGACATGAGTATCCCTTTCAGTATGTTGAGCACGAAGGAACTAAGAATGTGTTCTCCTTTCTTAATCCTGAAATGAAGTGAAGTGCATTACTCGTAAATATCTTGTGAAGGCGACATATTAAAGATGTTCAATAAGGAAAGGGAGAATTTGCAACTCTTAATGAGATCACTCAGGAAGGATTTGTTTGACATCAGATATGTGGAGCTCTCCTACTACTGATGGATACATATGCATCACAGCACACTTTATTGATGTAGAGTGGAAACTACACAAGAAGATAGTGAATTTCATGTATATGCCCGCTCCACATTCGGGCATGATCATTGCAGCTAAATTTTCGGAGTTGATGATGGGTTGGGGTATTGAAGATAAATTATTCTCCATTACCTTGGATAATGCCTCAGCGAATACAACATTTTGTGATTCTTACCAGAGCCGATTGAATTTGAAGAATGCACTTTTATTGCGGGGGCGTTTCTTTAGGATTCGATGTTGTGCTCATATTTTGAATTTGATTGTGCAAGATGGCTTGAAAGAAGTTGATGGAGCTGTTCATAAGATTCGTGAGACGGTGAAACATCTAAAAAATTCTCAGTTGCGGAAAGAGAAGTTTGTGGATTCCTTGAATAGTTTGGGGTTGGAAGGTCCTAGGCGCTTGCTACAAGATATGCCTATTAGATGGAACTCCACTTATTTGATGATTGAGAGAGCATTGTTGTTTCGTCTAGCATTCCCCGAATATGCGTTATGTGACCTTCAATACAAGTTGTGTCCATCGGATGAAGAATGGTTGAAACTTGAAAAAATTTCAAAATTCTTAAAGCTCTTCTATGATCTTACGAAACTATTTTCAGGGACCACTTATCCAACTGCAAACCTGTATTTTCAACAGGAAACGGCTTGCTGAGAGGAGACCTCGTGTAAGGGGACAATTTGTGAGAAAGGTAAATGGTATTAATGTGGATCTGAATGGGCAACCAACTTCTACTGATTTTGATGATGAAGAAGAGGATGAGGATGAGGAGGAAGTCCAAAATTCTTCTCCTGACTATGATTCAGCGTGTTCCAAGGGTGAGCTCATATGAACCCATTTCTTTTTCAGTGCTCTACTTTTCAGTGTACCTGCACTACACTGACTGTGTCCGGTAATTTAGTTCATGTATGCGGTCACCAAGTTATTGGCAGGATGAGGTGAAGTGACCATTAACTAGCATGTACCTAAAACAACCATAAAAAAACACAAGTCCATAAAAATCCATAAAAATCCTATAGAGTATCTATATGTTGTCACTAATGATTGAAATGCTGCCATATTCAGTTATACTTGTGTACTGTTGTTAGAAAGCCACATTTAAGTAGGAAACTTGTACTTTTGTCCACATGTTACGAAAATTGTTGGAAAGCTTGTATTGAAAACTACTACTTTGTTTCGTGGTCCTCGTTCACCATTACATGGTAATGCTCGCAAGTATCATGAAAAATATGTTATGTTCGTGCATTGTAATGGGTATATATGAATGTGAAGATAATATTATTAGAAAGTTGACAGTAACATATGGGTCCTGTTCCTTGGGACAGAGGTAGCAGATGGTGGTGAGCTCTCAATGATTATTGAACTCGTTCAACTTCATCTGTTTTGGGAACTAATTATCAAGTGACTCAGCTAATTTTATTTTGTTGCAATGCCATGATGCAGGCATGAGCAGATGCTAAAGATTTTGGTTGCTGGTGGGATTTTTGCTGTAGCAAACGATACTTCTCTGAAATTTTCAGTATTGTTGTAGCAAGATGGTTGGCAGGAAAACTTTTGAAGCTATCGTGTGTTTTTGGTATTACTTCTGGTTTGGCTCGTACTTAAGTTGTAAAAACGATACTATGTTTTGAGTATGAAAGCGAATTTCAATGTTGCGAGGAAAGTGAATATTTGGGTGTGACAGGTGAAAATGCCAATTTTATGTGTCTTTTTGCTGGCAACTAACATTACCCTTTGCGGTAATCATTAGGTATATATTTTGAGGATGAGTCGTGGAGGTCAATATTGGTGAATGAAGGAGGAGAATGACTCTAAAATAGGGGAATAATAGAAAGAGAAGAGAATTCTCTGAAGAACAAGTGCCGAGATAACTGAAGCATTTTGTGATATAGAGTTTCCTAGACAGGTCTCCAAGCTATGGTTGTTTTGCTTACCAATGGCAATTAACACAAGTTATAGTTGTGTTATTCTTTAGAGCAGGTGTTGTGTGAGTGCTCGCATATATATATATATATATATGTGTGTGTGTGTGTGTGTGTGTGTGTGTGTGTGTGTGTGTGTGTGTGTATAGTTTTGTACGTTTTTTTATGTGTTGTGATTGGTGAATAATAATATATCTAGAAAAGTAATACTTAAAAATAAATTAAAATATGATGTTACTTAATGGGTATTATCCGGATAATATCTATTTATTAATGAGTAGAATTGGATATTATCCATTAACACCCATTAAGCTTAATGGGTGTTTTTGGATAATATCCAAAAACACCCATTAAGCTTAATGGGTACATAATGGTTTTATCCAAATTATCCGGTAACACCCAATTGCCACCCCTACTCACAGCGTGCTCCCAAATTAGTGAAATTATAAGTTTCATTAATATCCAAAAACACCCATTAAGCTTAATGGGTACATAATGGTTTTATCCAAATTATCCGGTAACACCCAATTGCCACCCCTACTCACAGCGTGCTCCCAAATTAGTGAAATTATAAGTTTCATTAATTGCTCTGGTACCCTCCTTCCAAATCGTGTGCCGGTGCCCTCCCTCTTTCCAAAATTTGCAATCGAAATTTATTTGTGTTCAGACTTTTCATTTTTATCCAAAATCAACTTAGAACTTTGATGAACATGTTTAAAGAAAAAAAACACGGTTTCACACATAATGACTTACATATTGATAGACTAAAAGTGACACATTTAAAGACAAAAAAAATAAATTTTTTTACATAATGATTTACACATTGAGGGACTAAAAGTGACACATTTAGAATAAAAAATGTCACATTTAAAGGCAAAAAATACATACTTTCGTACGTAATAACTTACATATGGATGTACTAAAAGTGGCACATTAATGACAAAATAAAGGTAAAAGTGACATATTCAAGTCCCAAAAGTCGACGGTTTTCACACATAAATTTGAAGGGTGGCACTGTAATTTTAAAAATTGAGGGGTGATGCTCTTTTAATTTTTGACTCATTTAACAAGAATAATTTTGTTTTACAAATTAGGAACCAGAAGACTTTCTTACGGAGACCTACTCTTTCTTTAAAACTAATTTATTTTTAGGCCATAATTTTGTAGTAAAAAATGTAAGAATACAATGGTTAAAGTGTTTTTTTTTCAATTTAGAAGCATAACATTTAAAAAAAAACATGCCCAAAAAAGAACATGACAATAATTCAATATCAGTGGGAATACTAAACACAAATATATATATATATATATATATATATATATATATATATATATATATATATATGTATATATAGGATCACATTACAACGCTCCACTTCCTTATTTTGTTTGTTCAAATCCATTCAAAAAAAGCGCTTTGCTGGAATTGACTTTGTTAAGGATTTGTAAAAGTCAATTTTATCCATTCCAACAACTAAATATGGACACAAATTTCCTTTTCAAGACAAAATAATGTTTAATGCTCGAGAGTTAGTTGCTGCCAAATTTGACCATCAAGCGAATCAAACGCTACTACGATCGGTAAAAACTGCGTAAATTTGAGGACAATTTTACAAATATATTTTTATCTAGATTTATTAATTTTTTAGATATTTCATATATATAACTATAAATTAGTTGTCAAATGACAAAATTGTTATTAATGAAAACAAATATCATTCGAACTGTCAAGACAAAAAAAAAATCAAATAATACTAATGTCAATGTTAGGCGTCGAAGCGTTTTTTTTCAATCAATGTTAGACTCTACATATACCTCAGTCTCTCTATCTCTATGCCTCTTGACATCACTCTACTTCTCTCGCCGTCTCCCTTTCCCAATTATATATATATATATATATATATATATATATATATATATATATATATATATATATATATATATATATATATATATATATATATATATATTGGTGAGAAGCACTTTGTTTGCCGTCTTACTACCTTTGGACAAGGTTAAAAATCGTTAGGCGGTGGGGCGGCACACTAGCGCTAGGGGACTAGTCGGGCGTAGGCGGGGCCTAGAATTAAGACATAATTACAATTTTTTTGATAATTTACATCAAAGATCAAACACATTGAATACAAATTTAATTTTTTTTATATTTGTCATTTTATCAAACACTTATCTATATTTGTAAAATGAACAAAAATATACAAACCTACCATTAATCTCAATTCTCAACAACCCCAATGCAATAGACCAACCAAGTTTAGAACTAAAAATAAAAAAAGATCTTACTTCAGTTCGCCCCCCATTACCTCCCTCTCTACCTCACCACTACCACTCCCCCTTCCTTTTCCAATTCGCCCCCTTCCTTCTCCGGTCACCGCATGCCACAAAATCAAAGCTACAAAAATAAATTAGGCGGCGACTAAGAAAGTCGCGGCGGTAGAGAGGGGCCTAGCGCCTAGGCGGGGCCTAGGCGAAGCTAGGCGGGGAGTTTTAGAACACTCTCTTTGGATAAATCTTCATTCTAAAACATCTATGTAAAAGTTTTAAAAACTTTTGGTTTTATATTCATTAGCTAATAATAATACATAATAATAATCAATATGATAAGGGGTATTAGTATTAGTATATATTATTTCTTCTATTGTCAATAGTTGAAGACTTATATTTAAAAACTTTTACAACTAACATTACTTTTAACTAATGTGGGATAAAATTCTTCAAGGCTAGATATTACTTCTAATGACTCACTTTTAACGTCAAACTTTAAGTTTTGATATCTTATTCATCCAAAACTTGATTTGGACAAATAAATATATCATTTCGATGTTTTTGCAGAGTAGAACACATTTGCACAATTACTTTTGTCAACAAACAAATGACACGTAAAGAAATTTGTGCCTCAAGCTGCACAATTTCTTTCACTAAAAATACTAATTTTTTTAATAAGTATTATACTTTAACTTTTGATATCTTATTCATCCAAAACTCGATTAAGATAAATAAATACATCATTTCGATGCTCTCACCGAGTAGAACACATTTACGCAATTACTTTCGCTAACAAACAAATGACCGTAAAGAAATTTGTGCCTCAAGTTGCACAATTTCTCTTACTAAAAACACTAATTTTTTTAACAAGTATTATACTTTAAGTCTTGATATCTTATTATCTAAAACTTGATTTGGACAAATAAATATATCATTTTGATTAGTTCACCGAGTAAAACATATTTGCGCAATTACCTTCACCAACAAACAAATGACACGTAAAGAAATTCGTGCCTGAAGTTGCACAATTTCTTTCACTAAAAACACTAATTTTTCAACAATAGAAGAGATGTATCTCACATTTGTTAGAAATTCATGTTAGTTTTAAAAATACTATTATTAAATACCAATGGAAGAAATGCATCATACATTGGTTGGAAAGTAATGTTGATTTTCAAAGTCACTAGAAAACCAAAAGTTTTTAAAGCTTCCACATGGATGCTTTAGAATGAAGATTTATCCAAAGGTGATGAGGTGGCACAACCATAGTGATCCTCACCAACTTTATATATATATATATATATATATATATATATATATATATATATATATATATATATATATTTGATAAAAGATTTATATCATTATTACCAATAGAAAATGTATATCTCACATTGGTTAGGGTTAGAAAATGATGTTGAGTTTAAATTATTTTATATTATTACCAATAAAAGAGATGTATAACACATTGTTTAAAAAGAAAATGTTAGATTTTAAAGTCTTTAGACTAAAAACTTTCACTTTTACAAGAGATGTATCTCACATGGTTACAAAATATTCTACTATTATTACCAATAGAAGAGATGTATCACACATTGGTTAGAAATTGATGTTTGTATTAAAAATACTATTATTAATTACTAATTGAAAATATGTATCATACATTGGTTAGAAAGTGATATTGGTTTTTAAAGTTTTTTGATAAAAGACTTACTATTATTAGCAATAGAAGATATATATCACACATTTGTTATAAATTGATGTTGATTTTAAATTACTATTATTACTAATAAAAGAGATAAATCTTAAATTAGTTAAAAAGTGATATTGATTTTAAAAGTCTTTATATAAAAATACTTCAACTTTTATCATTAATAAAAGAGAAGGAAGAGATATATCTCATTATATAGAAAGAAATATTGGTTTTAGATATTTTTTTTAGATAAAAAACTTCTACTACTATTACCAAATGGAGAGTGATGTAGGTATTAAAAGTCTTTTATAAAAAGACTTAATACCAATAGAAAAAATATGTATTTCACATTAGTTAGAAAAGTGATATTGGTTTAAAATATTTTTAGATAATATACATCGCATTGGTTACAAAGAGATCCATATTATTTAGAAACATATATTGGTTATAAAATTTATAGATAAATGAATTTTTAAGTTATTAACAATACAAGAGATGTATCACACATTGTTTACAAAGAGATGTTGATTTCAAAACTATTTAAGATAAAATACTACTACTATTATTATTTTTATGTTATAACTAATAGAAAAGATGTATCCCACATTGTTTAGAAAAAGATGTTTGATTTCAAAAGTTTTTATATAAAAGACTATTATTATTACTATAGAAGAATGTATCTCACATTTGTTAGAAATTAATGTTGATTTTAAAAATACTATTATTACCAATAGAAAAGATGTATACCACATGGTTAGAAAGAGATGTTTGTTTTAAAAGTCTTTAGATAAAAGTCTTAAACTTTTATTACCAATAAAAATAGAAAAGAAGTATCTCACATTGTTAGAATATGAAACAGGTGTATCTTACATTGTTTAGAAAAAAATGTTAGTTTTAAAAGTCTTATAGTAAATATTTTTACTCTTATTATCAATAAAAGATATGTATCTCAC
The DNA here is from genome assembly GCA_013146195.2 of Codonopsis lanceolata. Classification (NCBI taxonomy): domain Eukaryota; kingdom Viridiplantae; phylum Streptophyta; class Magnoliopsida; order Asterales; family Campanulaceae; genus Codonopsis; species Codonopsis lanceolata. The sequence goes on along the minus strand of CM028379.1, from coordinate 35,321,829 downwards.
ATTATTTAAAAATAAATGTTGGTTTAAAAAGTCTTTAGGTTAAAATTTTTTTGTTACAACTAGAATAGATGCAAGTATTTCTCATTGGTTATAAAGTATTCTACTATTATTATCAATTGAAAGATGTATCACACATTAGTTATAGATTAATGTTTGTTTTAAAAATACTATTATTACCAATAGAATAGATGTATCATACATTTGGTAGAGAGTAATGCTTGTTTTTAAAGTCTTTAAATATAAGACTTCTACCATTATTATCAATAGAATATGTATATCTCACATTGGTTAGAAAGTGATGTTGATTTTAGTTTTAGATAAAAGACTATTATTATTATTACTAATAGAAGAGATATCCTACATTTGTTAAAAAATGATGTTGGTTTTAAAAGTCTTTAAATAAAATATTTTTACTTTTATCATCAATATAATAGAAGAGATGTATCCCACATTATTTAGGAAGAGATGCTGGTTATAAAATTTTTAAAATAAAAAACTTTTACTATTATTACCAAATGAGGATATGTATTACACATTGGTTAGAGAGTGATGTTAATTTTAAAAGTCTACAGTTATTAGCAATAGAAGAGAAGTACTTCACATTGGTTATGAAAGTGATATTTGTTTAAAAAGTTTTTAGATGATGAATCTCACATTGGTTACAAAGAAATGTATATCAAATTATTTAGAAATAAGTATTGGTTATAAAAGTCATTAGATAAAGACATCTTTTGTTATTATCAATATAAAATATGTATCTACATTGTTTAGAAATGAATGTTGGTTAAAAAATCTTTTATCTACTACTATTATTACTAATAGAAAATATGTATACCACATGGTTAGAATGTGGTGTTGGTTTTAAAGTCTTTAGATAAAAGAATTAAACTTTCATTACCAATAAAAATGTAAAATAAGTATCTCACATTGTTTAAAAATGAATTCCGATTTTAAAAGTTTTTAACAAAATGACTTCTGATATTATTATCAAGTTAAATTTTAATTTTAAAAGTCTTTAGATAAAAAAAATTACTCTTATTATTAATACAAAATATGTATCTCACGTTAGCTAGAAACTTATATTAATTTTAAAAGTATTTAAGTAAAAAAAATTGTTTAATATTAGTAACAACTAGTATTTTTGCTCGTGCCGATGACACGACGCCAGTTTGGGAATTTATCAATAAATGAAGCAGATAATGTGGAAATGAATTAATATTTACTTATAATTTGTATAAGTTAATTATGATAATAGTTAAAAAGAAAAAAAAAACAAATATTTCAAATTACAAAACTTACGATTTTTTTTAAAAAAATTATTTGTATACAAAATTGCTGGCCAGAAAAAAATTAAATTGATTAAGTTAATTACAATAACAACTACAAAGAAAAAAATTAAAATATAAATATATTTACTTATAATTTGTCTAAGTTAATTATGATAACAATTAAAAAGAAAAAAAACAAATATTTCAAATTACAAAACTTACGATTTTTTTTTAAATAATAACGGTAAAATGAATTATCACTTATGAATGCATTTTTTTCTCTTTGGCCCCACAAAATAATCCTTTACCGTTACAATACAATTTGGATTACAGTTACAATTACAATTGGATTAACGTGAATAGGAATAGGTTTACAATTGAATTATAGTGATGACCGCAAACTGTCATTCACACATGTGATATGAGGAAGAAATTATGGCTATAAGATTAAAGTAAAACAGAGATTAATAATCTAATTATAATATCTAAAAATTATATTATTATTACAAAAAATTTATATATACCACATTATACTCGTGCGAAGCGCAGACTAAATAACTAATAAATAGTAGAGAAAAGAAGAAAATAAAGAACACTAAGACTTTTAAATTGCTTGTGTTGTATGTTTCAACCATTGTTATTAAAACACAGGAAATGAAGGCATCCGCCCAACCAATCGAATTACGTTGTGAATAAATAATACTTTATTCGATCGGGATAAATAATTTATTATTACATTTTGAGATATTTTACTAACTTAAAGAGTTTATTTTTTAAAATTAAGATATAAAAATATCATTTTTTTAAAAAAATTAATTTTCAAATGATGACTTTTTACCCAAAATAGAGGAAGTAACTGATAATCATTTAAAAAATAAAGAATGAAGCGGCCACATTTTGCAAAATTGATGATTTAAAAAGAATAAAAATGGCAATCCAATGAGGTATTTATTATCCACGAACTTTAGTTGACAAGGCATTTTTCATAGCTTTTTCATACTGAGCCATTTTCAATTGAGCATTCTTGACCTTTTTTTTTTTTTTTTTTTTTAAAGGTTGGAGGGGACATAGACCTTTCCCTAACCCTTATTATTATTATTTTTTAATGCCTTGAAAGGCTACAATTATATATATATATGATACCTTTGGTGTGGCTCGAACAAATGGTGCCTCTGGTGAGGCTTTGAACACCCGACCTCTCGGTTGAGAGTAGTTAAGTCCCATGGTGCCTCTGGTAGGGCTTGAATACTCAACCTCTCCGTTAAGATAAGTGAGTCCCATGGTGCCTCTGGTAGGGCTTGAATACTCAACCTCTCCGTTAAGATAAGTGAGTAGCTAAATGAGGCCTTTGGATAAGGCTTTAACAACAACGATGCCTCTGAAGAGGCTTGAACACCCGACCTCTCTACTGAGAGTTGTAAAGTCCAGGGTGTCTCTCGTGAGACTCGAACACTCAACCTCTCCGTTAAGAGAAGTGAGCAGTACCAGTTGAGCTAGAGCTCGTTGGTGCATTCTTGACCTTCAACTTTACAATCTATAAGGAATTAAGGAAGAGAATACCAATTTCCAGAAGCCGCAATTTGACTAAATGACCGTTGCGTTTTAGGCTTGGATGAGCCCGTAAGTTCGTAACTATTGCAATTGTTTTCCATTTTAAATTCAATGTTCAACTTAATTTATAATCAACGATAATTGAAGAACTCAAATCTCATATGTCACAAACTATGTACCATTTGTATATCACTTCATCTCAATTAATTATTGCATCTCAACAATTGATTAAGATGAGGTGATACACAGATTGTGACACATGAGATCTAAATTCGTAATTGACATGTTTGAAAGTAGTGTGTAAGAACAATAGTAGCTAAGATTCTCCAAACAGCTAATGTAGCTTCTGATGAAGCTACAATGAAAGTCACAATGGTCAGAAATATTCAAAACAGCGGAAGACTAAATAACAGAAGCACAAATGAATACCAAACAACCTACAAGCCTATACTTGTAGATCTAGCCCTATGGCAAAAAAGATTCCACTAAAAAATATGATTTGTTTTACAAAACGAATGTGAAATCACCAAACAAAATACTCTCACAAGACAACAAGTCTTGGAGAGCAAAATCTCATAGAAAAACAGAAATAGAAAACGTGGGAAGAAACAAACAGCTTCCTAAAATCAGCTAGGAAGACAAAATAACACCAGCTCTCAATGTAGTTTCGAATGTTATAACGTTCGAAGCTACAATCACAATTCTGACTTAAAGGAAAAGCTGGCCTTACGGATGCGAGATTTTCACATGCGAATTTCTACTCTTTCTCTCTCAATGCGTGCCTTCAGCTGTTGCCCATGTCTTCTATTTATAATGTGGAGGAACCCTACACACAAGGAAGGAATCCAACTCCAAGTAGGGCAAGGATTAGAAATAGAAATAAAATCAACTACCTTAGATACTAGATTTTCTTACCATATTAATGAGGACTCTAAGACACGTTATTTAGAAGGATTTTGACATAGATTTTGTTACCAAAAACAACTCCTAAGATTTAGGATCAAGAAACCAAAAAATATTTAGGAAGATTTTATTTCCAAAAATGCCAAACTTGCCTAAACATAAATACCAAGAAAGGAGAAACAAAAACTAAAATAGACATGACCTATTTTACACTTACAATCTCCCCCTTTGTTGAGCCTTTCTAGTCAAATATTATGACAATTGTTGCCATATACTTGCCATATACTCAACACAAACAAATTTATTTTCAAAACCTGCATATATTAGTAAAGAACTCCCCCTGAATTTAGCAAACAGATGAAGTTATAAACTAAAACATGCACTTGTCTACAAAGCACATATATTCCAAATCAGTAATGCAAACATCCAAAAAATCCTACATGACAGAGAAGCAGAACTTATTACAGACCAAAATATATCCAATGAGTCAGGCAGAATTAAGTCAGATTACAATCAAGGAATAAAACCATAAGCGCATCGGACATCGCCTCTCTCTTGAGGCGAGAGCAAATTCGACTTCTTAACTTCAGTGCAACATATAAGCACAGGAGCATGTGCAACACTTGGAGTATTTTCTCCCCCTATTTGTCCAGAATGTAAGCTTAGCCAGGCAGTGTATTGTGTCTCCAGGGTCTGAAGGAGAGCTATCTGAGACTTTACTTGAATAAGTTGGCCTTGAATGAAAGATAAGGAGATATGGAAGGAGGTCCAAGAGATGATCAGGGTAGAAATCCGAATCGATAGGATCGGGGGTAGCTACATTGGCGACCAGCTTGTGGGTCCCAATGAGCACAATAATAAGCTAGAAGGGGGGTTGAATAGCTTATTAACACTTTAAAAACTTTTAAGTAAGTTCCTTGAAAGTTACTTGCAATCTATGAAAAAGAATCAAGTAGCGGAAGACCTTCAAGAAATTGTTCAGTGCCGATAAGGACTACCTAGAGACCTTTTACAGTTACTTAAGTTACAAGAAATGGATAATATAAATAATGAAACTAAGTAGTTCAAGTAATAGACAGACAGTAGGAAATAACACAAGTATTTTGGGATGGTTCACACTATAATGAGTGCTACGTCCACCACCAAGGCAGTCAACCTTGAATTTAAATTGTGCACTATGTTTTCCACTTAGATCAATTACAAAGAATATCCCTAATGGATCGTGTACAAAATATTGACTTGTGTTTGGGTCTAGGGAATTAAATATTTGTAAAAACAAGATATTTAATTAGATGCGGAATATATAGTTAATGGAAGTTAACAACAAGAAGAATAAAGCAATAAATGTTGATGAGCGACTTCTTGTTGTTGACGAGGACTTCTAGATCTCGTTAAGGATCTATTGAATGCTTGGTGAAAGACTTGGAGTTATGAAGTTTGAGCAATTCTTAAGTGTTCGATTGATTACATGCGCATGTTGTCTCGTGTTTCAGTCTTCATGGCGTATTAATAGCAGTGCATTTCAAAAGAATCCGTTGGAAGGGCGAAGACTTCAACAACTCTATTCATAAATGCATTAAATGCATGGGGTTTTGTCGATCAAGGCCATTTCCCTCTTCCCGATTATCTAGAGCGAGATAATCATTTCGAGATCTTCAAAAAGGTGGGCGATTTGGTGTCGGATCGAGAGATGTAGCGAAGTAGGGGGATGCGCTTTTTACGCTTTCCATTCGAGGCGAAAAGTATTCTGCTTTCGGAAAGTTGCTTTCGGCTTGACATGTCGGGAATGACTTGGATTAATTCAAATAATATATGGAAATAAGTTTGAATTAATCCAGCTAGCTTTTTGGAGAGGACACGTTGAAGCGCATCAGTGGACACGAGGTCTACCAGATCTTAAGCTTTGAGCGCAGTCTTCGGTGAAGCTTAGAAGGAGTCTTCCGTTGAACACGAAAAGTCTTACAAAAACTATACAAGGCAAAGTTCTATACACGGTTGCCACGCTAATCGATCTGTACCGATTAGCCAGCGAAGTATAAAACTAATGTAATGTCTTGATCGGATATAAATTTAACATAAGAATCAACAATCTCCTCCTATTTATATCTGGTCATCATTACTACAAATGAGGGCTTTAAAACAAACTATTTGATAGATAATAACATGTCTTAGAAAGTTTTATATATTAAGTAATCGGAAGACATGTCTCTATTAAGCACGTAAAACACCTCAAATGGAAGGGACTAATCTAAGTGCATACAAGAATAAGAGAGTCAAAGAAGCACTTGACACAGATTGTAGCGTAGCCAGCTTTAAATAAATTTAAACCGAATGTTTAAATTCTAATTAGACTAAACAATAAAGCAAAGAAGAATTTAAACAATATACTTTTTGAAAAGGCAAGTAATCATCTCAGATTTATAAACAAGATGTTTACAATCAACGAGTTTTCAAAAATAAGAAAAATACAAAGGAAAGGGAAGAAAAGATACATAAGCTACCAATGTCTTTTTCCTTTGCTGCTCTGCATTTTCGCTTTCTAGCTCTTCCATTCTTCGTTGGTATTCGCTATCCGCATCGCCGAGGTCCGTGGAACGAGAATGGTAGTCCAGCTTCTTCACGAAGACGTCGTTTTCTTCCATCAAGATTCTCGTTGATAGACCTCATTTGCTTCTCCTCCGTGATGGCCGATCACGATCACGATTGGCATTCATTATATCGAAAGCAGTTGCGAGCGAGGTTGTTGAGTTCCATAATGGGAGTACGACCGGGCCGAGATGGAGAGTGATGGCGTGGAATAACTCAGAGAAAATGGAGTTGATGATACGGCAACCTTCATCTCGTTGAGCTCGATGTTGATCTTGACATCGGTGAAGTCGCGTGTCAAGACCGTCCAAAAACGAGTCCGTACATCCTCTTGAAATTGTCGAAGATTAGTGGCGCCGGGCCGTTGGCCTTGGTCGCCGCAGCGGGCTACTTCAGCCAGAAGTGTAGATATGCTAGCGAGCTCGCCAGTTAGCCGGTAGATGGCATCTAGCCGGTCAAAACTTCATCATTGGTCAGTACGGGAAGTAGATGCTGA
>CM028379.1:35245886-35314925 GCA_013146195.2 Codonopsis lanceolata | reverse complement strand
ATATATGTAATACTAATACCCATTATCATATGATTATTATTATATATTATTATTAGTTAATGGTTAAAAACCAAAATATATATCTTATATTGCTAATAATAGTAAGTCTTTTATATAATCTAAAATAATTAAAAATCAACATCATTTTTTAACCAATGTGAGATATACATTTTCTATTGGTAATAATGGTAGAAGTTTTTAACAAAAACTTTAAAATCAACATCACTTTATAACAAATGTATGATACATCTTTTCAATTAGTAATTAATAATAATATTTTTAATACAAACATCAATTTCTAACCAATGTGTGATACATCTCTTCTATTGGTAATAATAGTAGAATATTTTGTAACCATGTGAGATACATCTCTTGTAAAAGTGAAAGTCTTTAGTCTTTTAAAGACTTTAAAATCTAACATTTTCTTTTTAAACAATGTGTTATAATTAAAATAATTTTAAACTCAACATCATTTTCTAGCCAATGTGAGATATACATCTTTCTATTGGTAATAATTGTAAAAATATTTTATCATATATATAATTGTGAGGAGCACTATGGTTGTGCCACCTCACCACCTTTGGATAAATCTTCATTCTAAAGCATCCATGTGGAAGCTTTAAAACTTTTGGTTTTAGTGACTTTGAAAATCAACATCACTTTCCAACCAATGTATGATGCATGATGCATTTCTTCTATTACTTAATAATAGAATTTTAAAACCAACATCAATTTCTAACCAATGTGGGATACATCTCTTCTATTGTTGAAAAATTAGTGTTTTTGTGAAAGAAATTGTAACTTGAGGCTAATTTCTTTTACGTATCATTTGTTTGTTAACGAAGGTAATTGCGCAAATGTATTCTACTCGTGAGAGCATCAAAATGATATATTTATTTGTCCAAATTGAGTTTTTGATAATAAGATATCAAGACTTAAAGTATAATACTTGTTAAAAAAATTAGTGTTTTTAGTGAGAGAAATTGTGCAACTTGAGGCACGAATTTCTTTACGTGTCATTTGTTTGTTGGTAAATGTAATTGTGCAAATGTGTTCTACTTGGTGAGAACATCGAAATGATATATTTATTTGTCCAAATTGAGTTTTGGATGAATAAGATATCAAGAGTTAAAGTATAATACTTATTAAAAAATTAGTGTTTTTAGTAAAAGAAATTGTGCAACTTGAGGCACAAATTTCTTTACGTGTCATTTGTTTGTTGACAAAAGTAATTGTGTAAATGTTCTACTCGCAAGAACATCGAAATGATATATTTATTTGTCCAAATCAAGTTTTGGATGAATAAGATATCAAAGCTTAAAGTATGATGTTAAAAATGAGTCATTAGAAGTAATATCTAACCTTGAAGAGTTTTATCCCACATTGGTTAGAAGTAATGTTAGTTGTAAAAGTTTTTAAATGTAAGTCTTCTACTATTAACAATAGAAGAAGTTATATATACTAATACTAATACCCCTTATCATATTGATTGTTATTAGGTATTATTATTAGCTAATGGCTAGAAAACCAAAGGTTTTTAAAACTTCCGCATGGATGATTTAGAATGAAGATTTATCTAAAGGTGGTGAGGTGGCACAACCATAGTGCTCATCACCAACTTTAAATATATATATATATATATATATATATATATATATATATATATATATATATATATATATATATATATATATATATATATATTTGGACCTACTCTTGCTCCTATTCCTACCATTACCGGAATTCTGATTTTTTCCTTGATTCTAATTTTGGTTATTCTTTTGTCCATTGTTTCTTTCGAAAGTTCGGCCTCTCACCATATTAACCTCACCGGAACTCGATTTACCTTTCCTAGCAGCTTTTAAATCTAACTCTTTGCCTTTCAGACTAGTAATCACTGTATCAAGCGTAATTTTATCTCTTCCATACTTAATAGCAGATTTCATGTCGGCATAAGATTCAGGTATTGCATTTAAAAGCACAATCGAGGTATAATCGTCTATGTGTTCATCACCGGTTTGTTTAATATCTTCAGCTAACTTAGTAAATGCGTCAATGTTGTCTTTCATGTCTTTGTTTAAATCCAATTTAAAACTATTTTTTTTAAGAAGATGAATTTTACTTGGCAGAGTTTTCTCAAAGTAAATTTCTTCCAATTTTTCTCAAAGACTTTTAGCATGTCTATGTTTTCCCCATTTTCGCATAACTAAGTCAGACAAGTTCAAGATAAGAGAAGCATAGGCACTTTCATCTATTTCACGAATAGTATCTTCGGAAGTATCTTTTGGAAAATTGTGAGTTATGGCTTTGAAGACTTTTTATTTTATCAAAATACTTTTCATTTTTTGTTGCCAAATAGAAAAGTCCGTTTTGCCATTAAAAGGTCTCAAACCATAAGATGTTGTCATTCCAAAAGATTTTAACAGAAACAAAACAGAACACCAAATAAACACCGAACGAAAGCAGAATATCTAAATAGGAAGCAAGACTAAAACTAAAGCAGTTATAAAACTTAATGAAACAGGAATAAAAGAACACTTAAACAGATCTGGAACAGTGCAACAAACCCAAGCAACGAAATAATCAGAATATTTAGCAAGGGTAACCGAAGCTCACCAAGAAACTTTAGGAGAGAGTTTCTAAATATTGGATTGAAGGGACTCTACCGACTTATGGTACGGGAATGAGAAGGTGGCTCTGATACCACTGTTGTGCAATTGTACCACTACACGTAATAGTCATGAACCGTCCCAATACAGAATCGGAAGTAACCAGTAATTAATTACAGACCAAGAGTAAAATAAATACGGATAACATTACAACCTTGAAAGGGGTAACATTTTAAATAAGGCGGCTGAATATCCAAGGCAATAGAAAAGGGACAAAAACGGTTACAGCAAATTGGAAGGATAAGGTGAGCTGTTAACCAATACCCATTTAATCACCAAAGGGGCTACACAAAACAAGGGCTGCACAAGTAAGTATGGGCCAAGCTGATTTTGGGCTTAGGGAGATAATAAGGAGGCTGCCCACTAACAGTATTTGGGCCTCCACAATCCTAACAATGCCCCCATTGGCCATTGAACCATCCACGTTGAGGGTTTTTTTGGGAATTTAACATTATACAGTTATCTTTATCTTAGTTTATCAATTAATAAAAATTAAATAAAAAATTAAAATTATATGTATATATATATATATATACTTATATATTTTTAAAAAATCAAACATTACATTAGAAATAAAATGTACGTTCATTTCATTAGTTTATTCTATTGAACTGTTGAAAAAAGGGTACACACTTTTAGTATTGAATAAAAATATACGTTCATTTAATTTTATGTGTTTTTTTTCTATCTAAAGTTGGCATGTCAGTTGGGTTGGGTTGGGTTAGAGTAGGTAATAGGTTGGAGCGGGTAGCAACCCGATACAACACAAATAGTAAACATGGTCAAATGCATTGGGTCACAATTGGGTCGTGTTAAAGCGAGTCAACCAGACTTACACCGGAAAAAGAAGGAAGAAGAAGGTGGAAGAGATGAAACCAGTTTGCATCAAGATACATCAAATTTAAATTGCGATGCATCAATTTGGAGTCCCAATGAATCATTATGATGTTGATGCATGATTGTGTGCATTGTGAGTCATGATTTGTGCATTGCGATACACATAATCATTCATCAAAATTATGCATCGCAATTAAATTTTGTACATCGCGATATACAAATAGATGCAACGCAATGCACTGAATAAGTAATCTTTAACGCTCCTTTTTTTTTTTTTTTTTTAAAGGTTGGAGGGACAGATAGGCATTCACTGACCCTTAATTTTTATTTATTTTAATGCTTGAAAGGCTACAATTGTATATATATGATGCCTTTGGTATGGCTTGAACAATTGGTGCCTCACAGGGGAGGCTTTGAACACCCGACCTCGGTTGAGAGTAGTTAAGTCCTGGTGCCTCTCGGTAGTGCTTGAATACTCAACCTCTCGTTAAGATAAGTGAGTAGCTAAAATGGGGCCTTTGATAAGGCTTTAACAACAACGATGCTCTCCAAGAGGCTTGAACACCCGACCTTATCTCTTGAAGTTGTAGCAATCGGGGTGTCTAGTGAGACTCGAACACCCAACCTCTCCGTTAGAAGAAGTGAGCAATACCAGTTGAGCTAGAGCTCGTTGGTCTTTAACGCTCCTTCGATTCATTAAAAGTATCGTAATCTTTTTGCCTCCAAAAATACATTTTCCTGTTAAAAAACAACATAAAGTACTCTAACGGTTATCAAAACTTCTAAAAGAAGACAGACCCGATTTCACTTTAGATTTTAGACTGCTTCTACAAACAGAGGTTGATAGATTAGCAACAGCTGGCAATCAAAGGGACAGTCAATTCTATTCAATTTTCTATGAGCATTATGTTTGTTTTAAGTTAGTTGCATATGGGGCAAAAACCTTTGACGGAAGAATGTCATTAAGGCCCATAAAACTACAGAAACTGAGTACCAATAGGGCTATGGGCCTGTAACAAGTTACGACCGGAATATATTGGAATAATTACGTGCCAGTCTCATTTTGTGAAATTATAACATGTTCAATATTTTATTTTATTTTTAAATCTTAAAATTACTTTTCTGTTTTTTTTTTCTTTCTAAATTACTCACGCTGCCTCTCCCCATCATCATAATCATCACCATCTTCAATAATGAGCTTTGTGAACTACTTTCTTATATCCCGAGTTCATTTATTGATTTTTTTACAATACACCTCACGAATCTCCCATGATCACAACAGCCAGACTACTCCTCAAAAAAGAAGCAAGCTCAAACTTGTTCAATATGAGAATTTCGAAAATTCGAAACTGGCTTTGCAAGGTAGGTTAGATTGACATCTCCAGGCATGATAAAAACAATTTTTAGATCCATTTCTGGCTGCAATACGTGAACAATCTTACGCAATGGTAATGGAGGAGATCAGCGAAGACTATGATGTGGGTGACGAAAACTATGATGTGGGTGTTGAATACTACGATGCGGGAGTCGTTACCTATGATTTGAGTGTCGTTGCCTATGATTTGGGTGTTGTTGCCTATGATATATGTGTCGTTGCCTATGATTAACGGCAACGACGCCCAAATTGGAGGCAACAACGTCCAAATTAGAGGCAACGACGCCTAATGTTTTGAGCCCCACAAAAATGAACGATGCCAAATCAATCCTTGATGTTATTAATTAGGCATTGTTTCTTCCAATCTGTCTCGGTGTTATTAATTAAGCGTCGTTTCTTTAATATGGTGACATACTTCGCCCAAATTGGAGGCAACGACATCCAAATTAGAGGCAATGACGCCCAATGTTTTGAGCCCCACAAAAATGAATGACGCCCAATCATGCCTCAGTGTTATTAATTAGGCGTCATTTCTTTAATATGGTAACAAACTTCGTCCAAATTAGAGGCAACGACGCCCAAATTTGAGATAACGACGTCCAAATTAGAGGCAATGACGCCTAAATTGGAGGCAACAACGCCCAATGTTTTGATCCCCACAAAAATAAACGATGCCCAATCGTGCCTCGATGTTATTAATTAGGCATCGTTTCTTCCAATCATGTCTCAGTGTTATTAATTAGGCGACATTTTTTTAACATGATGACCGACTTCGCCCAAATTAGAGGTAACGATGCCCAAATTTGAGGCAACGACGTCTAAATTAGAGGCAATGATGCCAAATGCTTTGAGCCTCACAAAAATAAACGATGCCCAATCATGCCTCAGTATTATTAATTAGGCATCGTTTCTTCCAATCATGCATCGGTGTTATTAATTAGGCGTCGTTTCTTTAATATGGTGACAGACTTTGCCCAAATTAGAGGCAACGACGACCAAATTTGAGACAACAACACCCAAATTGGAGGCAACAACATCCAAATTAGACGCAACGACGCCCAAATTGGAGACAACAACGCCCAATGTTTTGAGCCCCACAAAAATGAATGACACCCAATCATGCCTCGTTGTTATTAATTAGGTATCGTTTCTTCCACAAAAATGAATGACACCTAAAAAAATTACCGACGCACAAATTGAGACAGTGGCTTTGTGTGCGCGTATTTCCTTCATTAAGGGTATTTTCGTCATTTTCCTCCAAAAAGTGCACCATAGCGGTTTAAAAAAATAATGATGGACTTTTGTGGTTAATTTTACCGCATGGTACTGGCCCAGTTATCACCCAAATATATGGGTAAAATTCTGGAGAAACTGCGAGCCGATCTACTTTTCAAAGTTTCTAATCGCTCAAGTACTGTGTTTTTTATTTCAACCGGTAAAAGACACTTTTTAATGTGACAAGACAACGATACCCTTAATGAGCATAAGGTGCACTACATAAATGAATCGTAGTGCATTAACTATTGAACCGCAATTCATCAATATTATTGCATTAATTTTTACACCGCAGTTCATCAATTTTATTGCATTAATTTTTGCACCGCGGTTCAATAGTTTAATTTTTTATTCTAATTGCACCGCGATACCAACTTTTATGTACTGAGATACATATATCTAATCCAAGTTACACCGCGGTATCAACTTCAGTGTCGGTCCAACCGTTATGGAGGTCTAAAGCAAACTATAGTATGAGGTTTTTTTCATTCAACGAGCTACTTTCAAATTTCTTATTTATATTGAAAATTTTCTCGATGGCCTCTTTTTGTGATTCGATTAAAGCTTCTACTTTTGTCTTTTTCTTTAGTTTCGAATAACCAGATTAAAATTTTCTAGTTGACATTTATATAACTTATAAGTCAAAATAAAAAAAACAATATATTTTCACAAAATTAAATTAAATGATTATAAATCAAATCAAGGCACAAGACTAAAGAAAAAAATAGTTAGAACAAAGAAACCTGGTCGGGGGGTCGGTCACGATCTCGATCCTCCTCTTTAGGAAGGGAAGAGCCGAAGAACGGAAGAAGATATATGGTTTATGAAGTTTAGTTAGTGTGGTTGCTTTGGCCTGGTTCGCAATCGTTGCGGCTACAGTAGTGCTAGAAACTGGAAACGATGTGTCAGTATGAAGAGTAATTGGGACTGAGTAAGAGACTGAGGACTCAAGACTGGAGGAGACGAGGAGTCGAAGACGTGGGAGTCTTGGGACTTGGGAGATAAGTAGTCAAGTAGATAACCGTTATTTTGTTTAGGAAGAAATCTAAGAATCACCTAGTACTAATAGTAAAAAAAATTATTGAGGCCTCCTATTTACTGAGGCCTAAAGCCCTAGTTTCCCAAACTTCACCCTTGGGCCGGCCCTGTCAACTTTTATGTATCGCGATAAATTAATTTTTGAACCGCGATACATAAAATATTATCAATCCATTTTTACACCGCAATACAAAATGATAATGAACCAGACCATATCCTCCACCTTCTTCTTCCATCTCCTCCGGCATATGCTTCTTCTTCCTCTTCCTCCTTTGCATTCGCCCTACGAAAAATCATTCAACACGCATATCTATTACGCGCTACATAATGAATCAAAGAAATCGTTTACATTTTGGGGGCGTTTCCTCATAACCCCCATGAAGGTGCGCTACTCCCGCGACCTGACCGGGTAGGTCAATCCCCGTTTTGTTGCGCAACAAAGGTGATTTTCGAATTCTAAGTGTACTGCCAGAGCTGTTGAAGGAGACAATGACATTTTTGGAACAATAATTTGAAAAATAGTCTTTTGCAGTTGAAAAAAAAGAATAATGAACTTTTGGGGTTAAAAACTTTGGAAAAGGGACGGGCCAAAATTTTACCCTAAAATTCTAGGCAAACCATTTTCTAAAGTTTGTAACCTCTCTAATTCACCCTTCTTTTTTTCAACCGCAAAAGTCCATTTTTTTAAAATATTGTTACGAAAATGTCAACGTTTTCTTCAACAACTCCGGGAAACACATTAGATTCGAAAATCATCATTATTGTACAATGAAACAGAGATTGACCTGTCAGATCTGGTCGAGAGGGCAGCGCCCTTCCGTGGGGGTTCGGGGGCAACGCCTCCTAAAGGTAACATTTTTATTTATTTATGAAATACTAAACTGTAATGGATCTATGATGGGCTGAGATTTTTCGCTGAGACGAGATGAATGCGAGGAGGAAGAAGAAGAAGAAGGCTCACGACAAAGGAGATGAAAGAAGAAGGTGGAGGACTGTCTGGTTCTTTATGATTTTGTATCGCGATGCAAAAATATCGGATTAATGTATCGCGTTGCAAACATTGATGTATCGCGGTGGAAAAAAAGACTAGGCAATTAAACTGATGAATCGCGGTTCAAACATTGATGTATCGCGTTGTAAAAATAGACTAGGCAATAAAACTGATGAATTGCAGTGCAAAATTAATGCAATAAATTAATGAATCTTGATTCAATAATCAATGCACCTAATTTAACTGATGAATTGCAGTTAAAACATTGATGTATCGCGGTGAAAAAACAGACTAGGCAATAAAACTGATGAATCGCGGTGCAAAAATTAATACAATAAAATTGATGAATCATAGTTCTGTAATCAATGCACTACGATTCATTTTTGTAGCACGTCTCATGCTCATTTAGGGTATCGTAAGATTTTTGTCCTCAAAAGTGTTATTTTCCGGTTTGAAAAATATACATAGGACTTGAGCGATTAAAAATTTTGAAAAGTGGACCGGCCTACAAATTATTACAATATATATCGAAAGTAAGAAGGATAAATTGCAGGCCGATCTAATTTATCAAAATTCAACTTTGTTTAGTACCTTTTTAAAAAAATCGCATAAGTTCACTCTTGTTAAATTCTTCCTTAAATTCCTCTACACTCTCGTTATTCTCAAGGGTTCATGGCAATATTGGTCCCTTGACTATGGGTCGTTCTCAGTAATAGTCCCTTAAGATTTTTTTGTCAAATTAGGGTCCTAAAAGTTTCAAATTCACACTGTCAGTCCTTTTGATGGATGCCTTTTGAATAATTCTGTTAAGTACCACATGCATTTGTGTAAGGGATAAATTGAAAATTTTCACGTCTAAACTTTTTTTTCAATTTACAATCGAGTCCTTATGGTCTGTAAAAATACCAAATGACCTTTTTCCCCAAAATTCAATTGACAAATTCCCCAAATGGCCTTCAAAGCAAACCTAATAACAAAACACCAAGGTCAAATCCCTTCCAATGGGCACGCCCAATCGTTCATCCCCTATACGTGTCCTAATTCGTCCTCCACCTTCTCCATCTCAACCACTGCCCACCACCACCACTACCCTTCCCCTCACATCTCTCCCACATCTCCCTCATCTGCCTTCAAATCCCCTATCTTCACCCTTCCCACAAGGCCTTAGCGGTGACGGCGTCGTTGTCGTCGAGTTCATCGATAGGCGACAAGGCGATGTGACCCAATTAATTAATCGGATTGTTGACTCCAACGTGTTTTATGTATCCTTGAAGACCAACTCATTAACCCCCATTTGCTGCTATACATGGCCGCGTGGATTTAAGTTTCGGTCTAGTTTGTGATTGATGTATGCTTGAAGGTCAACAGGTCAACCTTTATTTACTGATAAGCATGAGCATGTGGATTTTAGTATCAATCTAGTTTCTAGTTTTATGTTGTAATGTGGATTTAAGTTTTTTGTTTATCTATTGCAATCTGGGTTAGACTTTAATGATGAACATGACCGTGTGGTGTTCAAGAATATGGCCAGCGATGGCTGTGTTGTTTAGTGGGGATAACGAATAGACTGGGGTTGGTGGTGGAGGGGGGAAGTGCTGGGTTGAAGAATTTTTCAGTAGGACGAAGACGAATGAGAAGGAGGAAGAAGAAGGCTTACGATGGAGGAGATGGAAGAAAAAGGTAAAGGACATGGTCTGGTTCATTATGAATTTTGCATCGCGGTGCAAAATTGGATTAAATAATATTTTATGTATCGCGGTTCAAAAATTGTTTCATCGCGGTGCAAAATTTGATTAGGTAATTAAGATTTATGTATCACGGTTCAAAAATTGTTTCATTGCGGTGCAAGTTTGGATTATGTAATTAGAAAGATGAATCACGCTGCAAAAATTGATGCAGTTTACTTTAATCGTGGTGCAAAATTTGATGTAGCAAGATACACTGAGTAAGTGACCTCCGTAGCGTGCATTTGGTTCATTAAGGGTATTGTAGTCATTTTGCCACAAAAGTGACTTTTTCCAATTGAAAAAAGGGTACTTTAATGATTAAAAAGTTCAAAAAGTGGGCCGACCCGTAATTTCTCCATAAAAATATAGGGTAAAATTCTGGCCAGTCCATTTTTCAAATTTTTTAACCCCAAAAGTCCACCGTTCTTTTTTTCAACAACAAAAGACCATTTTTCAAAATATTGTTTTGAAAATGTCATCGTCTCCTTCAACAGCTCCGGCAACACACTTTGGATTCGAAAATCATCATTGTTGCGTAACGAAACGAGGATCGACCTGTCCGATCAGGTCGCGGGGGTCGAAGGAGTAGCGCCCCTTCATGGGGGTTAAAAGCGTAATGGATGCGTGCTAGGTTGTAAGATTTTTATGTTGGGACAAAGGCGGCGAAAGAGAGGAGGAAGAAGAAGGCTACGGCGGAGGAGATGGAAGAAGTAGGTGCGGTGCTTTATGATTTTGTATCACGGTGCAAATTGGATTATATAATATTTTATGTATCGCGGTTCAAATATTAATTTATCGTAGTATATAAAAGTTGATACCGCGGTGCAACTTGGATTAGGTATATGTATCGCGGCTCAAAAATTAATTCATCGCGGTACATAAAAGTTGGTACCGCGGTGCAATAGGAATAAACAATTAAACTATTGAAACGCGGTGTAAAAATTAATGCAATACAATTGATGAATCGTGGTGCAAAACTTAATGTAATAAAATTGATGAACCTCGGTGCAATTAGACTAAACAATTAAACTATTGAACCGCGGTGCAAAATTAATGCAATAAAATCGATGAATCGGGATGCAATTAAACTAGAAAATTAAATTATTGAACTGCGGTGCAAAAACAATGACCTCCGTAGTGCACCTACAGTTCATTAAAGGTATCTTAGTCATTTTGTGACAAAAAGTGACTTTTCCAGTTGAAAAAAAAGTACTTTAGCGAATAGAAATTTCAAAAACTGGACCGGTCTGCAATTTTTCCAAAAATATAAAGGACTTTTGCGGTTAACATTTGGGTGGAGGGACTCGGCCCAGTTGTCACCCAAATAAGAAGGATAAATTGCAAACCGGTCCACTTTGCAAGATTTCCAACCTCTTTAATCCTCTAATTTTTTGTAACCGCTAAAGTCTACTTCAATAAAATTATTCCTAAAATTCCAATCCTCGTCTTCTTTCCTTATTAACACTGACGTGCTTCACAAATGACAGTAGGAATGGCGGCCAGTGCTATCCTGACTAACAGTGTGTACGTGATTAGCATAAATATCATCTTGGATTCAGCTCAGAAAGCTTTAAAACCATGGGATTTAATTAGTGCAATGTTAAAGAGTTTTTGGTTCGATTATATCTGTTGTGAGCTGTGCATGGGGAATCACTGCATCAGGTACCCAAGGTGTTGGAGATTCAACTACTTCCACTGTGGTAATCTCACTTGTTGGTGTCTTTATTGCCGATTTTGTGCTCTCTTATTTCTTCTTTCAAGGAGCATGAGATTCATTGAATAGCTGCTTTTGATCGTAGTTTGGGTGATTCAACTAGCCCTTCAAATAGTTAAGTGTGGAACGACTTGGAATTGCGATGCAAAACTTTGAATTTGTGATGCAACAACTGGACTCTCCTATACATAAATCTCGGTGCACATTTTTTGATTAACGATGCACAATTTGGAATTTGTAAATTCCGTTGCAATTTTTTAGATTTGCGATACACCAATTAGACCCCTATACAATCCTAACGTGCAATTTTGGATTTGACAATTTGGAATTAGAATATAAAAGAAAATCTCTATACAAATTTTTGGATTTGCGAGCACCAACTGGACCCCCTATGCAAAAAATTCTTATGCATAATTTTGGATTTGCGATGCAGTGTGTGCCTGATTGAATTGGCAATACATTATTTTTATTTTTCGATACACAAACTGGATTTCCGATGCAATGCACCTAATCCAATTTTATTAAGGGTATATTCGTCTTTTACTTCCAAAAATGTATTTTTACCGATTAAATAAAAATATAGAGAACTTTTGAGATTAAATATTATGTAAAATTGACCAGCTCAGTTGTGTCGTAAGAAACTTGTCTTGTTTGGGCCACATTCTATTGGTCCAAGTCCAACTCCCCTTGAAAATAGTTTTGAATTCGAAAATTTAGAACTAGCAGAAAAGAGTGGAAAATTATCGATAGTTCTACAATTTCAATCATAACTAGTATATTATTTTGGAATAATTACAGGTCGGTCCTCTTTACCAAATTTTCAATTGCTCTAGTCACGTATTTTTCTTTTCAACAACAAAAAGTCGCTTTAAAAAGTGAAATGACTATGATACCCTTAATCGGCATGAGGCATGCTACGGAAATGTATCACAATGCATCAATTTAAATATAATCAATTTTAATTACCTAATCCAATTTTGCATCTCGATGCATCAGTTATTATTACCTAATTCTATTTTATTTACCAGGTCCAAATTTGCATTAAGATGCAAAAATTGATGCCTCGTGATGCAAATATTGTTACGAAACAAACATTCATCTTCCACTACACAATCAACTAATTATTAAAATTTATATACATCTTTCATGCATCCTAAATTCAAATCGATGCATCAAGATTCACAAATAAAACATTGTGATTCAAATTTGATGCATCCACATTTAAAAAAAGGTGTCAAATAACGAAAAAAAAATTATTCAGGAATATATCGAATAGTTTACATGCATAACGACACTAAACACATAAGTAAATTTATTTTGATCACACAAACATATTGATGAAGAAGAAGAAGAAGAACAACAACAACAACAACAACAACAACACCAATAACAAAATATGAATAAGTAAAAGAGCTAATGGAAAGTTAGGGACCAACGAGCTCTAACTCAACTGGTACTGCTCACTTCTCCTAACGGAGAGGTCGAGTGTTCAAGTCTCACAAGCGACACCCTGGACTTTACATCTCTCAATAGAGAGGTCGGGTGTTCAAGTTTCTTCAGAGGCACCGTTGTTGTTCAAGCCTTACCCAAAGGCCCCATTTAGCTACTCACTTATCTTAACGGAAAGGTTGAGTGTTCAAGCCCTACCAGAAGCACCCTAATACTTCACTACTCTCAATCGAGAGGTCGGGTGTTCAAAACCTCACCAAAGGCACCATTTGTTCAAGTCACTCCAAAGGCATCATATATATAATTGTAGCCTTTCAAGACATTAAAATAATAATAAATTAAGGGTTGGAGTACGGTCTATGTTCCCTCCAACATTTAAATTTTTTTTGGAAAGTTAGGGTGATGAAAAAACAGTTAATAGTAACTAGGGGTGTAAGTGGTTCGGTTTAGTTTGGTTTATATCAAAACCACAAACCGAACCACCCCCTATTGATTTCAAAAATCTCAAGCCGAACCGAACCGAGTAAGATCTAGAACCGAACCATTCAGTTTGGTTTGGTTTATATAAATTATTTTTAATGAAATTAATTAACATTAAAAATAATAAAAAAAATAAGATTTTAATTTAGAATTAACATCAAAATTAGGAAATAACCTACTAATAACAAATTATCATAAAGAAAACAATACAAATTCTAAAATAAACACAAACAATGGAAGAAATAATAGTTCTCCAACAATCAAAATTTTGTTTTGTTTAGTATATGTCTATATATGAATAAATCAAAGGGCTAGATTATGTATATAAGATGATCCAAAGGTTCAAAATAATTAATAAATGTAATATAATATATATTATATAATAAATAAATAAATAAATATAGGTTGGTTTGATTCGATTCTGTTTGGTTTGGTTCGAAACCAAAAACCATGAGCCGAACCAAACCGACTGGTTCGGTTCGGTTCTGTGGTTCGGTGGTTCCGATTTACACCCCTAATAATAAAAACTGTTCTTTTTCACCAACCAACCCCCTAATCTATTTCCTCTTCATACTTGTTCATCTTTTTGAGCGAACGAATTCAACGACGATAGAGAACAAGAAATAGAAATTTACAGTTTTTTTTTTTTACATTGGGTATATATTATAGGAACACTTATTTCGAAAATAATATTTTGCGATTTAAAAAAATAACAGTGTACTGGTGGTGGGTTGAATTTTGCCCTATTATTTTTAGAGTGTTTAAAAATTAACATGAAAATTAGTAATAGTATTTAACTTAAAATTATATAAGACTTATACATTGATTTAGTTACTTTATTGGTTGTTTGCTTTGTATACTCTACCCTCTACATAATTCGAAGAATCATTTTGACTAAGTACATTTATCTGGAAAAAAATATATACTCCCACCGTCCCAAAATTATCGTTTGGGTTGATCTGATGTACTGTTTAAGAAAATGCATTTAATTAGATTATTAATATTAGTTTGATGTGTAATTTACTTTAAAGCTCATGTGTAGGTGGTCCATAAATAAAGTAGGATGAAAAGGTAAGGTAAAGTGGTAAAAGTATTGTCCTAAAAAGGAAATTTTCAAACAAGACAATTATTTTGGGAATGACGAAAAAAGAAAGCAGGACAATAATTTTGGGACGAAGGGAGTAATTTATATCTATAAAAAGTGGCTGTGATTAATTTTTTTACTTTAATCTTACGTCTGTAATTCTCTCATAACCTCACATGTGCGAAGGGCGGTTGGTAACTGTCTTTTACCTAACTCAATTTACCAACTTAACTAAATTTAACTCTCTATAACTGTCATTTATATATTCTTAATTAATGGTAGCATATGTTTAAATTAGGAAGTATAAGTTAAAGTTATTGACGAATGTCAAATTTTTAAACGAAAAATTATGTGCAGGCATTCATTTCAATATAATATTGATATATATTAAATATAAAGAATGTCTCTCTTTAATATTTAATCTTACAATCTCAACCATTTTTATCACGTTTTATTTTACATTTGCGAAAATTAGTTACTTATTACGGTTTTACAGTTTTATGGTTGCGAAAATTTGTATTTGTATTTTTTTATTTTTAATTGTTATCGTAATTAGCTTAATCAATTTAATTTTTTCCGACCCGTAATTTCGTATAAAAATTAAAAAAAATAAAAAAAAACGTAAGTTTTGTAATTTGAAATATTTGTTTTTTTTTCTTTTTAACTATTATTGTAATTAACTTAATCAATTTAATTTTTGACCGGCCCGCAATTTCGTATATCAGTTTTATGGCTGCGAAAATTTGTATTTGTATTTTTTTTATTTTTAATTGTTATCTTAATTAACTTAATCAATTTAATTTTTTTCCGACCCGTAATTTCGTATACAAATTTAAAAAAAATCGTAAGTTTTGTAATTTGAAATATTTGTTTTTTTTTTCTTTTTAACTAATATCGTAATTAACTTAATCAATTTAATTTTTGTCCGACCCGTTTTTTTCTGACCCGTAATTTCGTATACAAATTATTAATTAATCCCTCAGTTTCTGGTAATAAGACCCCGTTTAAAAGTCAATTTTTTTAAGAAAATAATATTTTTAATAGTTCATTTCCATAGTATATGTTTCATTTATTGATAAATTCTCAAACTGACGTTGTGTCATCGGCACGGGCAAGTACCAGTATATATATATATAAGGGTTCTGATAAATAATGGGGAAACATTGTGATTTCGTTAGAGGAATAATATTTAGAGCATCACTAATACAATCGTGGATTTGATCATACATGGTCGTGAGTAATTAACACTCTCAATTATATGTGTCAATTTTTCTCTTTTCATTCGTATTCAATTAGCATGGATCTCTCCAATACAAGTGTAGATTTAATCTTATATGACATGCATCCCACCACTAAAATAATACTTCCTCCATTCTGGGCAAAAAATCATCATTTGAAAGTTTTTGTAAATGGAAGTTGGATCCAAATCTAATGTGATTTTGGGACACCTCGTGAAATGACCAAAATAAATACAAGAGTATATAGTCGATCATTATTGTAAATAGAATATTAAGCAGCTGATAAGATTAAAGGGAAAAACCCAATTTATCCTAAGAAATAAATTAATGAGTAATGATACCCTTTCGATATCATGAAAGCTTGTTATAACTCAAACTGAAAGGAACAATTTGCCCGTTTTTTTTTCTTTTTCTTTTCAACATTGAAACTTACTGAAAGAAACATGAGCACCCAATTTGGATTAATGATGTAGTGTGAAATGTTAGTTTGTTTGTAGCTTAAAACTAGTTTTACTTATCTACACTATTATCCATTATGCTAATAGATAATAATCTAACTCAAAACTATCCATTAACATCTAATTGATAACCCTATATACGATCGAAAAACAAGCAAAGTAGGCAACTATGTAGAGTAATGTGATATCTCTTCGCTTCAAGTCAAATGGTTCTACATATTATTTTGTTGGGATGTTCACTTAAAACAGTTCAAAAATTTTGACAAAACTTTTTTTTGAGCTCTAGCAAAACTTACCTCAATCGTAGTCTCCCAAGGACCCAACTCGTAAGACAGAAACTCTAATTCACAATAGCCAAAGACGATTACATCGGCTTCCCGGTTTTGCATCTCGCCGTCTCCTTCACCTACCACCGAGAAAAGTTGCTTGGGCCTTCGCCAATTCCACCTTCGGGACCAGCCTCCGCCACATCGACGACTCCAATTTTACGCAATGACAGTAAGTTTTCACTTTTCTTCTTTTTCTTTTCATATTTATCAAATTTCTTTCAATTTCTTGTTGCTTTATGTGATTAAGTTTGTGAATGAGTATTCATATATGTATTTTTTTTGTAACTTGGAATTTTGGATTATTGTTGCTAATTTGTTTATGTTAGTTTATGTGTTTTTTTTTTCTTTTGAGTAACAGTGGAAGTAATTTGGATAATTGGATGCTACATATTAGTATTATGCTGTTATACTAATATTGTTAGGGGTTTTTTTTTTTTTTCATTTGTCAAATTGGCAATTATTGTAGGAAGGGCCCGTCAGACATAACCGGCTTTGGGCCCCGAATTTCACATGGACCGCCCTATCATATGTCCCCAATCGCACCCAATTCTGGTCTTTCATTGCCTTAATCATCGAGTCATACTATCCAACATAATGAAACAGGATTGTGAATAGTCGAACACGAAAAACATTAGATATAACTAGCTTTACACTTGTGCGTTAAACGCACGTCATATATATTTTTCAATCAAATTATACATGCATGAAAGTGAAAAACAAAATTAAAAGAATAAATTAAAGAGAATTGTTGAAATATATATATATATATATATATATATATATATATATATATATATATATATATATATATATATATATTATTGTAAAACTAATATCATGATTAAAAACTTTAACGATAATAAATAAAATAAGCAAATAATTGTAACGTAAATATTGTGAGTTCGATGTACATAACTGAAATTATTATAACACATCGATTAAGAAAATGGAAAATTATTAATAGAGAATACAATAAATAAATAAAATATTTTATAAATCTTAGAATATTTTTTTAAATAAACATTTGTCATTAAATATGTGCGATTACTACTACGATCACTATGATTAAATATGTACAATTACTACTACTATCTATCTCATAACAAAATGCACGTAACATATATTAATCAATATTAATATTATTTTTTATTTTTTAGTTAGTGTGTTATGAAAATTAAACACATAATTAAAATGTAAGGATAAAAATATAAGTGAATTTAATTATTGCTTATTATATGAATGAAATATATATATATATATATATATATATATTAGAATACATCTCTAAACGAATATATATTTGTTAGATAATAAAAATTGCACAACAAATTCCAATGACGATAAACCAAAGAAAAACGACTCAAATTACATACTTCCTATGGCCATCCCTCCCCCGAAATGACCAAAATATCCCTGACTCAAAAACTCGTTCATTAATAGTGTCACCAAAATGAGGTGACACTGATAATATATGTACTTAATTATTACAACTATATATACAAATATTTAAGCTCCATTCAATAAACTATGAAATAGACATTTAAACTATGATCGCTCTCAATTCATTGTACATTTCACAGAGTATGATACTCGGCTACTTGCCCATATACATAATCACACCCCTCTAGAGTCATTGTACATGTTCCCAGAGCAATTAGACTACGATTTACTTGTTCATATTCATCCTCGCTTTTCTACAATGTCAATGAGCGAAAATGGAATCCGGTAATAATGATGTTGTCACCTCTCACCAGGATCATATTGATCTTTAAAAGTCCATTCATCCAACATGCCATAACTGTTGCTACTACTTTTTTTAAAGGTTGGAGGGGACATAGACCTTACTCCAACCCTTACTTTTTAATATTTTAATGCGTTGAAAGGCTACAATTATCGATATATGATGCCTTTGGTGTGGCTAGAACAAATGGTGCCTCTGGTGAGGCTTTAAACACCCGACCTCTCGGTTAAGAGTAGTAATGCACCAGGGTGCTTCTGGTGGGGTTTGAACACTCGACCTCTCCGTTAAGATAAGCGAGCAGCTAAATGGGGCCTTTGGGTAAGGCTTGAATAACAACGTTGCCTCTGAAGATGCTTGAACATCCGACCTTTCTATTAAAAGTTGTAAAGTCCAGGTGTCACTAGTGAGACTTGAACACCCGACCTCTACGTTAGGAGAAGTGAGCAGTACCAGTTGAACTAGAGCTCGTTGGTTGATGCTACTAATTTTGCCGGTGAAATTACTTGGTTATACACAACAAAAGTAGTCACATAGCATTTATGGCTGAGTAAGTAATGTTTGTTGAGTATAAAATTAGACATGTCCAACTTTAATGATCCATAATTGTTCATCAAATTATATTTCACTATGTACTTGTTCTTTAGCTTCTATAGATAGAATTTGTCTTAACAAAACTCACAAGTAAATTAATATCAATATAGGAAGATCTTATAGTATAATAAGCTTTTAAATTGTTATTCTTGTTTCCCTTGCATATTGGTAAAAAGAAAAAAGGCATTGCCTCTTAGATTGATGGTATTTAATTTCTTAATAGCTTTTTATGCTTTTTTTATTTATTTATCAATACTTGTATATGTGTTCATATATAAATATAATCCTTATTTTGTAATTAGTTACGGTGGTTATCTAGCAATCTTAAGATAAACAAATTATATTTTTCATTATATATATCTTCCTATTTTTGGTAAATGCATTTTGAAGGGATCTTGCTATATATGGATGTGCTAATTACATTTGTCATTATATATAGGAAATGTAACAAAATAAAGTGTTTCAATTTCCAATGTCATGTTAATTAAATGTTAGTATAAAAATTAAGAAAAATGTAATAAAATAAAGTGTTTCAACTTCCAATGCATATTTGTGTTTACATTTATGAAAAACATTTAGGCGGGAAAATCACGGTTGTTATTATATATATATATATAGATGGGGGGAAATAAAGGAATATACATGACTATAAAGAAATCAAGTACAGGAAATTTTAAAAAATCAAACGCAGAGGTTGTTTATGTTAACATTGTGAAAGTCTTAGTTTCAATAGTGATTTGTAATTTTAAGAAAGTTTAAATTGTAATTTGGTCATCCTAGTTTGATTAATTATTTATTAAGTTCACTCTACTATTTTTTTCTCTCACTTTAGTCATTATAATTGGTCTTACTTCTCAAGTTCATCACTTCATCCAATTTTTTGGATAGAAAGCTTAAGAACTTTTTAAAAACCCAAAAATGTCCTCTCTCTCTTATATCAAAGTATGTGACCAAATTGTGATTTAAGTCGATTGATAATAATATTACAAAACTTATTTGTAGAAACATTTTGCTTCAGAATAACAAAATACGGAAAAAAAAACAATAATATTAGAAAGCATAAATTTTATAAAGGCAACACACACAAATAGGTCACCCAATTTTTCAATTTCTTGCAATTCGACCACCGAAACTTTGAAAATATTATTTGGGCCACCAAACTTTAGTTATGATACAAGCGAACCCATTTCAGACGGCCGTTAGCCCAGGACGTTAAGTTTAAGTCAAATTCCTATTTTACCCCTGTAAATAACAAAATTTTATGTGATATTAGAAATCTAAAGGGGTCCAACTGAAAGCACAAACAAAAAGGAGAAACAACTATGATAAATTGATAATAAAAAAAAAAGGTTGAACCGTAAATAATAGAACTTTTGGTTACAGGTTTGGGTCAACAATGTTCATCATCATCTTCATCTTCTCTAATCAAGGGGAAAAAAATCCCAAAACCTAGAAAAAGTAAATTCAAAAAAATTTGGGGAAAAAGCCTAGTCTTATTCAATTGGTATCTAACAGATTCAGATCCCAAAAGTAAACTTTCGAAGGCTTTGAGATCATCTTCCGAAGATGCCCCCTGCTCCACTGCACGAGCCAGAGCTCTTTCAAAAAAGACAAAGACAGAGCGAAGCACTCAAGTTTAGCTTTCTTCCAGCGTCTCTCCAATAATGTCCCCTTTACTGTTACCATCAACAATTGAATCTGCTCTTGAAAACAGTTGTTAGATGTTCGTCGGATCTGTAGGATCTGTAATTAACGTTCTGATCAGAAACTGAGGGTTGCGATCTGCAATCTTTACCAGATCTTTGTCGGATCTGAAACGAAGAGACGACGATGAAGGGGAATTTGTTGACCGAAGGGGAAAGATGGATTTTGACGTCGGGAAAGAAGTTGGAGGGATAATGCAAATCGAAGATGGATTTGAGGGTATTGGAGTGGCGTAAGAGAAAGCCGACATCGGGAGGGGCAGGGTCGGAGAAGAGGAGTAGGGATTCCGTATTGCCATGGAGATGGGGGAGTGGAATGAGAAGAGAGAGAAAAATGGAATTGATTGGATGGATACATTTTATATTTCTTTGATGTTGTTGCACACATCACCCACCTTCTTTGATGTTGTTGCTGCTGCTACCTTACCCATTCTTGGAGTCTGGGTTCTGCGTTGATTTTGGGTGGGGATGGGAGGGGGGTTTAGAAGAAATGGCATATGTTTGTGGCAGCAACATATTCATTCCTCTGATATGATTACTACAACACCAGTCTCGCCCTTCTCTAGCAGGTGGTAAAATTCCTTTGACTTTTCTTTTCTCATTCCAGTGATGCATCTTCCACAATCCACCGGCGCCCAGGCCAAGTACAAATCCAATAACCAAATAACATTTTCAAGTACAAAATCCATCTTACCAATTCTTAGAGTCTAGGTTATGTGCTGATTTTGGGTGGGTGTGGGGTTGGTTTTTTTTTTTTTTTTTTTTTTTTTTTTTTCCAGTTAGACCCGTTGGATTTCTAATATTACAAAAAAATATATTTAGAAAGGTAAAATAAATATTTGACATAACTTAACGATTAAATCTAACGTCTATAAAAAAAATGGGCTCGCTTGCATTATAACTAAAGTTCAGTGACCCAAATAACATTTTCAAAGTTTCGATGGCTGAATTCTAAAAAGTTGAAAAGTTAGGTGGCCCATTTGTGTGTTTTGCCTAGGTTTGACAATTACAACTCATTACCCATTAACCCACCCAACGTGTTAATATTTTCGGATCAGGTCGGACCCATTACCCGTTTCGACTCTTGATTTTTATACTATAATATCATTTTTTTGGGAAAAATTCGAGTTAAGATGGGTCGGCCCGTTTTAACTGGACTCATCTCAACTAGTTACCCATTTCAACCCAACACAACTCACCCAATTGACTGGCCTAGTATTGCCTTACATAAATGAATATGCTGGCATTTTTTGGTTTTTTTTAAAGTGCCCTTACAGCATCCCCAATGCTACTTTTTCTATTACATCTTCTTAGCCGGGTTCCACTGCCACCTACACACTTTTCTTTTTTTATTTAATTTAATAATATATCTTCTCATTCCTAATCTTTTTATACATCTTCTTAGCTGGATCTCACTGTCACCTCATTAACTTTACACTTTAATATTATTTTTATACTTCTCAAACAAATAAATTTATTTAACTTTATTTAATATATTTCATATTTAAATATTTTGTATAAATAAATTAATTTATAAATAAAGACATTAATTAATTTATAAATAATAAATTACTCATAAATTAAATAATTTATAATTTAATTAATAAATTATCTATAAAACATATATTATACATAACTCATTAAATAAGAAAAAAACTTTAAAATTTATTGAAAAAAAACACCAACAAATGGCTATTTTTGTAAAAAAAAAGAAAGGAAAAAAGTAATTTGTTCTCTCTCATCGCATCTAACACTGCTTCTTTTCCTCTTTCCTTTGGCAGCAAAACATCCAAGTCAATGCCATTTCCGTTGCCCAACGAAAATTAACAATAACCACATCACCCACAATCATCCTCCAATTCTACGCCCAAAGTCAATTTATCGACCTGGTTCCAGAAAAAAGGAGCAAATCTCTGGTTTCAAAATATTGATTTAGGGTTAATTCTTTTGAATATTTTTGGGCGTAAATCTGATTCTACACTTAGAGTAAAGATTTCACTCATGTTCTCCCTAATTTGATTCAAATCTATAGTGTAGGCTTCGTCCTATGTCCTACCCTAAACCTGCATTCCCTCAATTACGAGAATCTGATTCTCCCCATGGGAAATTTGGCCTAGGCTTTAGAAGGATTAAGTCAAAAAAATGGTTCTGTTATTGGCTTTGGCAATCGAGCATGGTTGGATCTACCAGTTATGCAGATGAAAGAACGAGATGTCGAGATGACTTATTGAAAGAAGATCTAAGGTAGCACTTTAAGACATTGAACAAGGTTGGCGACGACCAGTGAGAAGTTATTTAATTTAAAATCTTGAAAATTATAGTAATTTTTTAATCTAAAAATAAATATGTATCTTAATTTTTAGAGAAAATAATTATTCCTCCCCCGTTCTTAAATTATTGTCTTGTTTAACCTAACACATGAATTAAGAAATAATAATAATTGATTATTAATATTTAATGCAAAATTTATTTTTTGAAACAAATGCACTAGACAAATTAACTTAATAAATAACTTATATTTATTATAGTTTAAGTTTTACAACATTTAGAAAGAAATATTATAAATATGTATATTCATTTATTTGTTTTTTTAAACCTTGAGAACACAAAACATTCATTAGACAAAGTGGGGTTTTTATTTACCTTCTAATGTATTTTTCACTCTTTCTCTACTTTTTATATATTCTGAAAAAAGAAAACTTATAATAAATCAAATAAGTAATTGAAATGAATAAAAATGGCTAAAATTTAGACAAATTAACTTTACAAGTAAGTTAGTATTTATTTTACAAATACGTGAGCTTAGTAATTTGTTTTTTTAGTTTGATAATTTCAGTGATCTTATTGACTTTACAGACCAAGTATAAAAACTTTATTGACTTTACAGATGAAAGGTAAAAGGGTGTTTCTGTCTTGTTTAACATTTTCATACAACTTAACTAACAAAATGACTTCGAGTGACTTAATAATCACCAAATGCCAAATATAGTGACTAACGTGATTTTTTTTTTTTTTAGTAAAGTGAGCTTAATGAATAATTCGTTAAACTAGGGTGACCAAATTGCAATATAAGCCTTTTAGGAATTCAAAGTTTAATGGATAAGGTAGCTTAGTTAAAAATTTGGACAAATGAGATTTTCAATAGAAATAGATCTTTTAATGTTGCAACATAAATAGGAATATGATTAGCTATTAAGATATGCCTTTACCAATTAGAAATAGCAATTCACAACAGAAAGATAGCATACCATGTCCCTTTGGTACCAAAAAGTTAAACCATTTGAAAATACAACATATTAGAAAATGTGAAGGAATTAGCTAGGAACAAGAAAGTGGGAGTTTACTTATACTGAAATTAGAAATAGCAATTAACATTACCAGGTACAAAGAAACCATAATGCTCAAATTTAGGAATAGTGATTCCTCAACCCAAAAAAAGGTAATGTCTACACATTAGAGAGAACCCAAATCAAAGGTCTTGATCCAAATATTAAATCAATGATCTAGATCTCTTCTACTACTAAAATTGCATTAAACAAATTAAAAAATAATGCACCAAATCCTACTTTGCACTCTACATTTAAATTAGGGGTGGCAATTGGGTGTTACCGGATAATTTGGATAAAACCATTATGTATCCATTAAGCTTAATGGGTGTTAATGGATAATAACCAATTCTACCCATTAATAAATGGATATTATCCGGATAATACCCATTAAGTAACATCATATTTTAATTTATTTTTGAGTATTACTTTTCTAGATATATTATTATTCACCAATCACAACACATAAAAAAACGTACAAAACTATACAAACACACACACACACACACACACACACACACATATATATATATATACATATATATATATATATATATATATATATATATATATATATGCGAGCACTCACATAACACCTGCTTAAAGAATAACACAACTATAACTTGTGTTAATTGCCATTGGTAAGCAAAACAACCATAGCTTGGGGACCTTTCTAGGAAACTCTATATCACAAAATGCTTCAGTTATCTCGGCACATGTTGGCTATAAAATATTTTTGTCCTTCCAAATAAATTAGAGAAATTATAGTAGAATAAAAAAAAGTAACATATACAAAATTTAAAAAAGACAACAAGCAATTTGTGAGAGAGGAAACAAAACATACAACAATTTACAAACTATAATGTTTTAGGTACATGCTAGTTAATGGTCACTTCACCTCATCCTGCCAATAACTTGGTGACCGCATACATAAACTAAATTACCGGACACAGTCATATTCCCCTACAAAGTACTTGGCATACCTTCGAAAGAAGATGTAAACAAAGACATACAACACTTGTCCTACCAAAGATTGTTCCAATTACATACTAGGTTGGCAAAAGCTTCCACTAACAAATGCACAAGGGTGTACAAAGTTCCCCAACTCAAAAGCCCACAACCCGCAATTCAAATGATTGAACTTCCACAATCTTATGTTCATTCTGCGGCCATCCAACGGAGACCAAATAAAGCAGTTGACTTTGCAAGCCAAAAGGTGATCTTTGCCTCCATTACTAGTACCCCCACAATTCATGTTCATCTTCACAATCAATATCATCACCAATCTCTTGAGTGGTAGCCAAACTACTTATCGGGTCACTTGAAGAATTTAGACGATCATACTCACCAAATAAGCTACAAAGTTGCAATCGCATTTGAGCACTTCGAGTTTGACCACCAATACCATAAAGCTTATCATATGAATACTCAATCATCTTCATCTTATACCTAGGATCCAATATCAAGGCAATTGATAGTATCTCACTGAAATCTGACCAATACTTATCAAATTTTTCTTTCATCCCCTTAGCCATATTTCTCAAAAAACCATAATCACTATGTAATGCCTCATTCAAGTGCAATTGAATCTTCCATACACTTTGAAAATACAGGTTTGCAGTTGGATAAGTGGTCCCTGAAAATAGTTTCGTAAGATCATAGAAGAGCTTTAAGAATTTTGAAATTTTTTCAAGTTTCAACCATTCTTCATCCGATGGACACAACTTGTATTGAAGGTCACATAACGCATATTCGGGGAATGCTAGACGAAACAACAATGCTCTCTCAATCATCAAATAAGTGGAGTTCCATCTAATACGCATATCTTGTAGCAAGCGCCTAGACCTTCCAACCCCAAACTGCTCAAGGAATCCACAAACTTCTCTTTCAATCGAGAATTTTTTAGATGTTTCACCGTCTCACGAATCTTATGAACAGCTCCATCAACTTCTTTCAAGCCATCTTGCACAATCAAATTCAAAATATGAGCACAACATCGAATCCTAAAGAAACGCCCCCGCAATAAAAGTGCATTCTTCAAATTCAATCGGCTCTGGTAAGAATCACAAAATGTTGTATTCGCTGAGGCATTATCCAAGGTAATGGAGAATAATTTATCTTCAATACCCCAACCCATCATCAACTCCGAAAATTTAGCTGCAATGATCATGCCCGAATGTGGAGCGGGCATATACATGAAATTCACTATCTTCTTGTGTAGTTTCCACTCTACATCAATAAAGTGTGCTGTGATGCATATGTATCCATCAGTAGTAGGAGAGCTCCACATATCTGATGTCAAACAAATCCTTCCCAGAGCTGATCTCATTAAGAGTTGCAAATTCTCCCTTTCCTTATTGAACATCTTTAATATGTCAGCCTTCACAGTATTACGAGTAATGCACTTCACTTCAGGATTAAGAAAGGAGAACAAATTCTTAGTTCCTTCGTGCTCAACATACTGAAAGGGATACTCATGTCGAATAATTAACTTTGCCAAGGTTTCACGAAATGCAACTTGATCAAAAAATCCCTTTCTTGTATCACCACTTACCACTGGAGTTAAAATCTTCAAAGCTTTATGACGTTGACGACAAACGGTTCTTAAATGACGTCGCATATTCGAGGTTCCTTGTTTCAAATCAAAAACATATACTTTCTTGCATAGTTTACATTGCACTCTTGATTTTCCATCTTCAAGTTTAGAAAGTTCTTTCAAAAATTTCCACACAGTTGATCTTTTGTTCCTTTGATTTGTAGTGCAAGCTTGGCTTGACTCGATACTTAAATTACCCTCAGAATTATCATTTTCCAAGGTATTATTCTCTTCAATTGAGACACTATCATCCGACGACGACGAAGAAAGAATCATACCTGCTACCAATCAAGAGAATATACAAGATTCAGGTCCTGTTAGATTCAGGTCATTTTTCAGTGACAAAATACTTTGTGGAATGAGGGGAATAATTACATCCTATCAGCAACTATGGATCGATTATCACTGCCCATACAGTCCTAAGCAATTATGTATTTATCAACCACATCTACTATAAGGGAATCTTCCCAATACAATCCTGGGCTGAATCAAGATGACTATGCTACCACTCGAAACTTCCAATTAGGCGCTAAAAAAAATCAAAAGCAGAGTGCGCTAAGCTTCCTTTAACTGTCACAAAAAAAGGTGCAGCAGTGGGTAGCTCATGCAGTCTTCATAAACCCCAGAGTCCTTCCAGCTGATGTGTGTGTGTTGTGGCAGTATTAATTGAATTTGACATGCTTGAAGAAGAGAACGCTCGAGTACTGGTTCTGAGGATTAATTCATAGCTTTTATCTTCTACTAGGTATGAACATGCTAACTTATTTGCTAAAGTAAATAGACAAGAGTTTGTGCAGGTGCACTAATTCTAAAGATCATCTTCCAAAAAAGAAAAAACAAACCGATCTTCTATCACTCAAATGCTCCAAATTGAGCACCAATCTCTACTAAAGAGAGTCCCGTTCAGAACACACAGAGTACTGCCAACTCCGAGAGCTATGTCTGTCATCCCAACTGAGACATCTTCAACCCATATTATTTTACTAGCAACGGCCTTCAATTGTGCCATACTAACACATAGATTCTATTCAACATACACAAAGAAACTCTTCTTTCCGAACCGCCTCTATGGACTCAGAATTTGAGAATACCCTCAATACTCAACAGTCTAAGGAGATCAATAGTGGCCATGTCTGATCTGCGCGTCTATTTCCTTTTTGATAAAAAAAATAAACTCATTAAACCCGCAAAAATATACTAAGATGGAGGACAAGAAGTCTACTGACTAGGAAGAAGTGGAAAGAGAAAAGGTAATTCACCAAAAATAGAAGCTATTGAAACAAATCAATAAACGCAGACTAAAAATAAGAAGAACAAAAAAAGACAACCCTCAAAAACCACACATTCATTTATTTCTCGTCACAAAACCCCAAAAATTCTAAAGAAGCAACTATACTACGTAAAGGGCTAAGCCAAGCGGGCAAGACTCGAGATGGAATTTAAAAACGAGCTAATCAACCAAATCCCGGCAGCCTTAAGGTGAAGAAAAGGATTATAATGTGAGATGGAAAGACTTTAACAATCTGTCACACTAGTAAAAGAGACAAGGCACACTGCTGTTACCCTAAAACTTAATCCAGGAATTTGAGTGATCCCCCTACAAAAAGAATAAAACTACCAGCCACCATAATATCCTTCTGCTGTTACACCTCAAACCGTAATGTATAATAGCATAAGGACATGATTGAATAGGACAGCATCCGTATGTTCATGAAAATTTAGCTCAAGTCGTTTGAATTCAGATATGGGTAAAGATTGGAATTCAGATACATGATTGGAAACATGTAAAAATTAACAGATGATGATTATTGAAGAACCCTCCTAATCCATAGAAGAAACCACAATTTTTAATTTCTAGGGTTTGAAAAATGAAGAATACCTTTTCGATCGAGGATCGTGAGACTATATCCAACGATATTCTGGTTGCTTTGTCAATTCACCATCATCGTCGCCGCTTCCGATCCCTTTGTTGGCGAGGATCTCCACTCTCGCTCAATCGTCTCTCTCTAACTGTTGCCCGTCTTTTTGTTCGAAGTCGTGACTCACGGTGGCGTTATTTTCGTCAGTTTGGATAAAACCATTGGATATCCGGATTAAAACCCAAAATTATCCATTTTGTTATTGGTTCTTAGTGGATATTATCCATTAACACCCATTAAATTATTGGGTGTTAAATGGATAAGCCCAATAAGTCATTTTTAAATGGGTATGTTGGATAATCCATTGGGTTGGTTAATAATTTGCCACCCCTAATTTAAATGATGAGGCCACACGCGATATGCACACGTCAATAACCTCCTTACAACCAAGAGGTCGAAATGAGACAAAATATAATTTGGAATGTGATTGCGGGACATTTTTGACTTTGCAATTATAACTTATAAGTAGGATTTTGGTGGGGGGGGGGGAAGGGGAGGGTAAAATATCGTTTGGTCGATTAGATACAATCTTTAGATGTCTTAAAAGCCCGTTCATACGGAGGATAATATTAAGAGGAGTAAAGATTTTATCTATGTGGAAGAATCTTTTTATACAAGTGATCGTTAGATTATGACACTTGCCGATAATAATATTTGTCTTTATTTTTTTTAGATTTTGATTGATCACATGTTATGATTATATCTGACAATTGGATGGATTGGATCGAGCTGAAATGTGTAGTGGGTCGAAAAAGATCAAAACTCATTAAGATCCAAATATCAAATGGGTCGAAATGAGTCGGGTCGTGTTTAGTTATAATTGATAACGGGTCGACCTAGCTTAACCTATATTTTTTCCTATAAATCTATACATTTATGAAATAAAAACCATTGAATCAAAATGGGTAACGAGTTCGATCTGCTTTAACCGACCTGACTCAACCATAATATAAAATTAATAACGAATTAGAACCCGTTTCAACCCAAAATTAATAACGAATCAGGTCGGGTAGAGTGATTTAACGGGTTTTGAGGTTATAATTACCCAACCTAGTGATGAAACAAAGGCCACTTATATAAAATAGATTTTCTACCGCTGAATAAAAATTTAATTCTGTTAAGAGTGCTCTCACGGTTGCATTTGACACCACACCACAACTATTTCCGGGCTCGTTCACATCTTTCTTTAAGTATAGTTAATTTACTCCGATCATGAGCTCAATCGGGTCAAATTAGAACTTTAATATTAACAAATTAAGTGTTTGTTTGGTGAAGTGTTTTGATTAAAATATTAGTAAAAAATAAAGCATTTTTTAATTTAAAGTGTTTTAATGCAACGTTTTAAAACACTCAAATTTGGAGCATTTTAAAAATATGTTACATTTACAACTACTTTGTTTATGAAAATAGCATTTTAAAATTAATATGACAAAAATCAAGCTTGGATCACCCGTTTGATGAGTATGATATCTGAGCTTGATCTGCTTCTTTAAACCTGTCTAAAAACACGAAATCACCTTAGTAGGAGTGCAATGTTTGGCGTCGCGAAACTACCCCAACGTGAAAGTAAGTATCGTATTAGTCAAAAAAAAAACAATTTGACATAGGTTATAGGCTCATGAAAACGTGTGTAAGGGGTATTTATAAGCCCACTATGTCATTGAGGCTATGTTTGGCATCACGTTTTTGAGCGTTTTCGTCAAAAACGCTATTATATTTTTCTAAAATATTGTATCAACACCGCGTTTAAAAACGGAGCATTTAGAAACGCTCACCGTTTCTAAACGCTGGATATAGGCTGCAGGAGAAAACGCAACGCTGCTGCTGCTGAGAAATGAGAGAATGAAAGGAATGCTTAGCAGCTTAGGTGTGAGAGTTGAGAGAAAGTCAAAAGGATAGATTGATTGGAGAGGTGAGGGCCCGGTTAAGTGAGGGTTTATATATATATATATATATATATATATATATATAATTGAAGGTATATCTATAAAATTAGAAATAAAGCATTGTTTAAGAAAGGGTAAACCCGTTATTTTGTCACATACTCAAATTTATGAAAATAGCGTTTTGAAAATGTATCCAAACGCGTTTGTAAGAAAAACGCTGCGTTTTTAAACCGCTGCGATTTCAAACCGCTGCGTTTTCAAACCGCTGTACCAAACAGGCCCTGAATCCGTATAGAATTCAGTTTCCATAGTTACCTAATTGATTTAGGGAGAGACTCTTAAATTATAGGCGTGATAGGCGGTTGGCCTCGAGAATATCAGAGCAGATAAGACAAGTGTCCTACTTGGATAAGGAAACCTTTAACCAATCTTGGAGAGCAAATCTCTAAGATTCCCTTACTCCGTTACTTGATACTTACCCGAGCAAGCATGGCTCTGCCCCGCGATGTGATGCAAGTCTAATGATGATAAGTGTGATTTTCGGGCATGACCCCTTGGTCAGGCAGGTAATGCATGTGTTCAACCAGGTTTGGACGGGAATTATCTTGTTCTCTGCTCGGTTCCTTACTAGCTTTGCTCGCTAGTCTGGTGGGTCTCATGCTAATGAAGCCCGTGACTGACACATGGTGTTTGCTCGTTCTTTACTCGTGATCGGCTTTAGGTCGGAACATTAAAAATAGTTTCTAAAACGTGTTTACAAGAAAAAATTACATTTTCAAAACGATACACCAAATGAGAGAAAGTCAAGTCATCAACTTTTTTTTATTTTTTCCAGCCAGCGTATAGATATGTATTATATATACCAATCTATTATATAAAACAGATCGGTCGGTTATCAAAAGCT
Organism: Codonopsis lanceolata; assembly: GCA_013146195.2. Lineage (NCBI taxonomy): Eukaryota > Viridiplantae > Streptophyta > Magnoliopsida > Asterales > Campanulaceae > Codonopsis > Codonopsis lanceolata. The sequence goes on along the minus strand of CM028379.1, from coordinate 35,283,595 downwards.
AATTACCGGCCAGGATCTGTTTGTAACAAAGCTATCTACCGGCCAAGATTAAATCTTTTGAAAAAGCTATTTACCGGCCACGATTGATTTTTACGAAACACATTCAACGGTCAGGATTTAATTTATCTACAACCGTTTTTATCCATAACCGTTTTATACACGGTTTTTTTTTACCTCAATTATTTATCTACCCCACGATTATTCTTCCTGTTCGTGCTCCGGTGTTGCACGATTCATCACATCAAACATATATCCATCCCTCTTTTATCTCTCGCTATCTCTTTCTCTCTCTTCCTCTAATTCTTCATCTAATTTATCTCTCTCTATCTCTTTCTCTCTCTTCCTCTAATTCATCCTTGCTTCCACCTCGCCATCACTCTATCTCTCAATCTCCGGCGGCAAGAAAATGTCTGTTAAAGACAACGATCGGTAAAGCATCACTGACGCCGACGGAGGAATCAATAGTAAAAAACATTCAGTGCTCGACCACCACCTGCACGTTGCCGTCGCCGAGGATCACGTGACAGCTCTTTAGGAAGTGTTTGTACGCCAGCGGGTTGTCGAAACGGCGTACGACGGACAAGACGGTGGAAATCATCTGGTTACAGTGTGCATTTTTATTTGTTCAGTGATTTGGTTGTCCGATTCGCGGACGGCTGAGGTGGCGACCAGGCGGTAATTGGAAGGGGAGATGGAGTGGGAATGGAGGAGGTTTTGAAATTTGCAAAGGGATTCGATGGCACGTGCCTGAGAGGAGGGGGAGATCGTCGGAGAGGAGTCGCGGCCGAGGATGACCGGCTCTTTGTGCATTGTTGAAAGAGGATGACGATTAGGAGCTTGAAGGAGTTGGTTCCCATGTCGATGGCGGCGAAGAGGTTGTTTGGGGAAGACATGGTGACGACCGGCGGCGGCTATGTCGGTGATTGCGAGTGAGGGAGGGATTGGCGGTAAGCTGCTTCTTTTTTTGGGTTATTGCACGGAAAAATGTATAAAGTTCAGACACAGTGACTTTGACACCTTTCATGGAAATAATTTTTGTATATTTTTTTTATTAGTTGTAGGAATGCCTCTGATATTCAATTCACCACATGCTCTCGAGTTTCAAATTATTTTCTCGGTCCAATTTTATAGTATTCTAAAATTTCAGTAGTACTTTTAATGAAAGTGTTGAGGTAACATTTGGTTTTGTGCTAATGTTTTTGCTACATACATTTACAGTCAACGACTCAACATGACCTTCTCTCCCTTATTTTCTTTTCAACATTTGATGATGTTTGGGCAATTTTTTCTTTCCCCCCTTCTTTTGTTCTTTTTTAGCATACTCTTTCTTCTCTAATTTGTTGTGCACTGTTTAATCTAGGTAATTGACAAGCCCATGGACTTTAGTACAATTAAAAACAAAATGGAGGCCAAGGATGGTTCAGGATATAAATGTGTCCGTGAGATATGTGCTGATGTAAGATTGATTTTTAAGAATGCAATGGGTCAGGATTTTTTTGAAGGTGGCGATTGTACATGGCTGAAGAGCCGGGTTGAATATGGGTGAAGACAGCGGAATCGGAGCCGGCTTGGAGAATGACGGCGTGGTTGGCTGTGAACTGTTGATTCGCCGGAGATGGAGGGGACAGGTGAGAGACAGAGCATTAGATTGTAATATCTAGAGAGAAAAGGATTAAGATAGAAGAGTCGGGAGTTTTTGAATAAAGAGTAGAGAGAGAGAGAGAGAGAGGAGGGGATGTATTCAAGAAACAGAAAGGGGGGACACACCCACGTGATGTTTGGCATTTGCAGTTGTCTCTTCAAGTTCTTCAATAGTAGGGAAACTTGCTTTTTTAAATGTTTTAAATGTATCAAGTTATTTAAGTAGTTAGTGGTATTAACTAAGATCGAGTATTAAATAAGTATTAAATTAAGTTTTTAAATTATTTAGTGATATTTTTATTAGTATATTTAAAGTCTCAAGTTTATAATATTAAGAAAAAATATAAAAATATAAAAGATAAACTGTTTTTATTTTATTTTTTTAAAAATAGAATAAGTAATAATATGTATAATTACTAATTTCGAATTCTTCCGATTTTTTACGTTGTTAAATCTATAATATAAAACAGGTTATGCGGTTAAAAAATTTAAAAATTAATACCCTTGGTGTATGTGTTAAAAAAAGTTTGTAATTTTATTTCTATTAATAAAATTTAACAATGTATCGCCTCTGTTTTCTTAAATAAAATTACAAATAAAAGTTTTAATTTTTTTCTCCACCGTTGAAAGATCATAATGTTTTAATTGATTATCGAGAGGTATCGCCTCTGTTATTTTTGACACCCTCCAAGATCGACATCCTTCCTCTCGTGCCGTGGCACACAAAGACTAGTTTTTTTAAAATTAAATAGTAAGATAGTGATCTAGACTCGCTTGTTTGCATCCATCTCTACTTCCATTGCACGGGACGGTTGAAAGCTGTTTAAGGCTAAGGACATTTCCATTGATCGATATTTTAAAAAGATTTTTTTTACCATTTGTTTTATGTCACATTAAAAATAAGAAATTCATTTTTTATGAATTATTTTTCAATAGTAGACTCCTTTAACAATAAAGATGTTTTAATATTGTGCCACATTTTATTTCTTATTTCCTTTTTTTTTTTGTATGAACTTCTCATGTCCTATGAAACACTCATTTCCTATAAACCTTCCATAATGGTAAGGTTTTTGAATGATCTAGATCATAACTCTAAGAACCTCGCATGAACCTTGTCATTAGAGATGCCCTAAGGTATGCGAGAGAAATAAAAGTGCATAGAGTATCAAATTTTGATACTGGTGAGTATCAATCCATTTCTTTAAGCTTTCCATGTGCGTCACGGTGGTTCCCTTTATTAACACCTTTTTAGAGTTTTTTACACACTTAAGCCCACGGTGGACATCCTATCAATCACTTTATCCCTAAAAAAGCTAATTCTCCCCCAACTTATTGGGTGAGTTTTAGCCGACCTCCATTCATCTCTTTCTTCTCTCTCCCCCACATATCTCCTTCTCCATTGGTCTTCTTCCTAGTATTCGTTCCCTTTCAAAAAATTTGTTCCAAAATTTAAAGAAGGCGGCAAAAACTGAAATTTTTTTGGCTTGATCGGAGCATCCAGTTTTTGGCTAAAATCTTGATGTATTAGAGTGGAGAGCCTATGAATTAAATAAACAACTCAACTCACATCATCACTTTGATGATGATATGCTTTCCCATTTTTTTCATTTTCTTTTTCAATTAATTTAGTGTATTTTTTGCAGTATCATTTCCCTTTTTTATTATTTATAACTTAAAATTATGAGTATATTGATATTGATAATATTAAAAAGTGTGACAAAACTTTATTTAAATAAAAATAATTGATATAATCAAAACATATAATATAATTTTCATAAAATATAAAATTTAAATGTATAAATATTTTATTTCAATTGTGGTAAGAAAATAAAAAAAATAAAAAATAGAAATATATTGGTAATTAGGTTTGTTAGTTAAGATGTCACCAATTCAAAATGTTATATAAAGGGTGCTCATTGGAGTTGAAACTTTTTTAAAGGGCCTCTAAAAAGGTTTAGAGAGTTATATAAATGGTGTTTTAGGGTGCAACCATTGTGGATGCTCTCACCTTCTTGTTAGATTGAGTTTTATCCCCCCCCCACCTTTCCAATTTTTAGTTATTTTTAATTTTTTTTTAAATAAAGTAAATTTTCTTATTAATTAATAGAGACGTAATTTGTTTCAATTGGAGACCAGATTCGTTTTCTTCAAAATTTTTAAGTTTTCTTCGGATGAGCATTGTGAGTTAAGTGAATAGCTTAACCAATAGAAGGGCTTTTTGTTTGAATAGATTATAGTCCTATAGATATCAAATTTATTTATTTTTAATGAGTTAAATAACAAATGAGGAGCAAAATTTGATCCCTCATTGGACCTATTTTAACTAGCTCCAAAAAACCCTTAAACGGAAGACCTCAAGAATTTCTTTTAAGCCCATAACAAGTTGATGTATTCTTTTAGGGTTAATAAAAATAATATTGTTAAGGTTACCATCAAAGTTATTATATATTATGAGGACAACTATGCCTTTAAAAATAAAAATATACATATGCTTCGCGTGCATTTTACATTCAAGGTAAAGTTGTCGTCTGTGTCATAATTCAAGCCATATTGTAATAAAAAATCATTTGCAAGAACAAAATTTCCACTTTTGTTAGGGTATTTTGGGAACTAGTATATGGTACCTTGTATAGAATATTTTGTACCTAACACAATAGTAGTGTTTTGGCACACACTCCACAATAACAAAAAAATGCACGCTGGTGAACTACTTTTTCATTCGTACACCTCATCCCCATACTCCATGACAGCACCCCCACATTCAACATTAACTAGTTCAGGTCAAAGTCAAATTTAGAGAAGGATAAAGATTTTAGTTGCTTCTAATTTAGTAGTGTTACGTGTCCCGTGTCTCTTGATTAAATAGCACCGACCGTCTCAGGCATTGACTTGTCGCACCGTCCCTCCCACCGGCCGGTGTTATATTTTCAATGCCTGACCGTATTCCTATAATAGTTTTTTAATCGATGTTCATTTGGTTAATTTGATTCATTGAGGATTAATTGGTTGAATAAAAAGGAAAGATAGTTATGAAATTTTGGACTTATATATTGGTTTACTCATATTTTGAATAAAAATATGGAAAAAATTATTCAAATAATCATCTTATTATTCGTAGGTAACTGATTTTACGAATCACATTACAATATTTAAAATGTGACTAACGTACTCACGATTTGAGTGCAATGTGGTCTTTGCTATTAACATTTCATCCAATTATGTAACAGAGCTAATGATATGGACTAACAGAGCTACTTAATGAGGGGTAATTTTGTCCTTCCAATAAACCTTATTTTCTGCGTTTTATCAGCCACATAACTTTTTCAATATAGATAGATAGAAATACCACTTGTACGGTCCTTCCGTTAATTCAAGTCAGTAGGTTCGTTACAAAATTAGATGGTGCGTTGACAAGGACCACATCTCACCCAATTACCGAGTACATTTGTTACATTTAGAATATAATAATGTGATTCGTCAAATCGGTTACCTACGAATAGTACAATGGTCATTTGGATAATTTTTCATAAATTTTTTGAGAAAAAACATAAAATTCAAAATAAATAAACATTTTTTATTTTTGGTTTGAAGGTACGACGATCGCTTGGATCAAACACATCCCTTATAACCTTTGAGAAACAACTTACTGACAACTCTTGTTTAAAAATTAAACTTTTTAAGAAAAATAAATTTTTAGTAGTTTATTAGTAATAAAATGATAATTTTATGATTTAATTGTTGAAATTAAGTTTTTAAGTAAAATATTTTAAAATAAAATAATAAACTTTTTACCTGGAACGAAAAGAGTACTAATCAATTAGTAAATAAATCCTATTTGTATGTAATTTCTATTTCCCGTTCCTAGAAGAAAAGTTGTTTGTGTTTGATAATGTGTGCTTCCAAAGACTTGTTCATAATTTAACTTTATTTTGTTATTGGCTTGGACTTTTATCACATTGGCATGATAAGGCCCATTAAAAGTCAAGTCGAATAGATATAACATTTTTTATTATCGTATCTATCGTGTATGTTTTTTATGCTCTTATTGTGTCATAATTGTATTTTAATTTAAGATTCGATAAGGTTATTGTGTGATATTCATGTTTGATCTTTTTTGTATTGAGTTGTTAACGTGTCAACCCAGTAAAACAACCATGCCAACCAATTTACCACCCTTCCCTTTTCGGGTGGTATCGACCGCTTCTTTCCTTTTTGGATGAAAATCATGAAATGCACCAAATGGTCATGTAATATAGTCTTATTTCACATACAACAAATCTCGTTTAAGATTGTCTTATAAATTTTATTTTGTAAGATGTAAAATACTTTTTTACAACTCAGTCAAATAACACATGATTGGTCAGATATAAAAAATCTGTCTTATAGAAAAAATACCCATAATACGATATTTCCTAACTTTTTACATTTCAAATATTATCGCTATACTTCATTTTCACATTTAAAACAACTTGTACTTTCATTATTACGTTTTAATTCATCCACTGTCCACATATTTTTTGTTAAATGAGCGTTGTTTTTGGCATTTGTCTTTCACGTGATATTTTTATCTAAGCATCTTTCGCGTGTGTGTGATTGTATGTATATATAAATATATTATTATTTTTTCCATCACGGGAGATGCACATATTAAAAATAACACTGTACCTATTTAAAACGGAGGATCGTATAAAACGCAAAATAGAAGTAACTTTATGATACAAAGACTTTTCTCTTTTTGTAATTTTTTATTTGAACAAAAATGGAATATTTCCAAGCACTCCAATGTAGCAATTCATTAGTGTGCCAATTGCATAAGCAATTACTACGTGTCTGACACGAATACACGTCAGCGGACCAACAAATATACACGTGTATACCACAGGAAAATGTTAGTGGCTGTTATAAATCGCAGTCACTCTCAGTAACCTTACCGGTTTCAACCCCTTCTCCCTCCTTAACCACACAAGATATTTCTATTTTATAAAAGTAAGTACTGTGTATCTACTCAGATCAGACAAAATACTGACACGCTAAATACTTCTCAGATTTTAATAAATACTGTATCAGTACATTTATGAAAATTCCTAAAATGTCCCTTTCTCATTTTTTTAATAAACACTTTATTTACTCTCATTGCAATATTACCCCTCTATATTTAATAAATTACTCATATTTTTTTCACTGTCTTTATATTAAGGATAAATAATACTCGCTCTACTATCAATGTTATATTGTTATCCTCTCTTTCTATTGTAACTGTTATACTCTTCGCTCTAAACTCCCCGCCTTGACCAGCCTCGCCAGCCTCTCTACCGCCACTTTCTTAATTAGTCACCGCCTAATCGACCAAGTTGGCGCTACGTTCTTGGGTCTACCAGATAGATAGAAGAAAGAATAAGAAAAAAAGATGAAGAAGAAGAGGTCTGTCTCGAGACTCATAATTTAGAATGAGAAGGGATTAGGGAGGATGTGTTAGACTGTGGGTTGTAGGGACAGTAAGTGGGTGGAGTAATATTTTTTTTTTGTTTTTAGTTCTAAACTTGACTGGTTTATTGCTTTGGGTTGTTGAGAATTGAGATTAAAGGTAGGTTTGTATATTTTTGTTCATTTTACAAATATAGACAAGTGTTTGATAAAATGACAAATATTAAAAAATTAAAATTTGTAGTCAATGTGTTTGATTTTTGATGTAAATTATCAAAAAAATTGTAATTATGTATTAATTCTAGGCCCCGCCTAGACCCCGATTACGCCCCGACTAGTCCCCTAGGCGCTAGGCGCTAGTATGCCGCCTAGCGGCCGCCTAACGATTTTTAGAACCTTGGTTATACTTCCTCCGTGCCCATTTATGCTAATACTCCCTACGTCCCTAAATAATTGTTATAGTTGATTCGGTGTATAGTTTAAGAAAAATCAATTGACTTGATTATTTATATTGGTTTAATGTGTAGTTTCCTTTAAAACTCATGTGTATGTGGCCCATAATTAAAGTAGAATGAAAAAGTAAGGGTAAAGTGGTAAAAGTGATGTTCTAAAAAAGTAAGTTTCAAACTGAATAATTATTTTAGGACGAACGAAAAAGGAAAGAAAGACGATACTTTAGAAACGGAGGGAGTAGTTGCTTTCTGAGTATCTAAATAATTATTGTGTTTGGCTCGACATATAAATTTTAAAAAAATATTTGACTCCATTATAAGTATTGATATCATTATATTATTTTCTTCTATAAGTGATTATAATTAAAAAATAAAGAAAAAGTGATAAAATTATTTTTCTAAAATTAAAATTTTGTAACTCAACAATTTTTCTTAAATCTTAAACAAACAAAGAAGAAAAGTAGAACAAATATTTAGGATTAAATGGAGTATTTGTTTTAGTTGAGAGTTGTGTTACGAGGGGTAACAAACATTTGTACAAATGTTATTTTTAATTGTTAGTTTATTTTAATGAAATGTGTTTAAAAAATACGAGGGGGCTAATAAGCATTTTCTTATTGTGGCAAATGTTATTTTTAAATTTTAATTATTTATTTTAAAAAAATTGGAATATGTTTATTTATATTTTTCTTTTAAAAAAATTAATAATTGATGCCAATCGCCAGACATGGGTGGGAGTGGCAATCATGAATTTTAAAATTTGTAATTAATAGTAACAAAATTATTTTCTAAAAAATAATTTCTAAAGAAAGTGTAGATATATAAATGGGTGCAGCTATTCAGCCCCGCTTTTCCTGTAAGTTGATCCTAAAAAATTCTTAAAACTAATTCTTCTTATTTTACCTTTTTTATAAGTTGACCCCCCAACCGCCCCCCTCTCCTCAATTGTTCGGCTAGAGCATGTCAAATGAAATTGTGTTGTTCGACTAGTGTATGCTAAACAACACTAAGTCTAACTTTTTAAAAAATATTTCAAAAATATTCTGACGTCCTTGGCGAACACCACCTGTTGTTGTTCGACTAGAATATGCTGCGATAAGTTTAATTTTTTAAAATATTTCCAAAATGTTCGGACCTCCTTGATTGAACAACATAATGTTGTTTGACATGCTCTATCTGAACAACACAGTGTTGTTCGACTAATGAGGTCCGAATATTTTATAAAATTTTAAGGATTAATTGAAAGGCCAAAATAAGAAATTTACATTTTTGGAGTCAACTTATAAGAAAAGGGGGATGAATAGAACCACTCTATACAAATATGTAAGGCAAAAGTGTAAAATTAATTTTAAATGCTTGAGGGACTGTTTTAGTAACAGTAACCGTAAACAATCCCGCAATTGGCTTTATTTCAAAAATTTCTGTACAATTTTTTGTTTCCGGTTTACACTCCCCCCAAACGCCACGTAACAACAAATCAGCCCGTTACGATCAAGCGACAGCTGTCTAACCGCCGGGCGTTAAAATCTCCGTTATCTTTCCGTTTATATCGTCCTCCTTTAACAAAATATAAATACCACTTCCAGCCCCAGCCCAATCATTTTTCTACTTTACAAAACTCATAATTTATTTAGCTCCTTTCAATGGCAAAAACCCCACCACTAATTTCAAATTAGGGTTTGAATCTATTGACTTTTTCCCCAAATTCCATGGCTAATACACCAACCATCTCCGCCAACGCCGGCGGTGGCGGCAGCTCCACCACCACCAGAAAAGAAAGCCAGGGGCTTCTATTAGGCCGATACGAAATCGGGAAACTACTCGGCCACGGTAGCTTCGCGAAGGTCTACCACGCACGGAACGTGAAAACGAACGATAGCGTTGCGATTAAAGTGATCGACAAGGAGAAAATCATGAAAGGCGGTCTAATCGCCCACATCAAGCGCGAGATCTCGATCTTGCGTCGCGTGCGGCACCCGAACATCGTGCAACTTTTCGAAGTAATGGCGACTAAATCGAAAATATTCTTCGTAATGGAGTACGTCAAAGGTGGAGAGCTTTTCAATAAGGTCGCTAAAGGGAGATTAAAAGAGGAAATGGCGAGACGGTATTTCCAACAGCTGATTTCAGCTGTCGGATTTTGTCACGCACGCGGCGTTTATCATAGGGACCTGAAACCGGAAAACATATTATTGGATGAAGATGGTGATTTGAAAGTCTCCGATTTCGGATTGAGTGCGATTTCGGAGCAAATTCGAGGGGATGGTCTTTTTCATACGTTTTGTGGGACGCCGGCTTACGTTGCGCCTGAGGTATTGGGGCGTAAAGGGTATGAAGCAGCGAAGGTGGATATATGGTCTTGTGGGGTTATTTTGTTTGTGTTAATGGCTGGGTATTTACCCTTCCATGATCAGAATATTATGGTAATGTATAAGAAGATTTACAAAGGTGAATTTCGATGTCCTAGATGGTTTTCACCTGAATTAAGTCGTTTGTTATCTAAGCTTCTTGATACGAATCCTGAAACTAGGATTACTATCCCTGAGATAATGAATAATAAGTGGTTTAAAAAGGGATTTAAGCATATTAAGTTTTACATTGAGGATGATAAGTTGTGTAGTGTTCCTGATGCTGGTGCTGGTGCTGGTGCTGATGATGATGACATTGATTATTCATCGGATCAGTCAATGTCTGAATCAGATAGTGAGATGGAGAGTAGGAGGGTTATTAATTTGCCTAGACCAGCGAGCTTGAATGCGTTTGATTTGATTTCGTTTTCTCCAGGGTTTAGTTTGACTGGGTTGTTTGAGGATGGTGGTGAGGATACACGGTTTGTTTGCAGGGCATCTGTGCCGAGCATTATTTCTAAGTTGGAGGAGATAGCAAAAGTTGTTAGCTTTACTGTGAGGAAGAAGGATTGTAGGGTCAATTTGGAAGGGTCACGAGAGGGAGTTAGAGGGCCATTGACGATTGCTGTTGAGATATTCGAGTTGACTCCATCATTGAGAGTGGTGGAAGTGAAGAAGAAGGGAGGTGATAAAGCGGAGTATGAAGAATTTTTTAAGTCTGAGCTCAAGCCTGGACTGCAAAATCTCATGTTTGAAGAGTCTGCTGGTTCTTCGCATTTGCCTTCTGATACTAAATAAATGTAGAAAAACAGAGAGGGGGTAAGGATGTTCATTGACCTTCTCTAAATTTGCTTTGTAATGGCTAATGTATGATAAGAGCCTTGTTTTTATTTTTTGTTTGTTACTTCTGCTGCGCTAACCGGCTTTGAAGCTAAAGAGGTTGTTTGATCTTGTATCGTCTGCTCGTACTTCAAAAGGTTAATCAAAAATACACGATTGTACCTGTGTTGTGTTGCTGGTTGGTAAAATTGTGATTGTTAATGAAAAATACTGTATGTATTGTGTTGCTTGTAAATGTGACTGTATCTTGTAAATACCTAAAAGTTACTTTTTTAATATATATTTTTCGAATCTTGACCTCTCCGGATGTAAGCTGCTGCCTTATCCCTTTTTTCTAATTATTCAATTCAAAACTTTGATGGCTGTAAACAAAACATTTGCATTCGTCCTTGGATATGTACGAAGTTTTAGACACCCTGCATTTTTGATGGTATGTTAGGGCTGGGATTGGACATTCCTGGCAATGTTCTAGGTGCTCTGTTGCCTCTGCCTTCAATGCCACTTACAGAATAGAACTATGGACATAGTAGCTAAATAGTGAAGTATGGCCTCTGCACTTGTTATAATATGTGCTGCCACTTCCTGGCGGCCTTATACACATAGAGCATATGATTGATATCTCGGAAATATGCCAAGTTTTAGACCTCCTCCATTTTGAATGGTATTGTAAGTGGGATTATCCTTTTTTATAAAAAACTATGTTTTAGATGCTTTACCATATCCATTATCAATGCCACTTAAAAGAATAGAGATTTAGACAAACTGATTTGGGGGAGTAAATCCTTTTTATTTGTGTGGATGTTTGCTGCCATTTTTTCTAGTCAGATGGGAAATGCTTAGTGTCACGTCCTGCACCTAGAATTTTCCGTGACATTAGGCTGACAAGCATGAGATCACTTGCCCATGAAAGAGCATGAGATTGGTTAAGACCATGGTAACTACAAATGCATAGAGTTACTTAGTGTTAGGTATGTGCCTAGTTAATATCTTCAACACCTTCCATAGCATATCTCCCTATCACCGGGCATAGAGGTTTCAATGCTGCCTATTCTTGAATGTTGTATGTCATGTGAGTTTCCAGCTGCTCCTTATTTGGGGTGTGTTTAGTTGTCAGAGATTCTATTATCGAGACACCTACTGTTTGATGCATATGAGATTTATTTTAGTGTACAAGTACGAAGCTGCCTTATTCATCTGATCTTGGTTTTGCAAACACTCAAGAGATTATTGTCATCTGTAAAGTAGTAGATCCCTTCTAATTTTTTGGCAGGAAATGTCTTCCTGCTTTGTTTCGATTAACTGAAGTTTGCATCTAAGACTAGGTAGAAATGTGGATCATTCTGTGTGTGGAAGATTTGAACTGTTAGCTCAACTGGAGAGGACTACTGAGAATTCAATGATTGCATTAATGAAGATATTATTTTGCTAGATGATTAGTGATGATACGTCATCCTTGCCTTCAGACACTTGATTTAGAGAGAAAAGAAATGGTTGTTTTTCCATAATAATATCTGCTTGGCAGAACATCTTGGACTTTACCTGGTGAGTTCCAACATATCCCTGAGTCTTGCATTGCCATGTGCTTGTTAAGTAAGATCAGAGAAGCAAAAGCATTTCTGTTCCAGTTTTGATAATTGCATCTTCTTCATTTAATCTATGTCTACGATCAATGTTAACATGTAAAAGGAACTGAAGTATGTTCTGGTCTCTGGTTATGTCTAAAATGCAATTGTGGGTTCTGTTTTTTGCTGCCTTGGTATAGGGTTACTCAGTTAGCACAATGGTTGTGGCCACTTCACTCTACGCAGCGCGAGAGAACAGATATTCTTTCTGGTTAGTACTTGGTTTTTGATTTTGCTACCTTGAGATTCATCCTACTCATTCTAGTTGGTTCCTGATTTTAATGTAGCTGCTAGAGATGGAATTATTTTCTGAATGTTTGGTGTAGGCCATCTAATTATGCATTTGTTCAGAAGAATTTTAGAAATTTACCTCATATCTCTTTGAATGCAAACCCTTGTATATGTAAAATGTCAGTCTGTTCAAGATGCAGTTCTCTCTGCTCAGTGCTCACATGATTTCATCAGATCTTCAGTCAAGAAGGGGAGACAGAAGCCTGGTATTTCAGGGGGTTATTCATTGAAAACTCACAGCCTAATATTACGAGGGTTGGTGGTAAGTGGTAACTCGTAAGAAAGAAAGTGCAACGGGTCAAGTTAAGCACAAGGTCTTACCAAATAATATGTGATGTAGATGAATAGCAGGACTCAGCGACTTTCTGTAACTTGGTCTCAACTCTCCTGTCCAGTTTAGGTATGAGGTTTGACAAACGAGCTTAAGAATGCTTTTAAATATTGACCATTTTCTTGCCTTTTAACTTCATTACTCGCCTTGGTTATAGAGCATGGACCTCGTACGCATTGATTGATTCCTTATTACTATTATACAAAGTTGAATAACATGATCTACTTATGTTCTTCCTGTGGATCTGCAGGTCAATAGATCACCTTAATTTACTGAGCCGGTAGAAGGGACAAGACATGGAGTTCTGAGTTTAAAGTTCAAAACACAGGTATGTTTCCTACCATGAAAATGTTAGTAGCCAAGTACTTGAATCGTTAAGCATAAGAACGACTTTCCCAAGTGTCGTACTTGTGTTTTTCCTTTTCGGGTTTCGTGTGATCATGGTAGATTACCGATGAGCGATCACCACACGAAATTTTGATATAGTTAAGGGTATTCATCCAAGCATGTTGCTTCATGTAAAAATAGGTCTTTCTGAATCCTAAGAACCAGTATGCGTGTTTCATGTCATATGATTGAACCCCTACATTCCTGTTTCTGCATTTAGTGGATCTTGAAAAACAAAACAAAAAAAAGTATTTGATGGGATTGATTAGTGGAATCGCCACATAATTGATTACAGCGTTGCGTTCAATCATTTTCATGGAAAATAAACAAACAAAGAAAATGTACGGCTATTAATTCACGTCCTGTACCTGGTTAAACGAAGCCAATTCAATTGTAAATGGTTATTGATACTTTTGCCATCTTTGTGCCCTCATTTACGTTTATGTGGGTTGGTGTAGGCTGTGGAGTGTGAACGGTAGTTTAAGAATTAAGAATGAACTCACACGGTAAGATCAAGAACCTAAGTTAATATATGTGTTTTGCGTGTTGATATTTGCCACTCCCTCGGTCCCAAAACTCGATAGTTTTACTTTGATTTTTGCTGGTCAATGATTTAATTCTGACGTAGCAATTCTTTTTGGAAAATCTAATTATTGAGGGATTTACAAGTGTCAGAGTTAGCATGGTTACAAAAAGGCTTAAGTATCATCAAAAGTTTACTTCCTGTTCCATTTAAAAAGTCTATTTGGAAATCTAATGATGATCGGATATACTTCTCCCTTACTTCTTAAATAATTGTTAAGTTTGATTAGGTACATAATTTAAGAAAATTTAAAAACTAATTGAATATATTATAAATATTGGTATGATATGGAGTTTCGTTCAAAGCTCCAGTTAATGTGACCATAATTAAATAGGAAAAAAAATTAAAGGCAAAGTATTTTCTTATAAATGGTTAGAAACAAAACAATTTTCTTGGAGTGGACAAAAAAAAAGCATGTAAATTATTTAGGAGTGGAGGGAGTAATAGTATTGGAGTAAAACATTTTAGCATAACCCAGATGTTTATAGTATAGGTTGAACATAAAATTGAAAGGTTAGGTGAATTCTTACCAAAATTTATGAATGTGAACCCCGGAATTAGAGTAGTTCACAGATGGATAGTAAAAGTTGAAAAGTTATAGATATCGTATACGTCCTTTATTTTGGGTAAAGAGTCAATTATTTTATTTTGATATATTTCAATTAAAAAATCTATTTTTAAAAATTAAGGTATAAAAGTGTTATTTTATTACTTATAAGTATTGAAAATGTTATTTTCTTAAAAAAATTTAATTTTCAAATGAGAACTCTTTGGTCGAAACGGAGGAAGTATATATTTAAAAGTGAATGATTTAAAAAAATAAAATAATTGATTTTTTTTGTTAAGAACGGATATTGCCAAAACTAGTAATTAGATTGAAGGAATAATTACAAGCCGGTACATTTTTTAAAACATGTTTTCAAATTAATCCGGCTATTTTTTAGACATATCTTTTAGGTACATTTTTGAGGTAAAAATACATCACTGCCCCCCAATTATCATCTTCCCCCGATTAACACCATTCCGTCTTTACTTCGATCTGATGAATAGCTGTGAGGCTCCTCGGGAACAAGCCTCACCCAATGGAGAGGACGACGACGATGCTTTACACCGTCAAACCTGTCTGCTTCACCCCCAATATTACTTTCCTTTCTCCTCGCTTTCTTGCCGCGCACTAAAAAATCTTTCAACAAGATCCGCCGGAGGATATTATTAGCAGAGAGAGTCTTATCTGATTCACCTTTTTAGGGACTTTTTTTTTCGTATTTTGATTGTAACTTCAATGGGTGGCGGAGGAGTGATGAAGGCCGTGGCTACTGTTTTAAATCGGGGTATTCAACAGCCCTTTAACATTACGACCGCGCGCCGCCGTCTCCTCTTACCTTTCATCCGAGGACGTCCAAGGGTTGCTTCGTTGTAGATCGAGGCCGTCTTTGGGAGACTAATGATTGGGAATTCACCGGCTGAGGATGTTTGTGGATCCCGCCGAGAAGATGCCGAGACTTGTGTTTGGAGAATAATTAGGACTGCCATGGAAATTGGAAATTGTATGTCTGTATAAAAAGCCTGTTGAAACGATATGGTGTGTACAATCATTTGTGAATAATCTACACCCCACTCGTATTGCAATCGTGGCGCATAAGATGAAAATGAAATGGTTGATTTTGGCAAACGATGCATCTTGATTTTGGCGTCGGGTTGATTTACGAAGTTGATTTCGATGCCATCGATTGATTTTGGCATCAGGTTGATTTTTGGCATCAGGTTGATTTCTGATGCCAAGGATTGGCATCAGAGTTTTCATTAATGACATTTTTGTCATTTGGCAAGCAATTTGTAGTTTTATGAAATGTACAAAAAATTAGTGGTCCTAGATGAAAATTATACCCACTTGAAATTCTCCCAAGATTGAACGGTTAACAATCTTCCCACTTTCAAACATGTCTCTCTTGGGGGAAGACACATGGAGACAATGGTCACGTGCATTCATTATATCTAATTAATTTTACATCGCAAAAATGAATAATGATTACTAAATTTTTTGCACCAAATGACGTGTCACCTAATATGATAGCTGATATGGTGTACTTTCTCCATCTTTAAATTATCATCTTAATTGACCTGATGTACGGATTAAGAAAAATAATTGACTTAATTATTTATATTAGTTTAATGTGTAGTTTATTTTAAAATCTATGTGTATGTGGCTCATAATTAAAATAGAGTGAAAAAATAAGGGTAAAGCGGTAAAATTAATGTTCTAAAAAGGTAAGTTTTAAACTTGACAATTATTTTAGGACGGACGAAAAAGAAAAAATGGACGATAATTTAGGAACGGAGGGAGTATTATTTTTAATTTTTTGCTTCACATCAACTCCACATCACTACATCTAAAAATTTGGTAAGATATTTAATTTTTGTCACTTTGTTTCTAGATTCCAAGTTTTCCTTTTAACTATTTTGGGATTTGGGATTTGGGATGGGATGGGTGAGTATAATGCTGTTTTCGTTAAGACTATGATTGTGATTTGTAAGTGAAAGGATTTTCCATTAAGAAAATAAGTGGAAGGTGTTATCAAATTATGTGGCCAAAATATGTTTTATCCCCAAAGTATCTACCAATATTCACTTAGCCCCCTAAATCCAAAAATGTGCCAAAAGTACACCCAATGTTTCATTTTGTCCCACATAACCCGTGTGACTGGACATTTTAGTCATTGTTCACTCTGGAATAGACATAAATTATCGAATAATTAGAGGGGGCAGTTGATTTCAGCATCTTTGTCGTCTGCCTTCCCAATTGGGAAGGGAAATCCAACCGAAACCCACTACGATTAATATCAGCGCGGAACTCAAAGAGGTGGTCGAGTTTGTCATTGATGGCTTTGTAGATGGTGTAGAATGCGCGACAAGCGGTGGGGGCAGGTCATTGGTTGAAGCGCCGAGCAACGGATTTGTAGGAGGCGGAAGAGGGCGGAACCGAGAGCGTAATTGGAAGGGACAGATGGAGAGAAGGAGGAGAGAGAAAGGGTTGGGAGTCGAGAGGATGATAGTGAAGGAAGATTTCGACATGCGGAAGGATTCTATCTAGCGGTAGTCGGTTTCGAGGAAATTGGGTGATTGAGGAAACTGTGGAACCAACAAGGGGGCGGTGGTGGTGGGCGGGGAAGAGCGAAGGTGAGGTGGTAGTGGAGGAGGAAGGAAGATTTGATTCTAGGGAGAGGCTTTGGGATGGGAGGAGGTGGAGGTCGTTTGGGGTGGGCAAAGAGTGGTCGACGGTGGTGGCGGTAGCGACCACGGTGATTAGTTGAGTGAGGTTTTGATTGGTGTTGGTGGTGGGGCGGTGGAGGGTGTTTTCAGGCATGGCCCCAGTTTCATACTCGTCTTCTGCATCTCTGTGTTACTCAAGTAAGAATTCTCACTAAGTAGTAACAACCCAATACTTCTCGAGCACAACCCCTACTTCTCGAGCAACACAACTCAACAACATATGCATTCATGATGGCACACACATGCTTCCACAACACTACCAAATAGTTATCTGAATCTACCATTAATTTCTCTTCAAACCCAGCTATTAATTAGTTGAAATCGAAATCCACACGTCACTCCTCCGCCAATCTCTCCTCCATCGTCGTCATGCTCGTCCTGATTCTTGAACACCTCTGAAATTAATCGGCCGGTGACGAGAGAAAAAGGATGCTGGTGAGGCATGTGTTTGTGTGTGTGAAAGAGCGCAGATCCAAAGTCACAAAAGATGGTCGTCGCCGAAGACCTTCACTCATAGCAATCCAAAGATAAAAGATGGGCTAATGAAGAAGATGAAATCAGATACAGAGCATGGAATAGATGAGGGAAGACAGAAGTGGAAATTGTGGGTATTGCGTGAGAGAGAGAGAGAGAGAGAGAGAAAGAAAGAGAAGCGGTGAGGTAGAGAGAGGGAATGAAAATGGTTGAATTTGGGAAAGGTTCGAGTGGAGGCTGGAAGAAATAAGGAGAGGGAGGAAAGAGAGGGTAATGACGGCTGGAGTAATAAGGATAGGGTTTCAATACTTTGTACAATATATAATATATGAAAATTAGCGGACCAGCCCGCCCTGCCCCACTTAACCCGTCGCCCACGGGTCTAACCCAAAAAGCCCATCTTTTGACGGGGTCGTATTTTTAAAACCCAACCCGTCTTTTTAATATGGCGGGGCGGACCAATCCAACGAGTTTGACCCATTTTGTCGGTTCTATTTGTGTTTGTGTGTGGGTGTGTGTGTGTGTGAAAGAGAAAGAGATGGCAAAGATGGAGGGGTCGAGATAGGTTTTTTCCTTGTACTCCACGGTCTCCACAGCATAGATAATTATGGAGTACAAGCTATGTCTATTCCAGAGTGAGCAACGATTAAAATACCAATCACGTGAAGGTGCACGTGCAAACTAACATTGAACTTGTAACGAGCGTCAATCGCAAGGGATTATGTGGGACGAAATGGAACAATGAGTGTGCTTTTGGCACGTTTGAGTGTGCTTTTCGGATTTGGGGGTGCTAAGTGAATATTGGTGAATATTTTGGGTGTATAACATATTTTGGCCAATTATCAATGATTAGCTATCCTCAAAAAGTGGTTGCATTATATTCATGTGGGGACTGGGGATAACTTAATTTTATTGCTTTGATTATTGTTTTTTATCGGATCCCACATCCCACCACTGACGGTTGAGTATTTACCACTAATATGATACTATAATTAGAGAATTTAATATATTTTATTCTGTTCCGAGTAAACAATACATTATTTTATTTTGATATTTTTTACTTAAAGAATCACCTTTTAAAAATTAAGGCATAAAATTATCGTTTTATTACTAATGCGATAATTAAGGTGTTATTTTTTAATTTTTTAAACGGAGATTTTTTACACAAAACGGAAAACGGAAGGAGTATTTCATCTCAATTCTCGTGACACAATTTTATAATAATAAGAACAGGATATCTTTTTCAACGGTTTCAATGGATTCAAGGCGTAGGCAATCTGTGTCTTCATCGACATGTTTATTTCACTTATGGATCTCGTATAAGACTGTTTTATGGATATTAAATTAGAAAAGCGAAGCCTTATTCTCTCACAGTTTAGTTCACTAATACACGGTGAGTTCGGAGGATCGGTTTTACAAAAACTACCTATAAAACTGTTTTTTCTAAATTTTTTCCTTTATCGAGAGTCTCTCTTTGAGTTAGTACTCAAATCGTTACGCCTTTTGTTCGGGTTGAAACTATAATTGGTTACACATTATATCATTTAATTAATTACGAGGCTCTCCTATTATCAAATATACTGCATGATTTAGGATGAATAATTGGGATAAAATCTTAGGGAGTGAAACTTCCTTGATGTTATATTTTATTTGTATCAAATGTCAAAGAATAATATTTTCTCTGTTTCATACAAAGAGTTTCCATTTGAAAGTCAAATTTTTTAAGAAAAATGATTTTTTAGTAACTCATTAGTAATTAAATGACACTTTTATGTCAAATTTTTTAAAATGGATTTTTTAAATGAAACAACCCAAAATGAAATAATGACTTTTTGTCGAAGGGAGTATAATAGATTCATAGTATGGAATGTCAATTGCAACATTTTCCTGATATCATGAGGAGTACATGCAAATATGCAATCATACTAACATGGCTCTGCTTTGGCCGACACTATCATGCCGGGTTCAAGCCATTCTCAACAATGAGCTGGGCTGAGCCTAGCTGGTTCACTAAGGCTCAAGCTCAGCTCGAGCTTGGTTGAGAATAAAAACTTTTATAGTTTAAGCTTTGACTCATATTTTTATTTACCTATCTCAGATTAGGCTCGAATGTAGAAATACCGAGGCCCAGCGAGCCCGGTGAGAAATATTTGTATGAACAGATGTAGAAGAATACTCCAGCAACTAAGCCAAGGGCAAAGGGTTTTTAATAGAATGGATTTGGGTGTTACGATACATTGGTAAATATGCATAGTTAGTGATTTATTTAGTGATTTTTACATTTTTTTATATAGTTTAATTATTATCAAACTACAACAAAATCACCAATCACAAAAAGAATTTTCTACATAAACATGACCAATATCTATTACGTACTAAATAAGGTAAAAGTTAAGTTTGCCTTGCTTTGGTAGTTATTATGAATATAATAATAAATGGGATAACTACAGAAAAAACCCGACCTATATTATATATTGTAATTGAATCATAACAATTGTTTATAAACTTACTGAAACTCAATCTATTTTTTATGTTTCAATTAAAACCCTTAGTCTATTTAACCCGTTAAATGATAACAGACAGCTGAGTAGGTTGCCAACATGGCATCCTACGCGGACTAATTTTATTTCATTATAAATCTTGTACAAATTTTGTAATTTCATAAAAAATCCTAAAATTTATTTTCACCAAATGAAATCTTAAATTTTAAAATAAATAGTTATTTATATACACGTTTCATTTTAAGAAAATAAATTTAAATAATTTTTACTTCAAAAGAATATAAACTATTAATTGTATTAACTAACTAACCAATAAAAGATTGATATTTATTGATATTATCAGATTTATTTTATTTATTTTATGTTTATTTCTTTTGTGAAAGATATTCCCAATGATCAAAGTAACAAAATCAAAAACTAAAGTCAGTAAATGTAATAATTATATTCCAAAATGGAAACCCAGAGCACAACCGAAGCACCAACTCCCTTGAAGTACCTCGATCCACCGTCACCATACCCACGGTCACGTTAACCTCCACCTCCATCCCCCCTACCGCCATTACCACCATATGTATTGCCATCACGACAATCGCCTCCATCGTATCCACTTCCACCACCACTTCTAAAGCAGGTGCCTCCCCCATCTGCGATCTCCCTTTTCTCTTTCCTCATGTGAAGACCCACTAGATCCGGCCATCTTCCTTCGATCTGTCGAACACATGGCCTTAACAATTTCAGTCTCCGTCAGTCAATCTCTCTCTCTCTCTTCAGGCTAGACCTAGTACAATCTAGAATACACGACACATCATCCAATACATTATCAGATTGGGTCTGGTCTTCGAAGAGCTGAACATTAGTGTAAAATAGGTCACGCTTGGTGACATGGATGCTTTTCATAAAGAGCTGGTGAATTAGGGCTAGGATTCGAGCTGTGATAGTAGCTTTCCGTATGGTGGACACAGATGAGTAAGAGCTGAAGGATGATTTGTCTTTGAGGACGATGCGGTCAAGTTTAGGGACGTAGAGTTGGTTGGCGGAGGAGGGGGAGGGGACGAAGAAGGCGAATCCGTTGCTGGAGAGGATCGATTTGGTTAAGGAGAGGGCTAAGTTTTCAATTTCAATCTGGACGGAGGAAAGAGAAAGGTCGGTGACTTTGCATTAGGTGCAGGATAGAGAGACGTCGGCGAGGGTTAGGGTTTTGGAGGTGGAGGCTTTGCTCGCGTTTGTAAGGGATTGGAGGGTGGAGAGTATGGTGGAATCGGGTTTCGGGCGGTTTTTTAAGAGCCTGACTTCAAAGTATGAATCTGAGTCGTTGTCAGCTCGTCGGCGTTTTCTCTTATCGGCCATTGGTGAGGATAGAGAAAGGGAGAGGGGGCAGGAAAATGGAAAAAATTAGAACATCTACAGGGGTATAAATTCTTTCCCCAAATTCTTATTCGGTCTCACGACACTTGTCACCTACTCATTTTAAGAATTTTTCTTGATAATAATTTTTCTTCTCAATGATTTTTATTCTTCCTCCATTCCTATTTCTTACTTATATGAGTCTCACTACTAAATTATTCATTTTATTGACACTATTTTTTGTTTTTATACTTTTCAAATAAATAAATTTATTAATTAGTTTATAATTTTAATTAATATATTACATATTTACAAATTACTTATAAATAAAATAAATTATAAATTAAAACATAATATTAAATATTACAAATAAATTTTAAAACAAATATATTAATTTTTAATTTTTCCTAAAATATTACATATTAAACAAATACTTTATACAAATTATACCAATATTTAAAATAGAGATAATTTGTTTTTCTTAATTTGTGTGCGAAATCAAACATGATGATTATTTAGGATTGGATGTGTATTAAACATTAAATACTCATTGAAACTTACATCATACTTTGACCCCTATTTTCTAAAAAATTAACTTTATTTTCTTAAAATGAAATGGGTATATAAATAACTATTTATTTCAAAATTTAAGGCTTTATTTATTGAAAATAAATTTTAGGGTTTTTTAATGAAATTACAAAATTTGTATAAGGTTTATAATGAAATAAAACTAGTCCACGTAGGACATCACGTTGACATCTTATTTAGCAGGCCGTTACCATTTAACGGGTTAAATAGACGGAGGGTTCTAATTGAAACATAAAAAATAGGTTGGGTTTCAGTAAGCCTATAAACAATTATAAGGGTGGTTCAATTTGCAATACCTAAAATATGTCGGGGTTTTTTATGCAGTTATCCCAATAATAAATAGATAATAGTATTTGTTACTCGTCCGACACTTAGCAAATGTCATGTTTAATTCGATGTACAAATGAAAAGGAGTTAATTGTCTCTATAAATATTTGTAAGTTGAATACTTTCCAAAGATGGACATGTGAGTGTGAGATCCATCTATTAAATTAATGAACAAATTGATCAATTTTAGGATAAATGGGTAAAAATTACATCTGAAAAGAGAGATTATTGAACAAATTGTCTTGAGGCCCAAACATGTCAAAATAATTAGCAAATAAACATGAACTAGGAAAGGGCTTTTACTGTAAATGCACTCCGGTGTGAAAATTAGCTAACACGCAAATGCAATATCAATTTGACAAAGTTTCAGCTTATTAAAGTGGGAGTACCTCTTCCCTTGGCCGAATGGAGGTTTATATAGGCCCAACCTTAAAGGCTGGGATTGAACGTTGATGATACGAGCGTGGAAGACGGACACGTTTAAGGCCACGTCCAGAGCGTGGGGCGGACCTTAAACGTGCCCGACATTAACTCCCCATGATCAAGATGACCGTTACCATATAACTGAATAGAGTGATTGTGCTCGCTGAATTATCTACGTACTCGCTATACTCTTGGCCCCAGACGACGGGCAGGAAGCTGCTTGCTTGGTATGGTTAGGCGGCCATAGATCTGTCCTTACTCGCTTATGAGTTTAGCTCGGACCATGAGGAATGCACGTGATTTGCTTGTGATCATGGTGATGGCGTATTAGACACATGACCCGTGTTTCGGTGTTTGGGTCTTTTGGCCTGATAGCTCAATAAATAACACAAAAAATCTCACAATTCATTAAAAAATTATATTTTTTACAATTATATTCTAAATAGTATTTTTTAACAACTTTCTCTAATATTAATCGTATAAAATGAGAAAAAAATAGAAATAAAAAACCATTTTATCATTACTCTTTTTGTATGTTCTTATAATTTTTTTTCCAGTAAATATTGTGGTTAATCTACCTTATTTTGACATATGTTGTTGTTGTAAGTGCCACTTTTTAACGTATTCAAAATCATTTACTAATATTTCAGATATATAAAATAATCTCACATTTTGAGTGAAAAAATATTTAAAGTCATAGTAATTTCAAACTTATGGTCTGTGTTATTTGCATTTAGTATATGACGGGCCAATCCGCCGTGCCCTCAGCTCGCAACCCGCCGCACCTTGCCTCAACCCGCAACCCGTTGCGGAGCTAAACCCGTTTAACCCACTTCCTAGTGAGTTTATATTTTTCTAACCCAACCCACATTTTTTAGGTGGCGGGGTGAGCTAGCCCAACGGGCCCAACCCGCTTTGACAACTCTACTTACAACTGATTTCAACTTTGGATTCGCGCTTTGTTCGATTTAATTACTCAAATCTCTATTTTATGATAGTTGTTATGATTTCTAGTGTTGATAATTAATCTTATAATTGTGGAATTGGTTTTATGCTTTAATAATTAATGGAATGCAATTATTTTCCATGTCAAATGTATTGATTTAATTTAATCTCTCTTTTTATTTAATACACATTCATGCTAGGTTTTTATTTTGTGGAATTAAGACTTTTAATTGATTGGCCATTAATTACATAATTTTAGAAATGCTTAGGATCCGCGAGAGCTACCTTTGCATTTTGAACCAATCAATTTAATAGTTTGAGTTTTTGTGACACACACCGATAGTCATTTTGAGAATTTGTTTTGACACGCGATCAGTCCACCTTGGCCATTCGTGAGGCAGAGGAGATTAAGGTTGCTATAAGATGCGAGAGCTCGTAGTTAACTAATTTCGTGTTCTCGACTACCAACATGATTTGTAGAAATATAGAGACAATATTTTTTTTTGCGAAATATTACCCATTTGCTTGGTTATTATTGTGTGTTTGTGAGTGCCCCGTTTCGAACCGGTTCCGCGCCACTGAAAGGCGGGGTTGCTTCAAAACTTCGAGCCCGTGGAATACACCTGACCTCATTTGTGGGCTAAAAATGTGTTACAGAGTTGCCATCTATATTTTAAGATTGTATGAGTTCGGGGGCTAAGTTACGAGTTAGACACCCAACTCGCCCTTTCGGTCTCACAATGAGGTTTGTCAATATCCTTGTTTTATTTTATATACTTTGGTTCAGAAAAATACATTTATATATACCAATGAGCTCTAGCTCAACTGGTACTGCTCACTTCTCCTAACGGAGAGGTCGGTTGTTCAAGTCTCACAAGAGACACCCTGGACTTTACAACTTTCAATAGAGAGGTCGGGTGTTCAAGCCTTTTCAAAGGCACCGTTGTTGTTCAAGCCTTACTCAAAGGCCCCATTTAGCTACTCACTTATCTTAACGGAAAGGTTGAGTGTTCAAGCCCTATACTTCACTACTCTCAATCGAGAGGTCGGGTGTTCAAAGCCTCACCAGAGGCACCATTTGTTCTAGCCACACCAAAGGCATCATATATATAATTGTAGCCTTTCAAGGCATTAACATAATAAAAAATTAAGGGTTGGAGTACGGTCTATGTCCCCTCCAACCTTTGTAAAAATAAATAAATAAATAAATAAATGTATACCCATTCCACATATGCAAGTTCAATTAATGATAAAAATTAATTATTAAAAAAAATACATTTATATATGACAGAAAGAAATAAAGAGAAATTACTTTACATTTATTAAAGAAAAGAAAACAAAAATTACAACTGAAATAATACAACTTAGAGAATAATTACAATATTTTATAAGCTATCTTAAGAATAAAATAGTTATGCTAGTACAGACTTTATTTATATTTACATGCACAAGCATGAAAGAAAATTATTAAATAATAAGAAATATAACTACTTCTATATTTAAAGTATGTGCAGAAAAGAAACTAATTAAACTGCTAGAAACTATAACTACTTTACATTAAAGTAAAGACATAAAATAAACTAATTTAAATAAAAGAAAAATACAACTATTCTTACATTTAAAGAAAAAACAGAAAAGAAACTAATTAAACAGAAAGGAAAAATAACTATTATTACATTTAAAGTAAAAACATAAAAGAAACTAATTTAAACGGAAGAAAATGTATCTATTTTATATATTAAAGTAAAAACAGGAAGTAAACTAATTAAACTGTAAGAAAATATATCTATTTCTATATTAAAGTAAAGAAATAAAATAAACTAATTTATGAATAAGAGAATATAACTACTTCTATATTAAAGTAAAGACATAAATGAAACTTACTTAGATATCTATATTTAAGTTGTAAATTATAATAAATAACTACGGGGACATAACTTATCTCTTGGAACGTGAGTGTCTGAACCGATATGTCTGCGCTTAATCCCAGTAGGCGGTCTACATGTGCTTCCCTGTCCTTCCGGGAGAGGGGGTCTTTTTGTTGATGTTGTTGTATGCTTTGTATTGTTGGAATTCAGGCAGCGTGACTGCTTGTTTTTGTTACTTTTCGTCTCGGAATCCAGGCGACACAACTGCTTGCTTTTACTTGATATATCTGATTTTTGCGTCTGAAATCGGGCAGAGCAACTGTTTGCTTTTATTTGATATTGCGTCTGAATCGGGTAGAGCAACTGCTTGCTTCGGGTTTTTCGAACCGGTGAAATATGACAGAAACCTAATCGGGTAACTAGATTTAATTTTGGCCGGAGATTATAAGTGTTTAGGGGAGGTTTCGGTATCTTAACGGTGCTTTGTGATTGATCACAAAACAACAGCGTAACTTTCGATCGCTTTTTCCATAAAATTCTCTCTCAAAAATAATCCGTCTCAAAATTTTGTGTCGTAGTGTACTGGCCGAAGCCTCTATTTATAGGCGGATGGAGGCAAGCCTTAACATTGAAGGAAACCCGATATTTATCTTCGTGCATTAATGTGATGTAACTTGCGTTGAAAAAATTGCACCAAAGAAGGAAAGGAGTAGTGAACTTAACAAATTTGGGCGCCCCTACAACATTAATGGGAGCAGCGCCCATTATTGTTGTAGGCTGCTCCCTTTTTGTTTTTTATCTCATTTTTAACAGTTTCCCCCTAGTGTTTATGTGGGTGCCCCGGAGTGCGGAAGCGAACATCATGCTTTTTATTCCACCCTCCCTTATCTAGGGGAATACGAAATTACAAATGAGGAAAGGATGTTGTCAAAAAGCGCGTGGAATACGCCTCGGTCACTTTAGTGATTCTTGGTCCAATATGAGAGCTTTGGGTTTTTTCATATCTCACCATCCCTTGTTTAGGGGAAAATAAGATGCAGAAAATGCATCACCTTTTTAATTCACATCGTCCATTGTTTAGGGGAAAACGGAAAAGTGCAAAAAAAATGATGTTACGGGCCCCACTATGGACTTTATGAAAATTTCCTTAAGACCTATTTTGGATCGCTATGAGCGCTTTGGGTTTTCTGTATCAAGTTATCCCTTGTTTAGGGGATACCAGGATGTAGGAATACATCACCTTTTCATTCTCATTCTCCCTTGTGTAGGGGAAAACAGAAAAGTGCAAGAAAGGATGTTGTGGGGCCTCACTGTGATTCAAAATGTTTTGACAGAGTCGCCATCTTTATTTTAAGGAAGAAATAAAGAAAAACCAAAAATAAACCAGAGATTGTAAAAAACGGGTTCGGAGGCTAAGTTACGAGTTGGGAAGGTGCTAGGCACCCAACTCGCCCTTTCGGTCTCAAAAACAATTTTTGGCTAAAGTATGCTTTTATTATATTTTTCTAGCAAATAAATAAAGCATTAAAAACAAATATATCCATGTCTACATTATTTACAGACTTGCAGCCGCCTCTTTCCAATAATTACAAATATATTTAAAAATATTTGACCATAATAATGGCTCTTTTTAATGTTATTTTCTAAATAGATCCGGGCAACACAACGACTTATATTTTTACATTGGGCCGGATGGAAAATGGTTTTTTTATAAATAAAATAAACTCTTAAAGGCTTAACTTTAAGAGCGTTGGTGTGCTCGCTCTGTTCTTCCGGGAGAGGGAGTCTTTTTGCTGTTGTTGCGGTTCGGGCAGGGTGACTGCTTCCGAAGGTTGTTTCTGGGCATCGTCGAACGGGTGGAGCAACTTCTTGCATTTTTGCTGTTTGCTTGCTGCTGGCGGAAATCAGGCAGAGCAACTGCTTGCTTCTGGCGGATTTGGCCTTTTTACTCGGGAAGAGCAACTGCTTTTTTAAGATTTTTGGACCGGGGAATAGGGTGGAAACCTAGCTGGGGGGCTAAGGTTCACTTTGACCGGTTGGTTTTGTGTTTGGAGGAGATTTAGGCGGTGTTTCGAGGCTTTATAGGAAGGGGGAACTCTCAGGATGATCGCTCTCTGCGTAAGGTGAACGCGGTGTGTGAATTTTTTCTGTCCCAAATTCTGAAACCGGGACACCTTTATTTATAGGTGGGAATGAGGACTCCGTTGTCATTTGGGAATTTCTTTTGTGCTTCATTGGCTTGTACCGCGTGCTTGAGAGAGTGTACTAATTCTCAAATCGGAAGAGTACAAATAATGTTTGGGCACAGAACCCCTAAGAAGTGGGCGCGACTCCCATTTTCCATGTTGGCGGCGCCAGATCTATTCATGGATGGCGCCAGCTCCTTTTTTGTTCCGATTTCTGACACTTTGGCCCATGTAATACACTATTCATGCATCCTTTTATTTCTTTTGTATTTTTTGCAATCTAAACACTGTAACTTGACATTTGTTAGTGTTTAACAGGTCTTGATATCTCATGTCAAGATTACATATCAGAGGTACGAAATTGGGGTGTCTACAGTTTATCTCTTGTCTTTTCTTCCGTCCTTTTACACATTGAACCCCTGAAAGTTAACGTCCTTAATAGAAACTTAACATTTGGTAGTCCATTATAAATTATATATTTTTTAGTACATACATATATAAATTAGGGTTACGAATTTAGGGTGTCTATAGAGCCCCCTCAACGATGTAACTTATAAGTAAATGAGAGTTTATAAGTAAGTGAACGTCGTTGATAAGATAAACTCCCAAATTTGAGATAAGCAATACTGGGGAAGATTTTTGAGTTTTAACATATTAGCGATGCAAATATTTTTTTTAGGTGATGGTCGGACTTACAGAAATAGACTGCCTACGTATCCCTTTTCGGGAATCAGACCAGTCGTAGCTCATCTCAAGCCAAACCAAGGTATCGCTTCGCCCAGAATAGGCAAAGCAGGAGGGACTTTCAAATGCACTTTGCCTAACATAGGCAAAGTTAGTGGGATTCTTAGATACGCTTCGCCCAACATAGGTAAAACATGTGGAATTTAGATACGCTTCGCCCAACATAGGCAAAGCAGGTGGGACTCAAATGCGTTTCGCCCAGCATAGGCAAAACATGTGGGATTCAGATGCGCTTCGCCCAACATAGGCAAAACTGGTGGGATTCAGATGCGCTTCGCCCAGCATAGGCAAAACAGGTTGGACTTCGATGCGATTTCTAAAATGTGCTTAACCCAGCATAAGAAAAAGTGATGCAACTTATAAAATGTACTTTTCCCAGAATGGGGAAAGTGATGCAACTCTTAAATGCACTTCCCCCAGAATAGGGAAAGTGATGCCATTCTTAAATGCCCTTCCCCCAAAATAGGGAAAGTGATGCAACTCTTAAGTGCCCTTCCCCTAGAATAGGGAAAGTGATGCAACTTCTTAAATGCCATTCCCCTAGAATAGGGAAAGTGATGTAACTTCAAAATGCTCTTCCCCCAGAATAGGGAAAGTGAATGCAATTCTTAAATGCCCTTCCCTCAGAATAGGAAAGTGATGCAATTTTTAAAATGTACTTCCCCCATAATAGGGAAAGTGATGCAATTTCTAAGATTTTGATTTACTTATTTCTAATGTATGGGGGTTTACTGTAGAAAGTAATAATAAAGTTTAGAAATAACGACATAAACTTTCCATTGATTGAATCACATATTTATAGGGAGAGTTACAATTACGGTTACACTTGGAGTAGGGTAGAAGAAACCTATACAAGGAAGGTAATATAATAAGGAAAGAATTATACAAGGAAAATACCACTAATTACTAATTACAAATAAACAAGAATAATAAAAGATATTATTCTCTAATATGCCCCCGTAAGATGGACGTCCGAGAGGAGAGACCAATCTTGTGGAGTAATTGATGAAATCGCTGGCGATCAAGAAGATTAGATATGTACCCACGTTGGGAGAGCAGAAGACCACTTGGGCGCCTAACAACTTCAACCCCAAAAAAGTAGTGAAGATCACCTAGGTCCTTGAGCGAGAAGCAATTAGCGAGCAGAGATATGAAAGTCTGAACTGCAACAGGCTGGTTCCTAGTGACAATGATATCATCCACATATACAAGGAGATAGATGATGTTACCCGCAGTATGAAGGATGAACAGTGATGTGTCGGCCACCGAGTTTTTGAAGCCGGAGGCATGTAGAAACTGACGTAGCTCATTATACCATGCTCGGGGAGCCTGCTTGATACCATAAATAGCCTTATGAATCCGACACACATGTTGAGGTTTGTCCTTATCTGTGAACCCAGGTGGTTGAGCCATGAATACCTCATCGGACAGATTGCCTTGAAGAAAGGCATTATTCACATCTAGTTGTTAAAGATCCCATCCTTGACAAACGGCCATTGAGAGAACAAGACGAACAGTGGTCGGTTTAACCACCAGGATGAAAGTCTCGTGGTAGTCAACCCCTGATCGCTGGTGAAGTCCCTTGGCCACTAGGCGCGCTTTATAGCGATCAATAGTGCCATCAACATGTCGTTTGATGCGGTAGATCCACTTACAACCAACAATATTGCGAGCATCTGCCGAAGGGACTAGAGCCCAAGTCCCATTGCGTGCCAGTGCATCAAACTCCTCAGACATGGCCTGACGCCACTTTTCATCTTTCAGAGCCTAAGTGACACATGTTGGTTCACTGTCCGCCTGCCAGTTGAGCCGAAAGACTCAGTTTGGTGATGGGTTTGTAGATATTATTTTTAGATCGAGTAACTATGGTTGAAGTTCCAGAAGCAGCGAACACAGGAACAGGGTCAGCGGACACGGGCACAGGTACAGGACCAGGTTCAACGAGCACAAGAACAGGGTCAAGCGGGCATGTTGCAAGTGGGAATAGTGTTATCCTCGGGCATGGAGTTGGTTGCCGAGGATGGTTGAACAACCAGAAAAGGACTAGTAGCAGGCAGTGGTGAGGGTGAGTGAGGCTGGTGTATGGGCGAGCTGAGATCAGCCACATTTTGATTAGTGCGAGGAGAAATTGGCAGGGAGGCACTGGAGCGAGTAGCCAACGGTGTGTATGATTGGCCAAGCAGTTCATGAGGGGGTAACCAAGAGACACTAGCGTAGGTATCTGGGCGAGCAGGGATGGTGGCCGGGGTGGACATTGGAAATGTAGACTTGACAAATCGAAAATGACATGAAATGTACAGCTTGGTGGTGCTCGATAATAACAGAGATAGACACTCTGAGTGAGCGAGTAGCCAAGGAAGACACACAGAGTGGAGCGAGCAGCGAGTTTATGAGCGGAGTAAGGGCGGAGCCAAGGGTAGCAGAGACAACCAAAGGCACGAAGTTTGGAGTAGTTGGGCGGAGAGCCAAAAAGTTTAAAGTAGGGAGACTGGTGAGCAAGAGTGGGTGTTGGTAGCCGATTTATGGGGTAGGCAGCGGTTTGGAAGGTAAACGACCAAAAAGGCAGCGGAAGAGATGCACAAAAGAGTAGGGAGAGACCAGGTTCGACAATGTGGCGATGGCGACGTTCCGAGAACCTATTGTGTTCTGGGGTGTGAGGGGGCGAGGTGAGGTGAGAGATGCCATGGGCGGATAGGTAGGCGACCAAGCTAGAATCCTGGGCAAGCCCCATGTACTCGCCTCCATTGTCCGAGTAAAGAGTGACAATGGTTGTTTTAAAATAGTTTTCCACCAAGGCTTTAAACTTGGGAAAGATGGTGGCGACCTCAGATTTGAGTCTGAGCGAGTAAAGCAAAATATAATGGGTATAATGATCAACAAAGATCACATAGTATTTGAACCCATCAATAGAGGGAAGGGGGGAGGTCCAAACATCAGTATAAATAGTTTGAAGAGGGAGAGTAGACACAATAGTATTTTGATGAAAAGGAAGTTTATGACTTTTATTAGAAAGACAATCATTACAATGAATATGATTGCGAGCAGTGTCTAATGCTAAACCTAGGCTAGAGAATATCTAACTTTGGACGGGGCCAGACGGATGGTCAAGGCGATGATGCCAATCTTGGTGGGAGACTTTGGAGCTGACACAAGTAGAGGGGCGATGAGAGGGAGCTGTGGTCGGCCACTCATACACACCATCCTTAGATTGTCCGATCAGTAGTATTCTCCCTGTCAGTAGATCCTTCACATGAAAAGAAGATGGTAAGAAGTTAATAGGCATGTTATTGGAGCTGTAGAATTGATATATGGATATGAGATTACATTTCATGCTAGGAACAAATAGGACATTTTGTAAAGTAAAGGTGTGTGCAGGGGTGGGGAGGATAGAAGAACCAGTTTTAGAGAAATGTAGACTTGTACCATCACCAATGACCATGTTGTCCGTGCCCGGATAGTTGGAGTGAAGATAGAGGTTGCCAAGATCGTTGGTAACATGGTGAGAAGCTCCACTATCGAGAAGCCAGCCTGGAGTCGGTGTCTATTGTGGTCGCAAGGTGTGCCCGTGGGTGCCTTGCGTAGTTACTAGTCGAGTTAGAGTCAGCGGGCAGAGATGTGGTGGCGACCAATTAAAAGTTGGGCCAGCTGTGAGGTTCCCGGGATATGTGCCCCCCGCCGCTTGGATAGTGGTGCGCCGCGTGCGTGCGGGACACCACCGCCTCGCTTCCACCCTCCCTTGTTTAGGGAAGACGAAATCCAAAGTGCGAGAGGAGTGCTGTCTATATTAGCACGTTGGAATGTGCCTCGGTTGCCTTGAGTGAATTTTGTATCCAATATGGGAACTTATGGTTTTCCATGTCAAATTATCCCTTATTTCGTGGATAACAGGATATGGGAATGCATTACTCTTCCATTCCCATTCTCCCCTTTTATCTTTCAGGGAAAATAGAGAAGTGCAAGAAAGAATATTGCGACGCCCCCACTATGAATTTTATGAAAATAGCCTTATGGCCTATTTTGGATCACTTATGAGTGCCTTGGATTTTCTACGTCAAGTTATCCATTATTTCGGGGATACCAAGACATAGAAATACATCATCTTTCCATTCCCAATCTCCCTCATTTAAGGGAGAACGTGAAAGTGCAAAGAAAGATGTTGCGAGGCCCCACTGGATCAAAAATGTTTTAGAGTCGCCACCTTTATTTTAAGGCAAAAATAAAGGAAAACCGTAAAAGAAAACCGTAGATTTTAGAAAGCGGGTTCTGAGGCTAAGTTACGAGTCGGGAAGGTGCTAGGCACCCAACTCGCCCTTCGATCTCGAAACGTTTTTGGTCAAGTATGCTTATTGTCACATTTACTTAGCAAATAAATAAGGTCTTATTTTGACAAGGGAAGATTAAATGATACATTCGTGGCCACATTATTTACTGACTCGCAAATTTGCCTCTTTCCAATAATTACAAACACATTTAAAAATATTTGGTCATTATAACGGCTCTTTTTAGTATTATTTCCTAATAAAATCCGGCAAAGATAATCGCTATATTTTGATATTGAACCGGATCGGAAATAATACATTTATAAATAAAGACTTTATTGAATAAATAAAGTAAATAAATACAAACTTATCTAAAAACATTTTGCCATAATAACGGCTACATTTAGTACTATTTTCTAATAAAATCCGGCAAAGACAACCGCTATATATTTACATTGGGTCGGATCGAAATAATACTATTACATAAAAATAAAAGACTTTAACAATAAAAGCTTACAAACGGCGGGGTGTGCTCGCTCTGCTCCCTGGGAGAGAGAGTCTTTTTCTCGTCCGGTCCAGTGCGGTTGAAGTTGTGTGTTGTGTGAATTTGGGCAACAGAATCGCTTCGAAAGTTACTTTTCGGCCTCGGATCGGGCGAGTGGTAACTGCTATTTCGGTTGTTTGTTTGGTGGAAAAGGCTAAATTTTGGCGAGTAACGGCTTATCGGCTATTTTGGCCTTTTAAATCGGGCGAGCAACCGCTTCTATCCACGATTTTTGGACCGGGAAAAGGATGGATACCTAGTCGGGGGCTAAGGAACACTTCTACCTGCTTGGATTTGTGTTTGGCGGAGGTTTGGCGTGGTTTCGAGGCTTTGGAAATTTATCTATCGGTGTTTATTTCTTCAGAACGTAGACGCCTTGAGAGAAATTTTACGCAGGTGTGTTGAATGAAGGAGCCGGACACCTCTATTTATAGGAGGAGGTCGGACATCAAAGGAATTTTGAGATTTCATCAAACGCATCGAGGTTGTACACGCGTTGGACGAATTGCATTTTACGGCAAACTTGAGTGAACAGTCTTGTGGAAGAAGGGTTTGGGCGCCACCTACTAGAGGTTTGGGCGCCACACCCAAACCCTTGGTAGCTACACCCAAACCTCAAACCGGCTCTTTTTGACACTTTAGTCCCCGCAGCTTTGTCCTTTTGTGCATCCCGCTTTGTCCTTTTGCAATTTTGACCTCAGAACTTGACATTCGTTAATGTTTTAACAGCTTCTTGATATTTTATGTCATGTCACATACCTGGGTACGAAATTGGGGTGTCTAGAGAGCCCCTCAACGATGGAGTCTACTGCAACCCGCAGACTTCTTGAGTAGAGCGAACATCGTTGATTAGAATAGACTCTCCGATTTCGTTTCATTTCAAAAACGAGGAGAAATATGCACCGTAGCGCTTATAATGCAAGAATTTATCAAACCTCCATATCCTAGACATTTTTAGTCGCTTATAGCAAGTTATCGTAATTTTTAAGCAAATCTGCAAATTAAATGCTCGATGGTCTGGACCTACTAATGTAGGTCGCCTACGTATCCTTTAATAAAGGAATCGCATCAAACGTAGTTCGGCCTCAAGCAAACAAACAACAACCAGGTGGGATGGAATCTGCTTTCTCCCAGCATAGGGAAAGCTCTTGAACTCTTTTGAAAATCTGCTTTCTCCAGCATAGGGAAAGCTCTTGAAATTTTATTTTATTTTATTTTATTTTATTTTATTTATTTATTTTTTTTGAAAATGGGCTTTCCCCAAAGATAGGAAAGCTTTGAAACTTTAAAACTGCTTTCCCCAAAGATAGGAAAGCTCGAAACTTTTGAAAATCTGCTTTCCCCAAAGATAGGAAAGCTCTGAATTTTTGAAAATGGGCTTTCCCCAAAGATAGGAAAGCTTTGAAACTTTTTGAACCGCTTCCCCAAAGATAGGAAAGCTCTTGAACTTTTTGAAAATGGGCTTTCCCAAAGATAGGAAAGCTCAAACTTTGAAAATCGCTTTCCCCAAAGATAGGAAAGCTCTTGAATTTTTTTGAAAATGGGCTTTCCCCAACATAGGGAAAGCTTTGAAACTTTTGAAAATCTGCTTTCCCCAGCATAGGGAAAGCTCTTGAACTTTTTGAAAATCTGCTTTCTCCAAAGATAGGAAAGCTCAAACTTTTGAAAATCTGCTTTCCCGGCAAAGATGTGGAAAGCTCTTGAATTTTTTTTTTGAAAATGGGCTTTCCCAAAGATAGGAAAGCTTTGAAACTTTTGAATCTCGCTTTCCCAAAGATAGGGAAAGCTCTTGAACTTTTTGAAAATCTGCTTTCCCCAGCATAGGGAAAGCTCTTGAATTTTTTTTTTAAAATGGGCTTTCCCCAGCATAGGGAAGCGATAATAATATATATTTGAAACAAAACCTTTTGAAAAATATTTTTCTTTTATTTCTGAAAGCAAAATAAGAAATCTTATCTTTCTTACCTTTCTTACCTGTTCTGGCTTTTGACTGCTGCTATTGGCTCAGCTGATTTGGCTAGGTCTGGCATTGCTCGACTTTTCCATGATTTCTTTTTTTCTTTCTTTTCTTTTGCTTTTGTTTTTGTTGTTGTTGTTGTTTTTTTTTGATTTTTTTCTTCTTTTTTTTTTGACGTTCTCTCTTCTTTTTTTTTTTTTATATTTGACCGATGCTTTTTTCCTTTTTTTTTTTTTTGCCTTGTAAGGTCAAAGTGTCCACATACAAGACTAGCCGCGGGCTTTGTATTAACAAGCTCTACCAACCGCCCGATGGATGACTTTTCTTGTCGAGCAATGATGCTACGCTGCACTCGCAGGGCGCCGCAGTGATGATGACGGTGCCGACGATGCGGACGTAGGATCGAGTCGCGCCCAGGGCAGGGGACGGATACGTAGTCCTGATGGCATGGTGGGCCCCGTCGGGGAGGTGGCTTCTTGGCGAGTATCATTTGACTATTAGCTTCTTTTCCTGCACATGTCAACTTTTCTCCTTTTTTTTTCTTTTCATTTGTAAGTAATATCTGTACAAATATGAATTATGAAATGCAATATATATTTTTAAATGATATGATAAAATAACATGCATATTCAAAATACATGCGAGAAAATAAAGCTATCACAGACTCTAAGGGTAGTGGCACGCCGTATTTTAGAAAAGAATTTAGAAAGAATACACCTTTAGCTTCGAGGGCTTTTCGGCGATTTCGGGTAGAGGAAAAGCGGTAGCCTCTTCTGTCGAAAACATAATTGGAGCCATATAGCCTCTTTTTAATATCTGATAGGCTATCTTGTGATCAGAGAGAAGATTAATTTGTGATTTGGACAGCAACCAGCACAGCAGGACAATAAAAGAGCAACTTTGGGCATGGCTTACTAGAGGTTTGGGCGCCATGCCCAAACTCTATGAGTGGCGCCCAAACTTGGTTTCTGGGAGCTTTTCTTGGCCTTGTTCACCTTTGTTTGTTCGGTTTGTCCATTTTGATTTTACGCTATAAAAGGGAATTCGGCGAGCATATTCTTCACATACTGCTTCATCTTTTCTCAAACATTACAATTCTTCTCGGCTTCATTTCTCATTTGCCCGTTTGCTTATCAAAGAGAGTTCATATTTGCTTTAATGGCGCCCCATATCATACCCCTTTAGAATTAGAAATTTCTGAAAATGCCCTGACATGGATTCTTTCCCTCGCGATGGCGCGATTGGTTCGATCATCTTTTTGGCTTCGGTGCCTTCTTTCTGGAGGAATATTGTGATTAAGCGGGACATCTTGAGGGCGTCCAAGTTACGGTCTCGTCGAGATCATCTTTTTAATTTGGGATGAGCGAAATGTGCCGAGCTTATGAAGAATTTTGTGCCATCTTTGGGAGTTCTTTTCGTAATAT
Source organism: Codonopsis lanceolata (assembly GCA_013146195.2). NCBI lineage: Eukaryota > Viridiplantae > Streptophyta > Magnoliopsida > Asterales > Campanulaceae > Codonopsis > Codonopsis lanceolata. The sequence goes on along the minus strand of CM028379.1, from coordinate 35,246,822 downwards.
TGCCGTGCCTTTGCCTCGGGCGCCCTTACATGGCAATTAGGGAGTTATTCAAGACCGCCGCTGCCACCCTGTTTCTATAACGGGAAAATTTTGACTTGACCGTTTCTTCCGATCTTTTTTAGAGTTTCTAGAGGATGACGTGGACTATTTGAAGCGCCTACCGACGGCTTTTTTTCTTATGCTTGGTGGGGAGATATCTGGCGGTGAGCCCCCGTGGATTCATTGATGCGCGGGTCATGGATCCGCATCGCAGCTCGTGATCGCCGGCTAACATCGCCCTGCACTCGCGTAAACTCGCCGGTTTGGATGCCTTTCCGTGGGCGACTAACTTTCCCTCTCGGCGCCCCATTTTGATACATATGTGGTCGAGGAGCATTTTCACGCGTGATGGCTCCCCGCTCCTTTCTGGGAGATATGATCCTGGTTTTATGGCTTTCGAGGCCGCTTTCCCAAGTTGATTTTTCTAGTTATGACCGGTCCGAGGACTTCTTCCTGAGGGGTTCCATGGACATTTCGGGTGATCAACCATCGGGAGATTTGGCAATTTCTCTTGCACTCCGCCCGGCTATGCTCGTTGTCATGTCGGGCATCGAAGAATCCTTTTTATAGCGGATAATATCGCAGTTCTGGCCGAGCAAAGTTATTCTCGACACGACACGCCCGATGTTTTTGGAGATGAGGAATGATAAGACTCGATTTTGATTTCCTGCAGGATGTATGCCCTGACTTCGATAGGTCGGATGCCTATTTGTTTTCTCGACTACATATTCTTGTCCCTCGAATATTTGGCCTGGATAATGGTAATTGCCGAGGCTCTCTCGCGAGATCCCGCAAGGCTTAGAAATTTGTTTGGCCGCCATGTAGCTACGGCATTGACGCCGCTTTATGGAGATAAAGTAGGAAATTGAAAGTTCGTGCTTGGTCATTCCTCAGTTC
>CM028379.1:35115540-35245786 GCA_013146195.2 Codonopsis lanceolata | reverse complement strand
ATGTTGACTTCTTGATTATTGACACTTGCTAATTAATAAGATGATGGCCATGCTAGTGAGAATCAATCAAATTAAACTTTAGACATGAAATGTTAAGCTTGCATGACAAAATATGTAGCGTTTTAATTGAAATAAATATCCTCAACATGAGTAAATAATATTATGTCAATTCATCGGGCTAACAAGTAAAAAGATAAAACAGACCCTATCTTGCGACCTCGGATGTTAATAACATTCTTTGTCTTATCTTGCAACTCAATTATAACACTATTGCTTAAGGGTGTTTTACGCTTCCATCATCCCTTCGAGTTATGCAAACTAAGAAACTTTTGTTATGCGATATAATCCAATTAAAGGTGGAGTGCAATCTTTCTACGGTAGCTTGCATCACCGGTATTCAAAAGATAAAAGTAGCTAACGTTACGTAAGTGTCTATATAGCTTTCAATATAATATTATTACACTGTTGGCACTACATAGTAAAGCGAGGCCACACTTTTGTTGTCCAATAGCCATCACTACTATGTTCGACCTCACGAGTATTTTGTGGCTATTTTGTGGCTAGGCGAGATATTAAGAAATGAAGGGTAGGCGAGGGAAAGCTGAAATTAGGAGTTGATTATCGGGAATTCTTATTGGAATTTTGAGGTCGGGAAAGTGATTGTCGGCGCTAAAAGTGATGTTCTTAGTTGCTACATCACATTTGCTTTGCTTTGTTTAGGAGATGAGTATTTTGGATTAGGAATCTTTGGGAAGGAAAAGTAATACTATAAGTCACTAGAGACATTATGCAATAATCTTCATTACAAAGTTTGTTTCAAATTACGTCTCGACCGCAATTCAGAACCTATTTCAATGCATGCATTTACAAATTCAAGGCCACACTTGGTTAAACGGTTTCTTCATGCGATACCTTTACATTTCTGCTTTCTATTTGTTAAGCACACCAAACAAATTTCGGAAAGTCATAAAACTTTTTTGTTTCAGGTTTCATTAAACATTGAAAATCGATTACGCATCGGTTTGTTGTATGAAGTGTGCATTTAGCACGATCAAAGTTTGCTTGGCGCTTATAACGCTCATAGCAAACAGATTCAAAAACAGCTTAATCTATTTTCGCTCAACATTAAACCTAGAATCTTGTTGCATCCATAAAACAACTTTGTTTTAAAACAAAGTTTCGGGAATTTTACGCATGATAGGCGCTCACGATTTTGCAAATCAGAAATGCTTTTAACTTGTTTCGCTTTCAGTTCTTTTTGTTCTTTGTTTTTGTGCTTTAATCTGTTTTGTTAACGAGACATTGACGCAATTTACGTCCATTATAAAATATGTTTACATTTATAGATTACATTTCATGTCTTGAACCATCTAGTTCTTTGCATTAAAACAACCTAAATCGCTCTTGTTTTTATCTGTTTTAAGTAGCATGATTCATTCAATCACAAACTTTGTTCCATAATCCATTTATGTTCTACATCTGTTGGATCTGTTGGGCCTGATGGTGATTGATTCTCAAACGAGCCTATTCAAACGGCACGCTCCTTTTATTACTTCATAAATCTATTTACATTGTGCCTTAAAACCGACCGCCTGCCTTCACATACATATTATTTTCGGTTTTTTGCTTCTATCTTGCATATGTTTTTAAGTTACAGTGATTATGTATCGTACTTCGATTTCGATTGTTGTTACAAGTTACAGTTACAATTCAACTTTACATTTCAAGTCGATTAAGTACTTAATTGCAATACTAATGCTTTTTTACATTGCAATTCACATCATCTGTTCAAGCGTGAGATTCAACCTATAATTTTGGAAAAACCTATCACTGTTTGATAGGTTTATAAAACTTGACTATTCTAAGTATTACTTAAAAGTCGTTTTTCCCTTTAATTAAGGCTATTTTGATTGATACTTAGTTGTATTAATATCGGTGTTTTTCCGTGACACTTGCTTCATTGCTTTTCTTTGTATATTCCATTTTTAGCTTGCTATTTGTGTATCTTGTCTATATTGAAGATGATGTTCTTCGTTTTCTTCTCTCATTTTTCTTCTCGGCCAATGTTGATTCTCTCATTTCTACTTAATGTTTAGAATTTCAATAGCGACTTCTAAATCATTCCATGTTGAGATCCAATGTCGGTAAAGAAGCTTAGAAATCAGTATCATATTATGATCAATACATGCATGGACTTGGTTGCGTTGCATATTGGTAATTTGATGTCCTTGTTTTTGCCTAAGAAATTTGTTCACCTTGTGTACTTATTAGATGAGTGCGAACAATGAAGATACTTCGCGTGCTAACGTGTTCATCAAAACACGAAGTAAAAAGGATGGTTGCATACCTCACGATGATACTAGAAGCCTAGTTGTAAGTAGTTTAATTAAAAAATTTCATTATTATATGGTTTCATTAATTTAATGTTCACGTATAAAAAATACTTTTGTTTTTGTTTTGTTTTTAGGAGGCGGATGGTGAAAAGCTAAGCGAGGTACCGAAGAGGAGCGAAGCGGAAGCTTATAAAGAGCAAGTTTTTGTTGAACTCATGGGGCCCGATGGACATGGGCGTGTGAGAACTTTTGGTTCTGGACCATCTCCTCGTCATATTTTGGGGGCTCGGTCATCTTCAACAACTACACCTTCTTCAGAGGTAATAGATAAGCTAGTGGAAGCTAAGGTAGCGCAAATAGCATCTCAATACTTGAAGAAACAACAGGAGTTTGAAAAGACACAAATGGAGACACTTGAAAAGGTTGAACGTATGCAACGTTTAATGGAGGTACATGGGCTACTGCCATTGTCGCCACGTCCAGGCACAAATGGCGGCGGCTCTGGATCTAGTGTAGGTCAGGTATACCCTTATCATGTTCACCCTTTCATTGAGTCGTACGTTAATTTTTTGTGGAATTCTTGCTTATTATATTATTTTTATTATAGGCTCAGATCAACCTTCCCAATTCTTCGATGGATGACGTGAGCTAGCAAATTCTAGGGATGACGTCGACTCTTTTGTTTTTGAACAGATGATGCTACAAATTCGCAGTTTTTCGTTTGAATATGTGCTAATGCTTTTGATTTGGATATGTACGTTGATATATGTACTTTATGGGTTTGTGTTTCTTAATTAACTAGTATAACTTTGTATAGGTATTCGCAGTTTTTCTTTTGAATATGTGCTAATGCTTTTGATTTGGATATATTGATATATGTTTATGAGTTTGTGTTTCTTAATTAACTAGTATAACTTTGTGTAGGTATTTTCAAGAATTGCAATTGTTCCCATTTTAATAATGTATGGTGGATTGATTATTTCAACACACCAAATGGTGGGCTAGTTGAATATTTTTCTTAAAGTACAATCGTGCCAAATGTAATTGGGAGGGCAAATACAATCGTGCCAAATGCAATTGGGAGGCGGGAAAAACAATGCCAAATGTAATTGGGAGGCAGGAAAGATGCCAAATGTAAATTGGGAGGATAGGAAAAACCGTCCCAAATGTAATTGGGAGGGCAAGAAAACCGTCCCAAATGTAATTGAGAAATAGGAAAAACCGTCCCAAATGTATTTGGGAGGGCAAAAACAGATCCCAAAAGTATTTGGGATGACAAAAATCCGTCCCAAAACCGTCCCAAATGTATTTGGCAGGGCAAAAAACCGTCCCCAAAAAGCGTCCCAAATGCATTTGGGAGTGCAAAAAATCCGTCCCAAAAACCGTCACAAATGTAATTGGGACGCCAGGGAAAAACAGTCCTAAATGTAATTGTGACGGCTAAAAAAACCGTCCCAAATACTCTTTTTGGGACGACATTTTGAAAAACGTCGCAAATACTCATCAGTCGGGACAGCCATGAAAAACCGTCGCCTTTTCCGTGACAAATACTTTTTGGGACGGTTTTTGGCCGTGACAAATGTTTTTGACACCCTCGTATTTGAGAGGGAGCGAAAACCGTCCCAATGCCGTCCCAAATACCTTTTGGGACGGTTTTGGAAGTATTTGGGACGGTTTTTGGCCGTCCCAAATACTCATATTTCTTGTAGTGAAATGAGAAAAAATGAAGGTAGACTTTTACGAAGTACTTCTGTGATTCTAGTTTGATTATTTATCTTTTTCATCCTTTTGTTTACATTACTTTACCCGCTAATTTTGAGAACATGTATGTTATTTCTCATTTGTATCTTGATTTACATATGTTCATTCATTATATTAGATTTTATGCTTAGTCGCTAATTGGGCCGCGTATCAATTAGTGTGACAACTGTGTATAAAACTTTGCCTTTGAATAGTTTTTATAGGCTTCACAGGTTCAGCGTAAGACTTCAGCTGAAGGCTTCATCGGAAGACTTTAGCTGAAGGCTTCATACAGCATCTAGCGACAGACCTTGTTTGCGCCTACTCATGCATGACGTGTCCAGTCATCAAGCTTTTAGTGGATTAATTCAATTCGACCTTTATCAGTTTGAATTTGAATTAAACCAATCTTCTATCAACTCTTGAATTATCAGACACACCTGTCCAACTTTCCGAAAAACATGAAGACTTTCGCCTCCTGAATAGTGACAGAGCAGGTGAACAGACGACACTACGATGTCGTACCAACTATTGCAAGTCCGCAACTCGATTGCTCACACGCGATTCTTGCAACAACTCTTCACAATTCCACCTTTCGATATCGGTGAAGACAAAATCTACATAGTCGGCTCCATGCATTTAATGCATTCAACCTAATAGAGCTGTTACTCTTCGTCTTCTCCAAACGGTCTCAAGAATGCCCCAGCTATAAATACTACCATTAAAGACCGAAGAAAATAATGCTCTGAATCTTCCCAACAACATCAAGTCTTATATACTCATTGCATTTAAGAGATCTTAAACTGATCAACGAAGTTCTCAACAACAAGAATAAGATCTTAATAAACACTTTATCTTTTTCTTCTTATTGTTGTTTCTTTAACTATTCTTCTACACCATTGAATATTCTGTTTGTCTAGATGTTCAATTCCCAACCCCCAAACACAAGTCAAATATTTTGTACACGATCCATTGGAATTCTTTGTAATAGAACTAGTGAAAAACATAGTGCACATTTAAATCCAAGGTTGACTGCCTTGGTGGTGGACGTAGCACTCTTTATAGTGCGAACCATCTCAAAATACTTGTGTTCTTTCATTACTGTTGCTTACTGCTTTATACTGTTTCATATCTGTAAGGGTAAAGTAGGCATGACCTATTTTGGTTTTGTTTCACCTTTCTTGGTCATAAAGTTTTGGTGGATATTTGGTAACAAAATCTTTAGTTGCATTTTTGGAAACAAAATATTCCTAAAGATTTTTTGGTTGAATTTTTGGAAACAAAATATTTCATTATATTTTGGGTTCCTTGGACCTAAATCTTATGAGTTGTTTTTGGAAACTAAATCTAGTCAAAGATCCCATTCTAACCGTGACTCTTGAGTCATTGTCCATAAGGGAATGAAATCCAAGAATTATGGTTAAGTGTATTTCCTTCCAAAGACTAATCCTTGTCCTTCTTGGAGTTGGTTTCCCTCTTGTGTGTAGGGTTACTCCTCATTATAAATAGAAGACAAACGGAACGGCTGCTGCGGCACGCTTTAGAGAGAAGAGAGTTGATTCGAGAAAATCGAAGCGAAATTTGTTGAGCGATTCGGTTTCGATGTGCGGCGGTTTTGATGTAGCTCCAGTAAATTGGGCGACATTGGGCGTTGATCTTGTTTGACTTCCTAGCTGATTTTATGAAGCTATTTGTTTCTTCCCACGTTTGCTATACCTATTTTTCTGTGGGTGTTTAGCTCTCCAAGATTTGTTGTCTTGTGAGAGTGTTTTGTTTGGTGATTGCACATAGTTTTTGTAAACAATTCATCTTTTTAGTGAAATCTTTTTGGCCATGAGGCTAGATCTACAAGTATAGGCTTGTAGATTGTTTGGTAAACCTTTGTGAATAAATTCGTGCTTTATTTTAAAGTCTTCATTGTTTATTTGTTTTTGACCATTGTGACTTCCATTGTAGCTATATCGGCAGCTACATTGGAAACAACATTGGCAGTTTTTGGAGAATCCTAGCTACTTGTGTTCTTTCAATTGGTATCAGAGCCTTCTCTTGACATCACTAAGAGTTGATTTTTGGTAGTAGCCGTGATGGATTCTCAATATAGAATGTTGTTCGTAGGCCCTCCTATTTTGACTAATGCAAATTATTCTATTTGGAAAGTCAAGATGCGTATCTTCATCAAATCAATTGATGAGAGAGTGTGGCTTGCTGTTCTAAATGGTTGGATTCCTCCCAAAACTACTGATGAGGATGGTGATGTAAAGATCACCAAAGAAGCAGATTGGTCTAATAATGATAGAAACATTGCCTCTTTTAATTGAAAAGCCTTGTCTGCTATATATAAAGCCTTAGATTCCAACACCTTTAGGGTTATAGCCAATTATGAGTCTGCTAAAGATGTATGGGAGGCCCTTCAAACCTTGTGTGAAGGACCTTCCAGTGTTTGTGCTTCTAAATTAAGATTGCTTACCACTCAATTTGAAAACACAAGGATGAATGAAGATGAAGATATTATGTCTTACTATACTAGATTACTTGATATATCTAACTCTGCTCTTGCTTTGGGTGATCCTATTACCAATGATCGTCTTGTTAGCAAGATGATGCGAACTTTGCCTGAAAGGTTTAATATAAAAATTTGTGCTATTGAGGAAGCTCATGACATTGACAAAATTGGTTTTGAAAGACTAGCTGGTATTCTTCAAAATTTTGAGTTAAACCTCAATGAGCAAATTAAGAACAAAGGCAAATGTGCATCATCTTCTACTCCTTCTGATGATAGTATTGCTTTTCCTTCTGTTGTTGATATCTCTTCTGAATTTCTTGAATTGCATAAGGAGATTGATGAATCTGATTTTGGTGAAGAGTTAATGGATTTTTTAACAATAAAGTTTAAAAATATTTTGAAAGGAAAGGGGCAAAACAGATCTCCATCTTCTATTTCCAAAACAATTTTCAAAACTGAGCCTAGCAAATTTCCTCCCAAAGAAAGTTCTTTTCAAACCCCTGAATAATCTTTTACAAATCCTTTTGCTAAGCAGCCTACATCTAGAAGTAAAAATATTGATTATATTCAATGTAGGGCTTGTCAAGGGTTTGGGCATTATGCTAATCAATGTGCTAATACTTTGAGAAAGAAGGATTTGAATTTTTTTGCTACTTTGAGTGATAGTGATGATGAAGATCTAGGTGATCTCATCACTCACCTTCTTGACACAACTCTCCATCCGATTTTGCAGATTTTCGGCCAATGTGACTCGAATGTAGCTACATCGGAAGCTACATCGACAGTTGGGAAGATCATCGCTGTCGTTTTAACTCCTCCGTCATCCGCGTAAGACGGGTGGAGAATCGAGAATCGACCTTCGTTTGGAAGGTTACAAAGAGTTGTACAAAGATTGGGAGAAGCGAGCTCATCAAGTTACATTGCTTGGAAAGGCAAACGAACTGCTGAAGAAGGCTAATGAAGAACGTATGGAGTGTATTACAAGAATTTGCTGGAGAGTCTGCTGACCAAGAAGGATGTGGAGATTGAAGATCTGAAAGAAAAACTCATCAAAGCCAATGAAACCTTGGAAAAATGGAATTCAAGCCAACACAAAATGGATGATATGTTGAATTCTAGTAATTCTGTTAAGTCTGGTATTGGATTCAGGCCCAAGACGTTTGTGAAAGAAGGTGAAGGTATGTCTACTGAACCAAAACATTCCACACAAAATTTTTAAAATCTAAACTTCTTTGAAAAACCCAAAACAAGAAAGAAGAATTTTGTGTGTCATTTTTGTCACAAGCCTGGTCATATATAGCCATTCTGCTTTCTTAAAAAGGCTGTATATGAAAAAGAAGTAAGGCAGACCTTTTTGGTTAGAAATCAGATGTAGCATCGAATGCAGTAACCAATGCAGCATCCAATGCAGCAACATTGGAAGTCATATTCGAAGCTACATCAGAAGTCACATTCACAGAAATAGCAACCTAAAACCTTTAAACAAATGTGGGTTCCCAAAGGCAGTGACAAAAAGGGTAAATCCAAATATTGTGAGCCTTTTGACATATGCCCTGGTGCTAAGTGGTCCTATGATGAATCTCCTGACTTTGGAGATCATGAATCTCCTGCACAATCTTCAGAACTTGCATCTGAAACCATTGAACCTGCACCTGATCAGACAGAACCTGCATATCCTGGAAGTTCAGCAGACGTGATTCAGAATGTGACTCCCAATGTAGTTCCGAATGTAGCTACATCAGAAGTCACATTGAACGTAAACTGGCGAATCTTTGAAAGCAAAGTCCTGAACAAGCAGAGATTCAATCCAGTTTGACTGATCGCAGCCATGACATTCCTAGCCGCATACAGTAAAACCATCCAATCTCTCAAGTGATAGGTAATATTCATGATGGCATATACACAAGGAGAAGAGGTAAGGTTGATTCTCACAAATTTGCATGCTTATCAAAATATTTTTGAGAGAAGCCTTAAAACTTTTATGGATGCTCCAAATAATAAAAGATTATGGGCTACACTTTTTTTTTTGATTATGGGCTACACATTGATGTGTTAACCTTGTATTTTGATAACGCCTATGCAATTTGTTTAGCACAAAAATCCAGTTCATCATTCTCTAACAAAACACATTAATTTAAGACACCACTTTATTAGAGACTTGGTTGAATATGAAAATTGTTTGAATTGAACATGTTGGGACTGAAAATCATCTTGATGATATATTTGCCAAGTGTCTTGATTTTGAGAGATTTTTCAATCTTTGGAAATCTCTTGTGTTTTTGTGTGCCATATGATTTTACACTTAGTTAATTAAAAAAAAATTAGGCATGCTTGTATTTTGTCTTTAGAGGGCACTCTAGATCATTGTTTCACATGTATGTGCCTCTTGTGGTTGCTTGGGAATTTCATTCAAAATCATTGTGATTTCATTGTTCGATTCTCTAACTCTCTCCCAAAAATTTCTTCATTGTAAAATCTTAAGCCCACAAGGAAAAGAGCTACCTTTTGAAATCTAGGGATGTGGCAATTTATCTTGGTACTATGGAACTTAGATTCTCATGGGTTGATCTTGAGAAAATTGAACTCCCTTAAAAGAAAAAGTGTGAAAGCTACTTAACGGAAAAGAGCTACTACCTATGAACAAGGTTGTGGCACCTTTATTTTGGGACTATGAATCCTTGGATTTCATGGGTTGATCAAAAGCAAAGTGGCTTCCCTTGGTAAATAGTGTGAAAGATTCCAAGTGGCATGTTTTTATAGCTTGAAATAAAGTAGAGCTATATTCCTAGGGAAATAAAGTACCTATGGATTTTTGTTGTGAAAATTTTATGATCTTGGGAGAGAAATCTGGTTGAAAAAATAAAAAAAAATGTAAAATTAAAAATAAAATCACAATTTTGGCGAATGCATCTCCCAATGCAGCTACATTAGGAACTACATCATTTGATCTGGTCTTTATCACTTGTGTATGATTGCATTTTTTATTCTTTTGCCTAGCTTTTAGTTATCATGTTTTTAGGTATAAAATTTTAGGACATGCATTGTTGGTAAGGATATCAGCTTGGTGAAATTTTGTCCTAAAATAAACTGTGCAAATCAATTTCCAAAAATTTTCATGTTGAAAAATATTGATTTTATACCTTGCACAAATTCAGGGGGAGATGAGATTTTCTAACCAATGCAGGTTAGATGGTTTGATTGGTGTTGAATAAACACTTGTCTTTTGATTTGACCAGAAAGACTCAACAAAGGGGGAGATTGTAAGGGTAAAATAGGCATGACCTATTTTGGTTCTGTTTCACCTCTCTTGGTCATAAAATTTTGGTGGATATTTGGTAACAAAATCTTTAGTTGCATTTTTGGAAACAAAATATTCCTAAAGATTTTTTGATTGAATTTTTGGAAACAAAATATTTCATTATTGATCGATGTTTTATTTTAATCTTTTTCCTTGCAAGTGGACAAGACTATTATAGAATAGTATTGGAAGCAAGGGTCGAACCCACAGAGACAAGAGATCACGAACAGTGCAATTAATTGATAGCAAATTATTAATCTAAAGAGGTTTTTATAATTATTTTATTCTAAATTACTATTGATATTTAGGTGCTTAACTAATTAGCAGTAATTACAGTTATGAAGATCTTATGGTAGGTGGCAATCTAGGATTCGGGTTTCACTTGTATCTACTTTATGTTTAATTCACAATAATTATCATTCAATTTCTTGGGTTCGTTCACTAAAGATAGATATAGTCTGTTGAACTATTGGTTCAGCCTCCATCCCCGCAACATTTATCCATTCTATATCCTAAGCACAAGAACATTTAATATATCTGTCACCTAGATTATGATCTATCTGTCACCTAGATCATGTATGAACCTATTCCTAACTTATCACTCTCGTGCATCGATAGTTCCAATTTATTGTGATGGTGAGCCAGTGTACGACATATGCACATTGGTCATGCAGTTATCCGCACCTCTAGGCCTTTATTATTTGCGATTACATTCATTTGTTCAAAGCGAAATAATAGAGGGAATGATAAACACCACAATCAACAAGAATTGAATGAACATAAAGATGAATTAAAACATAATTCGATACAAGTTACCTCCCACCTCCTAGATTATGGATGATTTAGTTCATCATAGACAATGAACAACACATGGAGATGAACGGAAACATGATTTGATCTTCAATACTTGTAATTACACAATCTAACTATGTTATACAACCTAAAAACTATCTAAAATCTATACAAAATCAAGTTTCACCAAGTTTCTATATCTAGGCTTTGGCATCCGATCTCTATTTATACCCGGGAGTTGTAATCCAATCGAATCACTGATGAAAATACGACTTTCACGCATTCTGACCACTTTGCGGTCGCAAGGTCTGGGGTACCTTGCGTCCGCAAGGTCTCCAGATTCTCGGCCTTTGAAATTCTGACTTCTTCATGTTACTGCCCACCTTGCGGGGGCAAGGTCTGAGTACCTTGCGACCGCAAGGTCTCCAGAATGTTGTTTCTTCTTTACTTCTTCATTTTACATCTTGGGCCCTTCTTGGAATTTGCATATAAAACCCTGGAGTTTTGCATATTTTCACTAAAAACCCTGAAACTTACAAAACTCACTGAAAACACATATCAGTAGCCAAAAGCCTCGTGAAATAGCATAATTTAAGTCATAGAAGCATATAAAATCGACGTATAAAATACATCGATCGATTATATTTTGGGTTTCTTGGACCTAAATCTTAGGAGTTGTTTTTGGAAACTAAATCTAGTCAAAGATCCCATTCTAACCGTGACTCTTGAGTCATTGTCCATAAGGGAATGAAATCCAAGAATTATGGTAAGTGTATTTCTTTCCAAAGACTAATCCTTGTCCTTCTTGGAGTTGGTTTCCCTCTTGTGTGTAGGGTTACTCCTCATTATAAATAGAAGACAAAGGGCTTATTTGACGCAATACGCTTTTGAGAGAAGAGAGTCGATTCAAAATCGGCGTAATTTCGTAAGTTCAACCCGATTTCGCCTTCGATGTGCAACAATTTTTGAATGTAGCTCCGAATGTTACTACATTGGAAGCGACATTGGGCGTTGATGCTATTTTGACTTCCTAGTTGATTTTAGGAAGCTATTTGGGTGTTTTGCTCTCCAAGACTTGTTGTCTTGTGAGAGTGTTTTGTTTGGTGATTTCACATAGTTTTTGTAAAACAATTCATATTTTTAGTGAAATCTTTTTGGCCATGAGGCTAGATCTACAAGCATAGGCTTGTAGATTGTTTGGTAAACCTTTGTGCATAAATTCGTGCTTTATTTTAAAGTCTTCCGCTGTTTTACTGTTTCTGGCCATTGTGACTTCCATTGTAGCTATATCGGCAGCTACATTGGAAACAACATTGACAGTTTTTGGAGAATCCTAGCTACTTGTGTTCTTTCAATATCTCTTTACTTATCGGTTAAAACTGCAGACTTGAGTATTTAACGAAGTCTACCGGTAGTGCTTCACTGATAGACGGAACTGTCTTCCTTACAAGACTTCCACTACTTCAATCTTTTCAATAGATTGCAAGTGTTTGTTTTAGGTATTTATACAAAAATTTTTAAGTGTCTAATAAGCTATTCAACCCCCCCTTCTACCTTATTATTGTGCCCTTTGGGACTAACAAGGTACACTTTCGGCTTTCCCATGTTTCCTTGTGTAATGTGTAACACCCCTCAACAATGTGCTTGTCTGTTAAATTATTTTGTTTTAGAAATTGATAAATATGACAGTTACTTGATTTGTTTGGTTTTATTAGTTTGACTTTTGTAGAATCAATATATAATTGTTCTTTTACTTCAACAATTAAATGTTGGCTGATACTGGTTGCCAATAGTTCTGCTTTGCTTGCGGTGTGAATCTTAGAACTAGACATTTTCAACAATTAGATGTTGGCTGAAACTGGTTGCCAATATTTTAGACTTATAGTTGTAGTGTATTGTGGTTGCTGTGGTTAATTATGAGTGGGCAATTTATGGTTGTAACAGTCGACTGTGTGTTGTAATTGGTTTATTATGTTGGTAACTATCCCGTTGTTTCTCTATCTTTCACCTTTAGTTTAGTCGGTTTCATATCATCAGCAGGTTTAGGAAGTGCTTACAATTGTGTAGTACGAAGCTGCATGTGGTTTAAGACGCCGTCCATCGGTTGTCTGCTGAAGGCGCAAGTTCTCCACTAAAGTTGGGCCAAGGGAGTTGTAAGTTGTAGCTTGATTCTATTGTTGTAGATAGTCGGTTAGCTTACTCTGACGAGACCTTAATAAGCTACGTTTGGTTGGCAGAGAGAGAAACATGTTGTAGTTGGAGGAGTAGATGTTTCTAAGTAGCGCAACTTTAGAAAAATGACTGCAGTTAAGTCATTTTCGTTATTGGCGGTCAAGTCCCAGTCCCAGTGAGGGAAAACTAACGATATTGCCATTTCCCTTAGATTTTCCTTACTTGTGAAAAACAGTAGCCATAAGTCAAGTGCAGTAAGAAAATGGAACTTAGTGAGTTGAGTGAAGCAATGCATTTGCTGAATCTAGGGAAGTTGCTTCCATGTTGTTTGGCATGTGGGAAAACAATTGATATATATATATATATATATATATATATATATATATATATATATATAATTGTCATCAAAGCCTTTGAGCATGTGGAGTTTTCAACTTATGACTTGCTTCTATGTTTGAACTTGTAAAAATTGTTCCAGTGCTTTCTTTATTTAACTTATGACTAATCATTTAACTTATTTCTTGTTATTAAGATTATTGTTATTAATGATCTTGATATGCATATTTAGTATAGTACCTCAAAAGAGTTGACAGAGGTACACCTTCATGTCTCAAATGTCGAGATCTACTAGCTAAGCTGATCAGTAACAAGAGGTCAATAATGACACTTCTACTCAACAATCACAACTACCAAAAGTCTTCCTCGATTCTTAAGTCAAAAATTTCGCATAGATGGTGGAGGTTTTCGAATATTAAAAGTTCGACCAACGAAAGTAAGTTGGGTTCTCTTCTATTCTTTACTCTGTTATGTTTATTATTTTTAGCTTCTGTAATATTTATCTAATTTGTTGTGGTCTTACAATTATAAGGTAATTTGAAAGTCAAATGAGGGTAGATTTAAATGTATGAAGTGTGTTGCTTTTATCCATTAAAGGTTCCAATTGCCCTTTTTTCCCATGAATAAACATCATATCAATTCACTGCAAGTATGTTTTCAGTTAGACATGGTTAGTTATTTCATTCTCCTTTGTTTATAGGTAGTAAAATTTGAATATATGGTTTTCCTCCTTTCTTTGTGCAGAAATTAGTTTTGCAGCCTTTTGCCCTTGTAAGTGAAATTCTTCAATTTCTTTCCATTCTTTCATGTTCATTCATTTCTTCCGGGAAAGAGATATGCTACTTTTTTATGTGTTTATGGTACGAATTACTCCTTTAATGGGAGTTGTGACTTATCTCTACTATATTTTTTATTGTCAAATTGCTCTTTCCATTACAACTTTGTGTGTTCAAACTTTGAAAGCAGCCATGGCAGTTCCTTCTGCACTTGGCCTTGATCCTACCATTACAAATTCAGATAAGAGTATTTGAGTTTTTACCTTTGAGGTTGAGTCTTTGGTCTCTCTTGTTTTGATTAATTTATATTTGACCTGGTCGGTTTGTCTTTTTTGCTTACTTCTTGTTTTTATTGGTTTGGCAGTACATTAAGTCATCAACAAACCTATACCACTTGTTTCTAGTTTCCCTTAGGTTGTTTCCCTCCAATCTTTCTGAAAATCTAAAAATGTTTTTTAACACTTGATCTGTAGTTAATTCTGAAAATTGAGTTTAGGATACGAATTGAGATTGCTAGATTGCTTTTCCTTCTTTTTCTATGCTTTTGTTTTTCTTACTCTTGCACCAAAGAGCCAGACATTGCATTAGTAAATGAGAAGCTGATTCTCAATTTGGATGCATGTGTTCTATAATAGTGTTAATTAGTAGTGAGAAATGATACAATTTACTTTAAATATAACTATAACGAGGAATCACATATACAAATATAACCACAAGAAAGTGATAACATAGGATGATGTATTCCTAAGAACCCATAAGAAAAAGTAAGGAATGGGCGAGTTTGTGGATGCTAAGTCAAAAAAAATCTTTGTGAGTTTATTTTCAATATTTGATCTTTTTCACTAGTTTACTTTGAGCATTTAATTTTTATATTGGGTTTCTATTGAAAGATGTATCTTTGATCTCAATGTTCTTAATATTATTTAAAACTCAAGTTGAAAAGTTAGTTATAATATAACTTTTAAACATTTTAGGAGGTTTATGCTGCTCGAAAGAAATGTATAGATTTTGATGTCACAACTTGGGTGGGTTGATGCATCTGGTGGTGTTGCAAAGAATCGTTTGTGTGGCTTTTGTTCGTTGTTTCCTGAATCAAAGATCTTGAGTAGCAATAGCACCGCAAGTTATTCCTCACATGGAAGTGTGAATGAAGATTTCACACAAACCCAACAATTTGAAGATAAGCTTTGTGAAAAAGTAGAACAAATGAGGGAGGATATTCAAAAACAAATACAAACTGACAATGCTGTGAAAATGGAGCAAATCAAAGCTGATTTCAAGTTAATGCAAGAGGAAATTTAGTCACTTAGAGCCCAACAACCTCCACCAACGTTTATATAGTTTAACAGTTAGATAATGCATTTTGTTAGTCACTTGGAGGCTCTCAACATCCTCCACACTTCCATATAATCCCACACTTTGACAATAACTTTTGAATGAAATGTTTGAACTTGTGTTGCTTTAATTGTTTGATTTCAGATTTACATTTTTTTTTGTAAAATGTGAAATGTTAAATCATGTACAATATAAATATATATATTATTTGTAAAAACAAATATATTAGAATATAAAATTTGCAACGAAATCTTTTATTGCAATAATAATTTTTTAAAAATTTCACTAACAAACTAATAACAGAAATATATAAACATTGTAACAAAAAAGTTTGTTGCAAGAATTCAACGGAAAAGTCTGTTGCAAAAATGCAACGAAATAGTGTTGCAGGAACTCAATGGAAAAGTCTGTTGCAAGAATGCAACAGAAAAAATTAGTTGCTACTTGCAACGAACGTAAAATGCCCTTGGGAAGCACCTTTGCAACCGAAAAAGTTGAAATTGCTACACTCGGTTTTCATTGCAATATCATGCAACGGAATAAATATGGTTGCACAAAATTTGCAACGAGCATTTTCCAAACTGAATTTGCAACAAACATTTCCTGTTTCAATCGTGTAATTGTAACAGATTTTCATTTTTCACAACAAAATTTTCATTTCAATTGCTCTGTTTTCTTGTAGTGGCAATAATAGACTGTGTTTTATAACTTTTATTGCATAAACAATCGAGTGTGTTTGTTTAATGCGAGTGGTGTCGAATGCTAAGCCAAAACTAGAGAGGATCTGACGTTGGATGGGTTTAGATGGATGACCAAGTCGATGATGCAAGTTTTGGTGGCTTACTTTAGAGCCCACACTGGCAGAAGGGCGAGGAGAAAGGGTTATGGTCAGCCATTCATACACACTATCATTAGATTGCGCAGTCAACAATATGCTCCATGTCAGTAAATCCTTTACATGAAAAGAAGATGGTAATAACTCAATAGATGTGCTATTAGATATACAAAATTGAGATATGGATATGAGATTATGTTTCATGCGAGGAATAAACAGGACATTGTGCAAAGTAAATGTGTGTGATGGTGTGTTAAGGGAAGAAGAACCAGTTTTGGAGATAGTTAACCCTATACCATCACCAATGACCATATATGTCGTCGGAACCCGTGTAGGTGGAGTGTAAGGAGAGGTTGCCAAGCCGCAAGTGACATGGTGAGATGCACCACTGTCAAGGAGCCAACTCGGTGTCCCTGTGTCTGCTGTGGTCGCTAGATGTGCCCGCGGTTGCCACTTAGAGCCGCTTGTCGAGTTGTTAGTAGCGAGATATGGCGTAGTGGCGACCAGTTTGTAATTAAGGCAGCGAGCAACAATGTGACCTTGTTAGCGGTAGCCTTGACATTTTCCAAGATATGGTCGTTGTTGTTGAGGGCTATGGGGAAGGTTACCGAGGTTATGAGGGTACTTGTCGAGCTTGCGAGAATGGTTGTCGAGCATGCAAGCTGTTGTTTCGTGGGGCGGCAGGGTTGGCCAAAGCAGGGTGCGAGAAGGTCGTGGGTGGGAACTGCTTCAAGAGCAATTCGCGGTTGATGAGTTTTTCATGAAGCTCAACAAACGAGATGGAAGTGTCCCGTCCTTCGACCATATCAATAATGTGGCGGTAGTCATTATGTAAACCTCTAAGATGATCATAATGAGATCCTCGTGGTTAAGGGTTTACCAAGAGTAGTGAGCTCGTCAGATCGACCTTTGACGAACTACATATATTTTGAGATCGTCTGAGCGCCCTTGGAAGAGCGTTTAAGTTGGTTCTTTATCTACTTGATGTGGCCGTGAGTTAGGCAAGCATAGGTTTGAGCAAGGGTTTGCCATGCATCGCGGGTTGTGGCGGCCTGTTGGATTAAAGGAACCAAGAGAGCAGAAAGAAAGCCGACAAGGGCTCCAAATAAAAGTTTGTCTTACTGGATCCAAGGTTGGTATTTCAGGTTGGGTATTGGAACATCCTTAGATGTTTGAGCATCCTTGGAGAGGATGGTGGGAGGCGGACAGGTGTGTGAGCCATCCACAAACTTGTAGAGATCATACCCAATGAGTGTGGCCTCAACTTGGAGTTTCCAAGCCAGGTAATTGGTAAGAGGTGAGTTTGGTGATGTTGTGGTGGGAGATATCTATGAGTTGGAAGTAGAGCTGTCAAAATGGGTTGGGCTCGTTGGGTTAGTCCGCCCCTCCACCTAAAAGAGGTAGGTTGGGTTGGTATTTCTTAGGCCCATCACTTTTTGGGGCTGGCTTGCCTTGCCCCGACAAATGGGGGGTTGAAATGGGTTGTGGGTTGACTCACCTAGAGTTGGCAAAATGAGTTGGGCACATTGGGCTAGCCCGTCCCGCCACCTAAAAAAGGTGGGTTGTGTTGGTATTTCTTAGGCTCGCCACTTTTTTGGGGCTGGCTCGCCCTACCCTGACAAATGGTAGGTTAAAGTTTGGCTCGCCCCATCAACCCACCTTGACAACTCTAGTTAGAAGGTTTGGGTTGGATCATCAGGGTTTTGAATGGTGGGGGCATGATTGTCGGTGGTCATGGAGACAAATTTTATTGGCGGCGGCGGGAAAGAGGTTTTAGGAGCAAAACTCTAATACCATGTAGAAATTTACAATTGATATGAATAACTACATATCATTTTCATTAATCAAATCACCTATTTATATAGGGTTACAAGTAGGGTTACAATTTAATAAGGAATACAAGGAAAGAATCATAATAGAAACTACTTTTATACATTAATTACAATGAATAAATAAATATACATTATCCTTTAATATAAGTTTCCCTGAAAAATTGTTCTCCTTCCGTACACAATTATTAGCGAGAAACAACTTGATCTCACCAAAGCTACCATTGGTACATGGTTTTCCTTCGAAATTGCAATAACATTCTTATCTTGACACTTCAAGGAAAATTGTTGTCCTCGCTTGAATGCAAAACACATTTGAAGATCTTCTCGGATTAATGGCCAAGCCTCGCATCCAAAAGTAGGGGGCTACTTAAGGGACCTGAGCCGAGATCTCCTACGTGGCATGGTTCCATGCAAGCCTCCTCATCAAGTTGACTCAACCTAATATATTTGATATTTGACAATTGATTGTCGAGTTCCATGTCCTCGATAGCATTATGATCGTCCTCGCATCAACACCATCCCTGTAAGATCCCGATTCCCGGTTAACTTGAATTGCGTGCAAAGCTCGCATTTCCTCTTTCGTTGATTGCTCGTTTGGTTTGTGAGAGAGTCTAAATGTGTATGAGAGATCACATTAAGACTAAAACACTTCTAAGAAATGTCATATAGTGGTTGACTTGTTAAAGTCAAAAGTCGTAACCCGACGATAGTCGAAATGCGACTCGATTGAGAGCTTATTCGGGTTTTGTGTTCTTGACCTCGATTTGGTCCCAGATCTTTACATGATGATTAAATAATATGTTTAGATGTGTTAGACTTCTAATTGGATGTATTCCATAAGTCTCGGGAAGTTTTGACGCCCCGAGAATAGTAATTCTCCTTATCGCGTAGTTTGAGATTGAGCCGGACGAATGTCTCGTCTTTCGGGAGCTTATTTCTCCTATCTGTTGTTTATCATTTGTGAGGCATTCAGGCCTATTTTGTAGCCCTTATAGGTGCTTATAATCATGGGTTATTACCCGTCGGTTTGCGGTTTCATTCGACGTTTAGATAGCAAGTTGTTACGTCTTGCGTCGGTTTTGCCCCGGGTTGTTTCGGGCGTTGTTTTTGGGAGTCTAGACCTAATTTAAAATTGGTTTGAGACTTGGATTGATTAGTTTACTGTTTGAGGACTTTAAGGGTTCAATTGTGAGCCATTTCGAAGCTTTAAGGCTCGAGGATGCATGCGGGAACGATCGAAACCGAGCAAGGAAACGAGAAAACTTGGAATGCTGAGAACCAAGTGATGCGGTCGCATCACTTAGCTGCAAGCGACCGCAAGGTCTTAATTCCAGCATTACGGGATTTTGTTCTGTCTTGTGCGCTGTCCGAAATTCAGCCAATTAAACCCAATTTAAATTAAGCCTAAACCTACCTTATTAACTTAAAACTAGTCCTAATCATTATTAGTGAGATTAGGGGTTAATTAGTGGGTGATTAAGGGGAATTAATCCCCCATATAAAAGAGAAATCTGCCGCACACTTCATTTGTTCGTCCAAACAGAATGCGACTTCTTCAGCTGCGTCTTCTGCGAGCAGACCTAGGGCGTGAGAGAGCTGAGAAAGGGGCGACTTCTAGGGCTTGAAGGGTGCGATCTTGGAGGCCAAAGCTAGGGTTCTTCTTTCCCCTTTCAGTCCGTGAGTTTGAAGAGGAGAGTTGAGGAGAGCAACCTCACCTCTTGGATTCGGGTATGGCAGCTTGATTAGGGGCTGAGTAAGGTAAGTTTCTACCTTAATTCTCTTGCTTTTGGGCTCCATTGACCCTAGGGAAACAATCATTTGTGATATTTGAGGTCAATGGAAGCCATTGTTAGGGTTTGTAGAGAAGCATGAACCCTAGGTTTTCAAATTGATGATAGAATTGGATTGACCTATGTGAGACCATGATATATATGAAATTCATGTTCTAACTAGTCTATTGAACTTGATTACGTTGATTACCCATGAGTTTTGATGTTGGTTTGGTTGAGATTCTTGGAGGGTGTTTTGCCCAAATTTGGTTTAGCTTGCAAAATTATTGATGTGAGCTTGATTTCTATGTTTTATATGCTTAATAGAGTATATTAAACCGGGTTGTATGATTTAATCATGAATTGGGAGTTATGATTGGTAAGATGAGCTAAATGAGATTGCGCTCAAAATGATGAATTTATTCTATGTTATATTAGTGAAGGTTTTGGCGGGTTTATGAAAGTTAAACGAACCCGGGATGATGGTTATTGTGGATAGCTATGAATATAGGGAGAATTGAGGACCATAGCTTCTTTGCCCTAAAATTTTAGAAAGGGTAGATTAGACTCAACGGAGTCATTATAGGCTTGATAATATGTTAAGCAAACTTGGTTTGAAATCCTACGATGATTGGATTTCGTTTGGTTAATGGAGGGAAGAACATAACTTCAGAACTTTAAATGGTTGGTGATTGAGATGTGTTTTGTGGATTTTTAGTCTTGGGAATTTAAGCCCGAATGACTATTGAGATTGGGTTGTAAACCTTAAGAAATTATTACGGTATGAATTTATAAAACACATAAAGAATGAAATGTGTTAGTAAGACTCAACGGAGTCGTAATAAGGCCAATAAAATGATAAAGAGCCTTGGGTTGAAACCCTACAATGTTTGGGTTTGCTTGGGTTGTGTTTGTGCACACCGGGCCTTTGGTTTGTGTCCAATGGAGACATTCATGGTATGAAGATTTATTAGAAATATGTTTTAAACATGCTTGTTAGGGCATGGGATAATTGAGACCCGCATAAGGTCACGAGATTAGTTAAGAGAAGATTAAGAGAGAATCCTCTTCTCAAGGATTTTTGTCGCATACATATGAAAACACTTGTGCGAAGTGACTACGGGGTAGTCATGAGGTTTAAGTATGGTGTTGGTGTTATCGATCGTATATAACGATTAGGACTATGATTGAGTCCGGTGTATTTAAAATAAAGACTAAATAATGAGTCTTGAATTGTGGATATTTTGAGACTAGCGTAGTAGTCTTGGTTTGGTTTGAGTTGAGGATTTTGGAAGACCTCACATTATATTTTATTTAGCTTGTAAGCTATACTTGACTGGGTTGATGACTTGAGGAATAATGAATACCTCAATATGTTGTCTTTAAACTAAACTTGTAAGTTAGTTGAACACAATGGTTATATGCAAATATATGCATTGTTCATGATGTTTGGTAGAGCAGTATGTCCTACTTGATTATATGCAATTATGTGCATGATTTATGAGTTGTTGTAGAGTATTATGTCCTACATGGTTTAATGAGTCCGATAATAATGAATTTGGTCTCATTAGTTTAGACAAGTAAATATCTACTTGAATGTTTGGTTAAAGTCCAGCTGGCGGGTCTTGGTTGTTGTGTCGGCAATGGGACGATTCATAGTCTTTGGGAACAATCGCTATGAATCGTTGCATTGGGTCCTTTTCTCCTCACTATTTGGCCAATAGTGGGATGTGATCTCGAGTTATGCCATCTAGCTAGACATCGAGCTCTCATTTCTCATCCTAGGTTGGATGAATGTAACGAGTACTCATTAAGGGAAACTGATGAGTTGAGATTACTTGGGGAGGAAACCCCAGGGTATTATTGATTGGGAATTGAGCCCGGATCATAGTTTGAGGTTTGATCTCATGGTAAGTTGGTTGGGTTTTGAACCCGGATTTGATTGTAACGGTTCGATTACGTTTACTGTTACGCATGATTATTTAAGAGCATTTATATGAAAAATAAGATGCTACGTGGTTTATGTGAGTTTATGTGCTTTAAAAATTAAGTACATGTTTCATGATGGTATACTAGCATGATACCATGATTTTATATGTTTATGCATTTATGCCATGCCATGTCATAATATGCTACATGTTGCATTTAGAAACTTACTGGGTCATTATGACTCACTCCGTGTGATTGTTTTCCCTAGTGTGCAAGTGATCCCGTAAGCAGCACGCGCAGCGGCTTCGGATAACGACTTTTAGCAGGTGGTCTTCCAAGTCAAAAGCTTGGAGTTATTTATTATTATGTTGTATTTATTGTGAGGCTCGAATGTAAAGTTATGTAGACTTTACTTGGGTAGATTGTAGTGTTTTATTATGGTTGTGTATTTGGGAGCCGGTTGTATTGCCGAGCATTTGTACCCTTAGTATTTATTTCCTTTGTCGTTTCGAGCATGTGTGGCTCGTTTATTCTAGTTTTGGTATTATTGTTGTTCCTACCTCCGACAGTTTTAGTCGAGAGATTTGGTTGGTGGTTTAGCATTGATTATATGGTTATAGTGAATTGTTCCTCCGGCAAGTTATAGCCGTTGAGTGTTGTTTATCAGGTTGGAATTTTGATATTTGCTGGCCTTGGTTGCCGATGGTTTGTGGTGCGTGTCTCATGTTGCGTCACGCGCGTCGAATTTTTGGGCCGAGAGATTTACTATCTCTTTGGTTGTTTTCATTTAGGAGCTTGATAGCTCGGGTCCCATTATGGTTTTGCTTCCGCAGGTTTTAGGTTTTTTTGTGTTCCTGTATTGCCGTTATGGCTTTACCTTTCTATCTTGAGCTTGTTAGCTCGTCTTTGACTCGCACCATTATGCTTAGCAGGTGCTTGTCTGTCTCTTAGTTTGTTCCGATGGCACGACCTTGGGATCTCGTATTGAGATCCGGGTCGGGTCGTCACAATCCCACTCGCTCCCGAATAGGCACAAAGTTACTCTCGGCCTCGCACCAATCCTATTCTCGGCATCGTATGTTACCTAACTCTTCTGGCATTAAATACCGGTATGTAGATCTCACCAACTCCAGCTAAATTAGATTTTACCGAAGAAGGACCCTGTGTCCCACTCAACAGCCAATCTCATGTTGCCATGTCACCAACACTTGCAGGTAGAAATATGAGACATCTCATTCATTTACTCCTGCCGTTCCAGGCAAAGAGTCAATTATTCTATTTTGAGATGGTTCATTTAAAGAGTCCACATTTAAAAAATGAAGGCATAATAAAACTATTATTTTATTACTAACGAGCTACTAAAACTATCATTTTATTAAAAAGTTTGACTTTCAAATGGGGGCTCTTTGTTCGGAATGAGGGGAGTATTTCCCTAGCAACTTAATACTACCGAACCCTAAAAACCAACATTTACTCGTCATGCACTTACTCCAATGTTGAGCCTTCTACTTTACCAGATAATTATTATCACCACCGTATTACTTACTCTCACTCTTGAGGGTTTGAGTCGGGTCAAACCTCGACTTTGAAACGGTGTTAAGCTTTCATCTCAACAAGACTCCTTATTCAGGCAGATCACCCCCGCCATTTCACTACATAGCTTCACACGTATACAGTTGACTAGGTCACCAATATTTTTGGGTGATTAATTTTTTTTAATTCAACAAATTAATTTAGTATACAAAAACAAGAAATTCAGATTCCAGTATTTCATAGACCAAGAAAACAAATGCAGTCGGTGTGCCATTCAAGGAATTGAGTACCATACAAATGATTATTTAATCTGTTAAAATTTGTATTTGGGTTAGATGGGTTGCCGGACCACCACCATTAACAGTGGTGACGGGAGGTGAGAGAGAGAGAGAGAGGACTTTAGAGCTTTAGTAGGAGAGAGATAAATAGTAAAAAATGTATATCGATTTAATGAATTGAAATTAAACTTTAATCTTTTATTACAAACATATATATCTAAGGCTAAGGTAAATGAGCTAACAATGTAAATGGGCCCAAATGGGCTTACAATCAACAAACAATCTAAATGGGCCTTGAAGGCTAAATATATCTTCAACACTCCCTCTCAACTCGTACACGGAGCAATTGAGAAGAGTTCGAGTTAGAGAGGTGCAAATAAATGAGCCTCAATGGGCCGAGCATCTTGGGCCAAATAGAAACAATCTTTAACAAGATGAAAAACAAGTTGTGCTAAACTCCATAAACGGATCACCCTGAACACTTGTAGTAGATGTTGAGAAGCCCAAAGAGATGTCAATCCCCGAAAAGTTTACTCGATAATTGGCTAGAAGAAGACAAAGGAGTATCCCAAAACGAACTTTTCTGTCTGCAAAGAGTACAACCTTAATCCAAGAATGTGAATCGAATATCGTCCACACAATTCCCGTAAAGTCACTGCTCAACTTTGGTCGGTAACAATAATTCTCAACTGAGCATCTAAGAACACAATTCAATTATAGTGTACCTAAATTTAGGCATCAATTACTTCACTTAAACTCCATGTATGAAGAACACATTGCAAGCCACTGAACAACCATCATTTTGAATGCCACACAGTATAGGCTATCGGAAACCATTTCATCTTCACTCAGAAATTCTGCAAAACGGACTCCCGACAGAGATGATGGCTTCCATGACTGAATATCCAACATTTGCACCAACATGAATGAAATATTGAAAAAGCTCTGATACCATGTTAAAATATGTTTCTGGGTTAGATGGGTTGCCAGACCACCACCATTAACGGTGGTGGCCGGAGGTGAGAGAGAGAGAGAGGACATTAGAGCTTTAACAGAAGAGAGATAGAAATAGTAAAAAATGTATATTGATTTAAGGGGGAATTTCAAGTGGGTACAATTTTGAAAATATGTTTTCATCTAGGACCATTAATTTTTTGCACATTTCATAAAACTACAAATTTCTTGCCAAATGACAAAAATGTCATTAATGAAAACTCTGATGCCAAGCCAAAAATCAACTTGATGCCGGACATCAGAAATCAACCTGATGCCAAAAATCAACCTGATGCCAGGCATCAGAAATCAACCGGATGCCAAAAATAAACCTGATGCCAAGCATCAGAAATCAACCTGATGCCAGGCATCAAAAATCAACCTGATGCCTGTCATCAGAACCTTCAAAATTTAAAATCAAAACTCAAAACCCAAAATCAAACGTCAAAACCCACTATCACCGTCTCTCTCTCCCTCACGCCGGATAGTGAACATTTATCCTCCTCTTCCTCAAGTTTAAGGTTTCAAACATGGATGGAGCTTCGGCCAGATCGATTAACGATTTTTCCAGGGGAGGTGACTAATCACACACATAAAAAATGGCGTTGAAGAAGAAGATGAGTGCTCCCGCCTCACGCTCAAGACTCTGATCGCCGACCGACGAGCCCACCCATGGCCGACCAAACCTCCACCAACTCCTCCGAACTAACAACCCAACCAACCAATCAGTCACCGCCACCGCCCCTTCTGATTCAAAACCTCCTCGACGACATCGCACTGAAATGCATCGCCAGAGTTCCCCGGTCATCGATGGAGCTTCGGCCAGATCGATTAACGATTTTTCTAGGGGAGGTGACTAATCACACACAGAAAAAATGGCGTTGAAGAAGAAGATGAGTGCTCCCGCCTCACGCTCAAGACTCCGATCGCCGACCGACGAGCCCACCCATGGTCGACCAAACCTCCACCAACTCCTCCGAACTAACAACCCAACCAACCAATCAGTCACCGCCACCGCCCCTTCTGATTCAAAACCTCCCCGACGACGTCGCACTGAAATGCATCGCCTGAGTTCCCCGGTCTCAAAGAAAGTTTGATGGAGTAATGAGAGAGTGTTGAACTTCAAAGCAGAGGGTAGTTATGCACTTTCGCACTAAAATTGTACCTAAAAGATATGTCTAAAAAATAGCTGGATTTATTTGAAAACATGTTTTAAAAGGTGTACCGGCTTGTAATTTTTTCTTGATTTAATGAATTGAAATTAGACTTTAATCCTTTATTACAAACCTATATATCTAAGGCTAAGATCAATGGGCTAACAATGTAAATGGGTCCAAATGGGCTTACAATCAACAAACAATCTAAATGGGTCTTGAATGCCAAATATATCTTCAACATAATCTCATCAAGATTGACCTGCATTCTTATTCACAGATTATTGAACTAACAGATTAAAAATCTGTTTTCCCTTGGCCCAACCTTGCGCCTTTAATTTTAAAAGAAACCAGGTCAACTTCAATTACATCAAAGAATCAAAAGTCATGACAACCATCTTATATGGTGCTCTTCTTTTAGTTTTGTTTATTGGCCAGTAAACCGTCCAAATTTTAGATATATACATGACATGAATTTGTTTGTGTTTTCAAGTTTGCAATCTCTAGGAAAAGTTTGATTACATAAAAAAAAAAAAACATTGATATTTAAACAAAGGCATTGTATACCAGGAAGGATGTACGACCATGACCCTGTATCCATCACACTTCTTTTATTTTGTTTTTGGCGGGTGAACCATCTAGATCTCAGATGCAGAAAATTTTGATAAATACAGTTCAAGAATGGATATTTTTAAATAAGTGCTACTCCATTGGCTTAAACTCTTTGCACTCTCAAGCATGCAATTTCGACGAAAATGTTGGACGATAAAACTATAAGAAAATATAATATATTTGTAATATATTATATTTATAGTTAGTTAATACTTTCCTAATTTACTTGTATTTATGTTTCCTAATCCTTTTTGTATTTAGACTCTCTAGGTTAAACTTGTGCAGCAATTATTGTACTCCTATATATATGTTCACCATATCAATGGAAAGTTTATACCATTATTCCTAACATTTATCTATTTCTACCTGGTATCAGAGTCTCGCTCTTAAAACCTAAAACCACCACCACATTCTGCAACCCTAAAACTTCTTCCTACCATAGCCACTGCCAACCAAGATTTGACCACCAACCCCACGTTCAGATCAAGTCAGTTCCCCCCCTCCCTTGAGCAACGAAAGGACACCTCGGGAAACCAAGCTCTTATGAGCTCGCCAAGGCCCTTCCTCAGTCGCCTCTCCTTTAGCACCTATTACCACCAACCTTCTACCTCTATAAACCTGCCTACCAAAGACGCTACCAACACCGCCCTCTCATACCTTGGCAACCTTATAACCCTAAACCACCAACCTTCCACCAACTTATACCTTCCTCCCACAAAAGTCACCCAGATCTGACCACCAAACCTAAGTTCAGATCCGACAACTCTCCACAGCCAAGCTGGTTTCCCCCCTTGAGCAACTAAAGGACACCTCGGCTAACCAAGCTCTGATCAGCTCGCCGATGTCCTTCCTTAGCCGCTGTCTACCAACCTTTCACTGCCCTAATCCTCATTCCACCATATCAACCCGAAGATTCCTTGGTAAACCCAGCTCGCCCTCTTTGGGAGATAAGCTCGCCAATGCCCTCCCTAACCCATTATGCTCATTGAGCAAATATAGAATCCTGAGCAAATCCAGATTCCTTGGCAAACCTAGCTCGCCCTCCTTGGAAGGCAAGCTCGCCAACGACCTCCCTCCACAACTCGCCGAGACCCCTCTCTCGCCATGTGTTCTCTCTCAACCTGCTCGCTCCTCGAGCAACTCCGGCATCCTCGGCAAACCCAGCTTGGCAAACCCAGCTCTAACCAGCTCACCGACGTCTTCCCTCAACCCGCTCGCTCCTCGAGCCACTCATAGTTTCCTTAGCAAACCCATCTTTAACCAGCTCGCCAAGGCCCTCCCTCAACCAACTCACTTCTCGATAAACTCCAGTCTCCTCGGCAAACCCATCTCTCACCAGCTCACCGAGGCCCTCCCTCAATAGCTCGCTCCTTGAGCATCTCACAGAATCCTCGGCAAACCCGGCTCTCACCAGCTCACTAAAGTCCTCATTCAACAGCTCGCTTCTTGAGCACACCAAGGATTCCTCGGTAAACCCAGCTCTAACTAGCTCGCCGAGGCCCTCCTTCAACTACTTGCTCCTTGAGCCCTACAAGGACTCCTCTGCTACACCCAGCTCTCACCAGCTCGCGAAGACTCCTTCCTCAAACTGCTCGCTCCTTGAGCACCGCAAGGACTCCTCAGTCAAATCCAGCTCACCGAAGACTTCCTCAACTGCCCACTTCTCGAGCACCACAAGGACTCCTCGGCCACGCCTAGCTCTCACCAACTCGCCGAAGACTCCTCCTTCAAACTGCTCACTCCTCGAGCACCACAACGACTCCTTAGCCAGACCCAACTCTCACCAACTTGCCGACGACTCCCTTAAATACTCACTTCTCGAGCACTACAACGACTCCTCGGCCAAACCCAACTCTCACTAGCTCGTCGAAGACTTCTCCCTCAACTGTTCGCTCCTCGAGCACCACAAGGACTCCTCGGTCACACCCAGCTCTGCCCAGCTCGCCGAAGACTCGAGCTGGCCGAAGACCCCTTGTTCACTAGCTCATTCATCGAGCAAACCATGTCTCCTCGGCATACCAGACTCTCCCTAGGTTACCAAAGACCCCTCATTCACCTGCTCGCTCATCAAGTGAACCATGTCTCCTCTGCACACCAGGCTCTCCCCAGCTCACCGAAGACCCCTTGTTTACCAACTCGCTCCTCGAGCAAATCTTGTCCTTAGCAAACCAGGCTCTCATCAGCTCGCCAAAGACCTCTCGTTCACCAACTCGCCGACCACACCCTCACATTGTCAACTCGCGCGCTCTCAGCATCTTCTTCTCAAGATTGGTCTCTCCTAATGGTAATCCATATCTTGTAGGAGCATATAAGAGAATATAATATATTTGTAATATATTATATTTATAGTTAGCTTATACTTTCCTAATTTACTTGCATTTATGTTTCATAATCTCTTTTGTATTTAGACTCTCTAGGTTAAACTTGTGTAGCAAGTATTGTACTCCTATATATATATATGTTCACCATATCAATGGAAAGGCTATGCCATTATTCCTAAAATTTATTTATTTCCACAAAAACAACATCCCCGCGAAAATGATGGGAGTTTTCTAGTCTTTTTTTAAAAAAAACTTATTTTCCCTCTTGCTTTTGTGTTTATATCCAAATAAACAATTCTGGCAATCCGTCTATCCCAAGCTCACCTCTTTTATCCTTCGAAAATCGAAAGCATAATTACACCCATAATAACGAAACAACAACGTGATGTCTATGTGCAACTTCACTAACCTCAAAACTCCATAATTGGGTGGCTGCTTCCAGTATATAGCGTTACTAGGATATAATTACAGTAACTGTAAATTTACGTTGGCTGACCTGCAACAATCACAGCAAACACTCAGTGCACGTATGCTGTGGATTGGCATCTATGTCGCAGCAGCATCTCTTGTCTGCTTGCTTGCAATGGCCGCTGATATTTACCAAGGTTTTCGCAAGAGTGCCTTTTGGTTTCCATGCAAATTCTTCACTCTCAAGTCTCATTGCTGCTAGCCTTACATTGTTAGTTGTGGCCATGAAGCTACCACTGGATCTTAGTAATCCCATGGAAGGTGGTACGGATCAGCTTGCCAAATTTAAAAGCAATGTTTTCATGTGTATTATAATGGATAATTTTATGCCTTCTCTAGGAGCCATTATAAATGAAGATGGTGCAACTAAGGACATAACAGCAACAACAACAGATCAAGAGCAAGCAAACTTCAGGGGTGTCGAGTGAAACTCTATGATAGTTCGAGGGGTGTCGAGTGTAAAATATCTAATTTGTTTAGAATCGCTTAGCTTAGTTGAGTTTGTTAGAATTGTGGTTGTAACTGACAGTGTATATAATGCAGCCCTCGTGTGTATTATAATTGATTGAGAAAAGATGAAGTACATACACAGATCAATAGCAATCCTCTCTCTCGAAATGCCTTAATCTCTTTCCTGTTTCATCTCTTACTCAACTTTCATGGTATTAGAGCAAGCATTTGCTTCCGCATTGCAAACCTGAATTCAACTACAATTTCTAATCCAAAGAGCAGACAAATCTTCGAAATCATTGAAGATGAATGAAGGAAATCAAAATTCCGAAGAAGCACAACAGAGGTCTTCAACACAGCAAACAATTGAGGAACCACAACCACAAGTTTCAGCACAACATACAACTGAAGAAGTTGATGAATATGAATCTGCTGAGGTACACTTTGCAATCCCTTCATCTCATCCTCTATACTTGTATCCGAATGATCATCCAGGAATGAGTTTAATTACTCATGTTCTTACAAATAATAATTACAATCAATGGAAGAGGGCTATGATAATTGCTCTATCCTCCAAACTGAAACTAGGAATTGTAACTGGTGTTCATAAGAAGCCAAATTCCAATTCTAAATACCTGATTCATTGGCAACGATGCAATGACATGCTTATTTCATGGCTGCTAAATGCTATTTCATCTGAAATCAGTGCTAGCTTAGTATACTTCAAAACTGCCAAAGAAATCTGGGATGATTTAGAATGTAGATTTACTCAAGGTAATGGTACACAAGTTTTCCAGAATAAGAAAGAGCTGATGAATCTGCAACAAGGAACTATGTACTTAACAACCTATTTCACAAAACTTAGATCAATTTGGGATGGTTTTGAAGAAGCAAGCAATATACCTAAGTGTATGCGTTCCTGCTCATGTGGTTTGATTAAAAGGATGGAGGAATACAATCAGGTTCAGAAGGTTACACAGTTTCTAATTGGTCTGAATGAAGCTTATTCTGGCATTAGGAGTACTATTCTGGCCATGACACCCCTACCTAACATAAGCACCACCCTATCTTTGTTGATGCAAGATGAAAGGGTTAAGGAGTGTTCAATTCTGCAAACACCTAACCCTGTCACTATTGATTCTAATGTTTCTACTGCATTATTTGCTAAGAATGCATCTGTTAATGGAAGAGGATATAACACTTCTGGAAATGGTAAAGGGAATACTGCTGGAAATGTTAAGAAAGGAAAGACCAAAGCGACTTGTCATGTGACCCTTTGTGGAGGTATTGTGTCACACAAAGGCAACTCGTTTCTTCTGTTGGGCTTTCGAATGGCATAAACTGCACGGAATAAAACCAGATCCAGCAAAAATGCCTAAGAACCTGAAGAATAAGACAACTGTGACCTCTTCCTTGAATGCCACTCATGTAAATGCTGCTGTCCTCCCTAATGATGTTGCAGATTCTGAAAGTGGCAATATCACCATGACTCAAGACCAATATAACCAACTCATACAGTTGATCAATCAGGGATGCTCCACAAACAACTGCACTGTTGATCAAGTAGCTGGTAATGTTCCTGTCAAACGTAGTATTAATAGTTCTACTGCATTAAATTCTGCACACAATAGGTGTACCTGGATTATAGATTCTGGAGCCATAGATCACATTGTTTCTTATGTTTCTCTTCTTAGTAATCCTAAACCATTCTCTTCTACTATCCTTCTTCCAAATGGCATTACAGCTCCAGTAACTCATGTTGGTCAAGTCAATCTCTCTATTGGTATTACTCTCTTTCATGTTTTATGTGTGCCAGCCTTCTCACTCAATCTACTTTCAGTTAGCAAATTAACATCCCACAGTAATTGCCACTTAACATTCCTACCCTCACATTGTATTTTTCAGGACTCAATCAACAAGAGCTTGAAGGGGATTGGTAAGCTGGACAAAGGCCTGTATAAGCTGGATTTGCATGATGTTAGTTCTGCATTGCAGCCTAGGTTCTCTGCCTTTGTATCATGTTCTACTTCTGCAAATCTTTGGCATCTTAGACTAGGCCATGTACCTATGCTAACCCTAAAACATTACCCTATTATGTGTAATAAAATGGACTCTAATATTGTATGTGATGTTTGCCATATGGCTAAGCAATGTAGAGTGCCAT
Source organism: Codonopsis lanceolata (assembly GCA_013146195.2). NCBI lineage: Eukaryota > Viridiplantae > Streptophyta > Magnoliopsida > Asterales > Campanulaceae > Codonopsis > Codonopsis lanceolata. The sequence continues at coordinate 35,214,163 of CM028379.1, read as the reverse complement.
TTCCTATAAGTTCCTCTCACACTACTACACCTTTCTCTCTTATTCATTGTGATGTATGGGAACCATACACACACAAAACTTATAATGGCTTCAATTCTTTTTTAACCATTGTGGATGACTTCTCAAGAACCACCTGGACATATCTTTTATCCTCCAAAACACATGTCTTATTCTACCTTACAGCTTTCTTCAAAATGGTCAATACTCAATTTTTCTACTACTGTTAAGGCCTTAAGGTCTGATAATGGAACAAAATTCTTTAATACTTCTCTCTCATCTGTTCTCACTAATCTTGGCATTGACCACCAAAGTTCATGTGTTGAAACCCCTCAACAAAATGGCAAAGTTGAAAGAAAACATAGGCACTTACTGAATGTTGCTCGAGCCTTAAGATTTCAAGCTAATCTTCCCATTAAATTTTGGGGAGACTGTGTTCTTGCAGCCACATATCTCATAAATAGAACTCCCACACCAATTCTTTCTTTCAAAACCCCTTATGAAACCTTACTAAAACAGTCTCCTTCTTATGCTCATTTAAAAGTCATTGGTTGTCTTTGCTTTGCTTCAACTTTAACATCTCATAGAGATAAATTTTCCCCTAGAGCCACTAAATGTATTTTTCTTGGTTATCCATATGGTAAGAAAGCCTATAAGCTTTATGATTTGACTACTCACAAAATTATTTTTTCAAGGGATGTTCAGTTTTATGAAAATCAATTCCCTTATAAGACATCTCCCTATCTCACTTCAGACTCTAATATTCCCATGTTCACATCTATCTCACCAGATCCCATTAACCCTATTGACTTGGATTCATCTCCTTCTTCTTCACCTCTATCTTCTACTACTCCAACATTCATCCCTGCACACACACATACATCTCCTCCATCTACTTCCCCTTCTGCACAATCACCATCACAACCTCCTACTATATCTTCACCTGCTTCAGTCTCATCTCCCTCTACATCTGTCCCATCTTCCCCACTACAATCATCTCCTACATCTAATTCCTCTTCTGTCCCTGTTTCACAGTCCCCTACTTTTCCCTCTCTATCCACCAACTCTCCTCAGTCTGAATCTTTCCCATCTGCCCCTCCTCAACCTTCTTCTTCTAGACCTGTTAGGCAGAAACATATGCCATGCAAATACAATGACTATACAGGTCTTCCATCCAGCTTCATCAATTCTGCTTGCTCTGCAGGTCTGTCTCCTATTTCTTATTCATCTATCTCTTCTTCCTACTACTCTTACATTTGTAATATTTCTTCTTTAACTGAACCTACATCCTTTGCTCAAGCTCTCAAAGACCCAAATTAGTGCCAGGCAATGCAGGCAGAATTGAATGCTCTAGAACTTAATAATACTTGGAAATTGCAGGAATTACCCTCTAACAAGACTGCAGTGGGGTGTAAGTGGGTGTTCAGATTGAAATACAAGGCTAATGGCAGTTTGGACAAGTATAAGGCCAGAGTGGTGGCAAAAGGCTTTACTCAGACTGACGGTGAGGACTATTTTGAAACCTTTGTACCTGTTGCTAAGATGACTACAGTGAGAGTCTTTCTTGCTCTAACAGCTATAAAAGGATGGCACCTCTCTCAGATAGATGTTACAAATGCATTCCTTCATGGAGATTTGGAAGAGGAAGTCAATATGAAACCACCTCCTAGCCTTGCTCTTCCAGCCTCTTCCAAACCTCTTGTCTGTAGGCTGCTTAAGTCCCTTTATGGCCTTAAACAGGCCCCAAGGCAATGGTATTCTAAGTTTGCATCTGCATTACTTTCATTTGGCTTCCAAGCTTCCAAAAATGATCATAGTCTTTTCACCTTAGTCAGACCTGCTTCCTTCACTGCAATTCTAGTTTATGTGGATGATATCCTCATAGCAGGTTCTGATTCTACTACAATTGCTGCAGTCAAGGCACATCTTCGATCACACTCAGTTCAATATCAAGGACCTTGGTCCTTTGAAATTTTTTTTGGGAATTGAAATTGCCAGATCTGCTGCTGGTCTCTGCATTCATCAAAGAAAGTATACCCTAGATATAGTCTCTGATGTGGGCTTTATGTCTGCTAAAGCCTCTAAGATTCCTATGAAGCAATGTCATGGTTTAGCTGCTGACAAAGGTGATTTGCTGCCTGACTATTCCCAGTATAGAAGGCTTATTGGAAGACTCATTTATTTGTCTATAACTGGACCAGATATTACCTATCTTTGTACATATTCTCGCCGGCCAGCCGCCCTAAATAAACCACTGCTTGGGAAGGCTGCCTTAATCTTTGGTGAGATACCTTAAAGGTAGCATAGGGCAGGGTCTACTTTACTCCTCTTCAAGTTCCTTAGCCTTATCAGTCTATTGTGATGCTGACTGGGCCTCATGTCTTATGACCAGAAGATCTTTATCTGGTTATTGTGTTCTACTTGGTTCTTCCTTAGTCTCTTGGAAGGCTAAGAAGCAGGGCATTGTATCCAGATCATCTTGTGAAGCTGAATACAGAAGTCTGGCCAATGCTTCTTGTGAAGTTACTTGGCTGGTCTCTTTACTCAGAGACTTTGGGATTAATTCAGTTACTCATGTTCCTTTACATTGTGACAATCAAGGGGCTCTCAGTCTAGCATCTAATCCGGTGTTTCATGAACGTACGAAACATATAGAGATTGACTGCCATCTTGTTCGGGACAAGATTCTTGATGGGCTCATATCTCCTGTCTATATCTCTACGAAGCTGCAAATGAAGATGGTGCAACTGAGGACATAACAACAACAACAACAGATCAAGAGCAAGCAAACTTCAGGGGTGTCGAGTGAAACTCTATGATAGTTCAGGGGTGTCGAGTGTAAAATATACAGAAGCTAGTAGAATCAGTTAGCTTAGTTGAGTTTGTTAGAATTGTGGTTGTAACTGACAGTGTATATAATGCAGCCCTCGTGTGTATTGTAATTGATTGAGAAAAGATGAAATACATACACAGATCAATAGCAATCCTCTCTCTCGAAATGCCTTAATCTCTTTCCTGTTTCATCTCTTACTCAACTTTCAGCCATGAATGACAAGGAGATTATCATGAATATAGCAGCCTTGGTTATTCTTGTGATCACTGTTCTTGTCAATGTTGGTATCCAATTAGGCACTGGCGCAATTACGTAATTTTTGTTGTTGGAGATCGTACATGTTACAGTCATGATCTCAATGTTTATGTTGCTTGTAATATTAAGTGCTACAGCTTTATCAGTTCCCACATTTAGTGAGATTCTAGAACTCAAGTATTCTGAAATACCCAAAGTAGCTTTAAACGAGGAGCTCAAGCAGGAGAATGGAATGATCGCGGTTGAGAAACTGAAAGAAAAAGTGGCAAAATATTGGATGATGGCAAAAACAGGAAGCCCCCAATCTGTCATCACCCGTTCTGCAACCTGGTTTGCGTCTGGGGAGATTTGTCTTCTTATAGCTCCTGCTTTAGTGGGATTGAACATCTGTGGGGGCTTCTGGGCTTTTGGTTTCTATTCAGATTATAAGTGGTCAACCATCCTTATTGCTTGGATTCAGTTGATTGTTGTGGTCGTGGGTACTGTTGCTTCAACATCCAGGTGGTTCACAGCAACGATTTCCATGTACTCAAAGAACGGGAGAAACCTCAGCCGACATCAACTCAAAGTAGAGAATTACTGGATCCAGAGGCTATTAGAGTGGAAAGAGAGCCCTCTTGCTTTACAGTTTCAATTCGTAACAGAAAATTACGAAAACTCTCCCAGACTAAAAAAAGTATAATCCTGAACCGCTGTATCATAGTTCAGGACTTCACCGTCGTAAGTATCGAGCAAAGTGATTCAGAAAACTTGTGTGTTCTTTATTAGCTTGGTCCTTTCATTCTGGTACTGCTGCAAGAAACTGAACAGGAAGTTCAGGTCTGAAATGATATTCCAAGAAGAAAACATGAGAACTGGAGTAAGAGCTGGAAATCTGGATCTTAGCCGTTATGTTTTGAAGTGTTATAATTATGTATTAAATTGTAATAGGATTAGTTTTTTTTCTTATTTTTTTTTTGGATTGGAAGCCTAATCCTAATTAACTGAGGATAAACTACAGCGGACAGATACATGCACCTGCATCCACCAGTTTCGTTGGTAATCTTGGCAAACCCCAACAAAATGACAAGTCCTCAGCGATCAAGTGCAGGAATCCTCGACCACACATCAGATATTGTGCTCCTCGCTCCGAGCAAAGATGCTCGCCACACAAGGAACATGGGGCCACTAAGCTGCCAGGCCTAAATGACCCAAGTGCCGGTCACTTTCCAGGAGCATGATTCCAACTCCACGACCTGAGCACGTGCCCATACAGTAAAGCGAGCAAAGATATGTGCTCGCCTCCTAAGCGAGAGCATATCTGCCATAGCGAGCATAGGTATGCGGTCTTGTTCCAATCGAGCATATCTGACAGCTAACCCTCCCGTCAGGGGAGGGGGGCCAAGTGTGTAGCGAGCAGGAGGTCTACCCTTAGCAAGCTCATTGAACCTACTCGGCGACAGTTGTAACGTACGGTCGTCTAGACGTGGGGAGTTAATGGCGTGAAAACCGTCCCCATGCCCCCAGACGTGGCCTAGTTAGTGCCCTTGCTTTATGCTTTGGCAGTTACTATCCGCTACTCGGCAATTAAGGCCTAGGCTATATAAACCCCTTTCAATCTTGGGAAAAAGGCCTAGGCTATTATCAGCCCGTCAGGGGAGGGGGGCCAAGTGTGTAGCGAGCAGGAGGTCTACCCTTAGCAAGCTCATTGAACTTACTCGGCAACAGTTGTAACGTACGGTTGTCCAGGCGTGGGGAGTTAATGGCATGAAAACTGTCCCCACCAAGATGTGGCCTAGTTAATTCCCTTGCTTTATGCCTTGGTAGTTACTATCCGCTACTCGGCAATTAAGGCCTAGGCTATATAAACCCCTTTCAATCTTGGGAAAAAATACGTTTTATTCTATAAGCTTAAACTCAATCAAATTATTTTTGTACTTGTTTGTTGTACTGATTATTACACCAAAATGCATTTATTGGAAAAACCCCTATCTAGTTCGCATATTTTTGGATTGTTGTTTGGAGCCTGTTTCGTAAATCCCAGATATCCTTGAATTGTAAAAGCCCAGTGTATCATCAATTTTGGATACATCATCGTCCTTTCCAAAATAAGTGTTTCTTATTGATTTTATATGGATGTTAAGCAAGTGGTTGACTTGACTTCATCTAAATTTCTTTTAATACCCCTAAAGTGCTCCTTAAGGATATTCAATCAATGGATCTTATTTCTTTTTTCAACTCACAATTAATAAGGGTAGTCAACACAAGACTAATCTTTTCAAAAATAGAAAATAGACATTTATTTTAAAATGTCCTAAAATAAAATATAAAACAATTATTTTGGAAGGGGGCGTGAGAGTATATTTAACATTTCTGATCTCTTAGATCAACTCTTCATTAAACAACTACTTCTTCTGTCCCTTTAATCTATTTTGATGTGAACTAGGCCTTTTCAGGATTATACTATATCAACCCAAAAAAAAAAACAATGGAAGGATGTAAAATTACATGCAACAAATTATTTTTAAAATAAAAAACATCTAAGCTTGAAAATAATCAACTTGTTTTAAGGGCTAATGCTTTGTTGTTGCTCTCCTTCCCATGTCCAAACTATATCTTTCAAACAAGGCTTCAAATCTTGATCACGGAATTTCTTATATTCCATGGTATCCCCCGCAGTTTTCTTCACCTCCACCATGAAAAACGACGGCGTCACCTCGAATATCTCCGCGTCTATCGCCAGCTGCCCTTTCCTTCCTTCCTTGATCCCTTGCAATGTCACCATTCCGTCTTTTTTCTTCACACTAAAGCTCGCCATAGCTGATTCTTCTAATTTCGACACAATTGTTGACGCTGGTTTCTGGGACGTGAACCTAGCCTCAGACTTTTGATTCGTATCATTCTCAAACAGCCCCGAGAGATCAAAACCATGGGATAGGGAGATAATATCGAAAGCGTTCAAGCAAGTTGGCCTCATGGTTGATGAAGAAGAAGAAGAAGGAGATGATGAAGCTGTTGTGTGATGATCTTTCATCAGCTTTGAGCTACCACAATCCGAAATCATTTCAATGGCATTATGTATATCAAGAATGCTATTGTTAATCTTCGGGGTTTCGATTTGTTTAAATCCCTTTTTGAACCAAGAATTTTCCATGAGTCTAGCCAATGTAATTCTTGTGAATGGATTTGGATCAAGAATTCTTGAAAGAAGCTTCTTTACCTCGGGAGGAAACCATTGGGGGCATTTGAATTCCCCTTTGCTTATTCTCCTATACATTTCCATGAGATTCGAATCATGAAATGGAAGATATCCCGCTAGTAGAACGAATAAAACCACTCCACAAGACCAAATATCCGCCTTTTCTCCATCGTACCCCTTCTTATTTATCACTTCCGGTGCGACATAGGCCGGTGTTCCACACGTCGTGTGTAAAAGCCCGTCTTGCCTTTTCGAATCAAGCAAAGCACTTAACCCAAAATCTGAAACTTTCAAGTTTCCCGATTCATCAAGGAGTAGATTTTCAGGCTTGATGTCACGGTGGTAAACCCCACGACTATGACAAAAATCAACTGCAGCGATCAATTGTTGAAAATATTTCCGGGCAGCGTCTTCCTTGAGCCTCCCTTTGGAGACTTTATTGAAAAGCTCCCCACCCTTAACGTATTCCATTGCAAAATAAATCTTGGTTTTGCTCGCCATGACCTCGTAGAGCTGTACCACATTAGGGTGCTTGATGAGCCTCATCACGGATATTTCACGCTTGATTTGATCAATCAAACCGCCTCTCATCACCTTCTCTTTGTCGATGACCTTAACAGCAACGCTTTGGTTGCTCTTGAGGTTCCGCCCATGGTACACCTTGGCAAAAGTCCCTTGACCGAGCAATCTCCCTAGCTCGTACTTTTGCATCAATATGGTACCTTTCTTCTCCATCTTTCCGTCCTTCCAATCCAAATACGATCAAAATGAAAGAAAATTATAACAAAAATCACAAAGCATTTACGGAACGAACCATATTTATCTTGTGTAAATCGATCAACTCGAGAAGAGAAATTAAAAACTTTGAAAAGATGGTGGAGATTGAGAGAAAATTGAGGGCAATGGGCAATAACTCAAAACCTTGCCCTAGGGCAGGGCCAAGGAATTGTTCTTGCAAGACATAGTTTGAGGTACGAAAAATTGTCCGATAAAATAGTAAAAGATTAGTTGACTTACACGTACGTTAATAAACATGTGATGGTTATTAGTTATGAGTGTTTCTATATATAGAAAGTAATATTTATTTTTGGTTGGCTGTTAATCGTTATTGTTTTCATTCACATAATGTATGACAAAGAATGTTAACTAATCTACTTTAATAAAATAAAAACCTTTTTTTATTTTAAAAAAATAAAAAAAGAATCAGTTAGTGGTGGCTAGAGAAAGGGACTAGTCTTAACGCATCACGTGCCATCACGTGATTTGTGATCTGCCAAACATGGTGAGATGGACCATACATGACTTAATTGTGTGACACAAAATCATCCTAGAGAAATCGCTCCTTGTACGAAATTTTATGGTTTCATTAGTTTCATAGTTTGCATGTCATACGAATACGTTTCCATATGATGTTTTGTGGTTTCTTTTGCATGTTAGTATCAAAAGCGTAGTTTCGTATTATCGTATATTGATTATTTTTCTAGAGAAGATGGTAACGATTTGTTACCGGGCATGCCTTTGGGTTAGGCCAACTAGACAACTGCCTAGGCCCCCCAAAATTTTCAGTCCAAAATAGGTCCCTAAATCAATATACCACTTATTATATACTATATAGATTAAGGGTCTTTTTGTAAATTGGAATACATTTAGCGTAATATGACTAACTTAAAGACGAGGATTAGATGAAGAGTTTTTTATAAATTAAAATACACTTACCGTAAAATGGTTAACTTAGAGACCGCAGCCTATGTGGGATTTGGCTTCGGTGGCTGCTTGCTTGCTTCGACTTTTAGAGAAAACTAGTAAGGTTTACGTGCAACGCACGTGGTGTTAATGAATTTTTAAAAATGATTTGTTAGTTTCTTTATTTTTTTGTTTACTTTTAATTATTAAATTTTTTTTGTATTTTAATCATTACAATTTTTGAAATTTATAAATTGTGTTGTTGTGCTTTTAGCTTTTTTGATATTTTGTTTTCTGATAATTTATAATGTATACTTTTAGTCATTGTATAGCAACTTATCCTACAAATTTATTTACTTTTTGTTGATTATTTTCATTCTCTTTTTTTATTACCAAACATGAATTCATTCACTTTTTTGAGTGTGTGAATTGAAAATAATTCAAACTTACTATCTTAGATAAACACATTGTTGTTGGAGATTTTGTTTATGTCGTTTTTGAAATTTATGACTCCCTATAGAAAATAATATATTATGTAAGAGAAATCAAACTTTCAACCCTAAAGTCAAGGTTCTAAAAATCGTTAAGCGGTCGTTAAATGACACACTAGCGCCTAGCGCCTAGGGACTAGTCGGGGTGTAATCGGGGCCTAGGCGGGGCCTAGAATTAAGGCATAATTATCATTTTTTTGATAATTTACATCAAAGATCAAACACATTTACTACAAATTTAAATTTTTTTTATATTTGTCATTTTATCAAACACTTGTCTATATTTGTAAAATGAACAAAAATATACAAACCTACCATTAATCCCAATTCTCAACAACCCCAAAGCAATAAACCAACCAAGTTTAAAACTAAAAACAAAAAATATATTACTCCAGTTCACCCCCCCATTACCTCCCTCTCTGCCTCACCATTACCACTCTCCTTCCTTCTCCAGTTCGCCCATCTTCCTTCTCCGGACACCGCATGCCACAAAATCAAAGTTATAAAAATAAATTAAGGTTGACGAGCTTTGGCGTAGGCGCCGACTTGATCGATTAGGCGGCGACTAAGAAAGTCGCGGCGGTAGAGAGAGGCCTAGCGCCTAGGTGGAGCTAGACGGGAAGTTTTAGAATACTAACTAAAGTATATATATTTATACTAAAAATACGAAATTCTCTTAAAGTATATATAAAGTCATACTTTACCACCCAATCTAAGTTTTGTATCATTTTCAAATCTCATTTTATAATTTTTTTTTTAGTTTTCCCCTGGCCACGACGAAGGTTACCAATCTGACGTTAATGAGCACATGATATTTCACGTGTAGAACATTTTAGTCTTTTTTTTTTTGCAATGTTTTCTCTGTTTTTATTACCCAAAGAGAAAGTTCATTTTTCTTCTTCTCCGGCAACGCTTTCTCTGCATCTTCTCCGACAATGATCTCATATGTAAATTTCAAGTGAGATAAAACTCAAAAGTGTATTAATGTTTTATTCAAATTATTATATAGAAAAATAAATAAAAATAGAGCGGAATCATATCAAATATATTGAACTCAAGATCAGATAATCACACTTAGGTGTCAAGGTCGCCACGAATAAGAACCCACCAAAAAATTAAAGAAGTACAACATAACACATAAGCATACACCAAAAATTTCCTCTTTTCTCTCTCGTACAACATAATACACAAGCATACACAAAGAATTTCAAATCTCATATTTGAATCCATCACAGACGTATACGACAATGATGAGACAAACCATAGTTTAATCTGTTTTCATCGTCCATAGCTTCAACTCCAACAAATTTCTCATCGACATCGTTGATAATGTTTATGGTTTGATTAGAGCAAATTCTCGATTTTAAACATTATTTGTCACACCATGTTTATCACTACAATTACCAGACATGACATGTCATTACCAAATTTGACATGGAATATGGAAATGCTAAAAAATTACATTGTGGGCCAAAGTGGATTTGGTGGATACTTTAGGGGGAAATTTGTATTTTGGACTAATTTCGATGGGGCCAAAATATGATTAGCTCCCAAAATTACACATCAAATCTCACATTGCACCCCAACCTACGAAGTGTCTCACTTTCATAACTTATTTAGCTATTTGTCCGACTTTTCTCCCCTCCCGTCTATGGGCGTTAAAAATAGTAACGGAAAATGGTATTTGCATGTCACATGAAGATTATTTTGGTCATTTTGCTTGGTGCACAAAATGGGAATTGGCTATAAATTCAGTACTTAATTAACCATTTACTATTTAGAATAAGTTTTTAAATAAAAATAAAAATAATTATTTTAATAATTCAAAAATAATTATAGTGTCAAATTACAATTTCCCCCCAAAGTATCCACAAAATCGTATAGTTTACCCCTATGTAATGTTTGTCTCATAATGGTATCTGACTTTACTTCCCCCCCCCCCATTTTCCACCCTACCACTGACGGACGTTAGAAAATTCACATTGAATAGCAAGTGGTCTTCCACGTACAGGGTGAAAATGTCATTTCTCTTATCTGGTTAAGGAGTAAATGTATTAAAAGTACAAACCTAATCTCACACCCTCTCATTCTCTCTCCTCCTGGTGTAAGTTCCAATCTCTAGGTCCACCGTAATAGCCGCAATCTCCAGTGAGCCCCACCATAGCCACCCCTATCTCTCGGTGCAAGTTCTCATATCCGGCCCAAACCCTTCCCAATCTGGTCACACCTATCATAACTCTAGCGTCGTCCTCCTTCGATTCTAGCCAAGCTCCATCTCTGATCTCCCTCATTCTTTCTCCTGCAAAAGTCGGGCTTAAAGTAGAAATCAAAGGCTATAAAGTATACTTACTAAAAACCATTGAAAAAACATGTAATTGATAGAAAACCCATAAACCTTATTAACGAGTTCATCAAAGAGAGAGAAAGAGACGAACTTGAATTAAGAGAAATAGTTATGGGTTTTATTGAAATACTCTTCAATTTTGCGGGAGAAAATTGGGCATACGGCCGATATGCACATGGTTTAAAACAAAGTATCAAAATTGAGAAGATGTTGAAGAATCTATGACTTTAGATGATTTTAACCTCATAGAAGCTGCCATGACGGTCATGTTGATTTATTTAAAGAATTAGGAGAGATAAAGTAAATGTAAAGTCATGTAAGAGGATGAAGGGGGATGAGAAATTGATTGATTTCGGTGGTTGATGGGTTTCACCAGAGAAGGTGAGTACGTGGATCCAATTAGTTGTAAGGCTAGCAATGTTGTAATTATAATTTGTATCATATTTAAATTTAAAGTTAAAAAAATACATTACTCTCAAAAAATGAAATTTAGAAGTTATTTAATTTATTTTGTTATCCTTCATTTTCTTCCATCAACCTCATCTCTCATAGACCCAACACCACTACCACCAAAAATCAATTTATTTTTAATTTAATTTAATTTCTTTGTCTAATTTCTTACTCCTTCGTTCAAATTAACACATGTGTAAAACTCATCATTTATAGACCCACCACCACCATAACCTTAAATTTCATTATTTACAAACCTAAATTCAATTTTTTGAATTTTTTAATTTGATGATTGAAACACGTAAAACCCATATGAAGATTTGAAAAATTGATGATTTGGAAATCTAATAATATCGTATTCCACACCTAAACCTCCACTGTCATGGTTACAATCGACCCCACCACTACCCCTAACCACCACCACCAGCATCCTGCAACTACCACCACCAAGAAATACGCTCACCTTACCTTGCTAAAATGGAAAAAATAAAATATAGTTAGCTTCCATTAAATCAAATTGTTTTCTTCAAACGTATCTCTTATAGATTCTAGTGTTCTTCTCTAACAAAACGTAAAGATTTGTCAACGAAGTTCTCCATTTTTTTTAATTTTCTTGACATTATATCACCTTGTCTTAATGCATTTTCTTAGATTATTCACAAGTAATTATTAAACATACTACATAAGTGCCTAATATCTTGATACTCACCAACTAATGTATTATTATAGTTATATTTTTTTCATATACCTCTAATAATGTCTTTCTCAACCTATGATGTCTCACTTTCATACATAATTTTTATATTTGTCCGACTTTGTCCTCTCCTGTTCATGGGTGTTAAAAACAGTAATGGAAAATCATGCATGTTAGGATTATTTTGGACATATTTTACTTGTGACGCAAAGTGAGATTTGATTATACTTTCATAATTTAGTTTGTCATTTGATATTTAAAATATATTTTAATTAAAATAATAAATAATTATTTCAATAGTTATACTTTGTCTCATTTTAAATTCAAAGGTGAAAAAAATGCATTATTCAAAAAAAATTAAATTTAGATTCTATTCAATTTATTATTTCATCTTTTACTTTCTTCTGTCAACCTCATTATTCATAGACTCACCACCACTACCACTTCAAATTTCACAATTAGCACAAAAGTTAATTTTTGATTTGATTTTATTTCATTTTCTAATTCCTTACTCATACCTTTCAAAGTAACTTATTTGCAAAAGCCATCATTTATGGACACACCACCACCACAACCTTAAATTTCACTTTTTACAAACTCAAATTCAATTTTTTAATTTTTCAAATTTTCAAATTGAAACTGAAACCCATATGGATCTTTGAAAATTTGATGATTTGGAAATCTCACAATGTTGTATTTCATCTAAACCACCACTGTCATCCCTACAATCACCGTCATCACCCCCCCCCCTAACACCATTATCTTTGCAATCCTCAACATCGTTATCACCATCACCAAGAAATGCACTCACCTCGCCTTGCTCAAATGGAGACATAAAATCTCTTTAACTTTCGTTTAGTTGAACTTCTTTATTCTTTCAACATCTCTAATTTCTTAATTCCAATACACTTTTGTGCAAATGACTAAGTAAGGAGAGAATCTAATTTTAGGATAAGACTACTTAAAAGGATGTCGGTTGGTGACAATCTATTTCAATAAAAGGAGAGTTGCGGTAGAAGAAAGAAAGTCGATAGCCAGAGGAAGGAATATAGAGATTCTCACATGTAACTACCTCGAATCCGATGAAGATGAGCAAGCAAATTAAGACCAAAAGAGGTTAGAGGTTTAGAACCCAGTTAAGAAAATGAGTAAAATATTTTGAATGCAGTTATTTTCGATTACTAACAGTGGTTTTGTTTGTGATATCAATAAGTTAGAGACTATTGATAGTTTTAAAAGTTGTTGTACTAGTTTGAAAATTTAAAGAAGTAAATAGTAGATTTTAGTATTTTTTTTAATAAAACACATAGATTCATCATTTGGTTCTTAATTTTCTTCATATTCTTGGCATTATGGACACATTTTCTTAACCCGTTTCTCTTAGCTTATTCATGAGTAATAACTAAATACACTACAGATTTGCTTAATAATTTGATACTCACTACCAAATCTATCATTATAGTTACAATTTTCTATATACATCTAATAATGTCTTTCCCGATATATATATTTAAGAAATAAAGAAATAAAACTATACTATTTTTTAGTTTCAAATATTTTTTTAGTTTGACATAAAGTTTTAGTCTCTTGAGTAAATGCATTTTTATCATTTTAGAATATATTTGACGATATTTGTATCAATAATGGTAGGAGGGGAAAATGATTACAAAATCAAAATACAAGACGAAATGAATATAATTCAATAATGTAGGACCTAGCTTTAAAATATGTACAAGTCAAGGGATCAAATTATTATTTAATTATTCATGGAAATTAATTAGCCTATGACAAATTTACATGTTCAACCTTAATTAATAGTGAGTGATTTATTATAGTTATGACTATTTTTGTCTAAATATCACTTTTTGTTATGGTAAATTTACTTGTTTTGTCTTTAATTAAATAATTGGTAGTTTATTTGGTGAATGATTATTTTTGTCTATCAATTAAATTATAAGAAACAACCTTGATTTTTATAGGGATAAGTGTATCATTAGTCCCTGAACTTTGGCCGAAGCCATCATCAGTCCCCCAATTAACTTCAAAAAGTTTCACCACTAACCCAAGTAGACCTTTTTTGCTCATAGGAGGTCCCTAGCCCTAACACCGTTAATTTATTTCCGTTAAGTGAACATGTGCCACTCACATGCACAAAGTAAGGGGGTTATGTATAATATCATCAAAATAAGGGGGCAAAGTGAATATAAACCAATTCATACCTCTCTTTTAGCAAATCATTCCCTCTGCTCCAGATTTCCAATTACTCATCTCTTCACTTTCTTACTCTGCAACATCAACGTCTTCACTCTCCTTGCAAAATCTGACCAACTCTTCAGTCAATATTCTCAGGACGTCAACAATGCTAATACCGAACTCTACGAAGAAATATTAACTAACACCACATAAATGATCAATTTGGCATCGGAAAGCTCGCGTTCGATCCAGGAACCAGAGAAGATCGTTTATCAGGACAAACAGATGATATTCGAGTCAAACACAAAAAGTACACAAAATTGTGAGGAAACTCAAGCTAAATTTCTAGTTAAATCAATTCCAGATCATAAACTATTTCGGAGGAGCCAGTCGGAGAACTTGAAGGAAGAGTTTTGAAGCGATTCGAAGTTCGGCGATCGGTGGCGGCGTATGCCGAGAAGTTGAGACATCGGCAAAACCCCAAGCAGTCAGCCGGGTTATCTACAACCATCTCCCTTCTCAATCTCCCCCCTTCTTTCTCAGCCACCGGCCCCTGTTCATGTCTCATCTCCTTGCCCAGCTCCCAGCATCACTCGCTCTCTTCTTCTCCGGCGAATCATCCGCCATGTCCGGCCGAGCTTCTTCATCCACAACCCAGCAGCCATCCTCTCTTCAGTCCGTGCCCATCCTCATCCCCAATCGCAAGCGAAATCTCCATCTCTTGCCCCTATCGCATCCACATTCGTCATGTCCTGCCAAGATCCCCCCTCAAGAAAGCCAGTAAAGCTCCAGCAGTCCGGTCTTCAGCCGGTCCCTTCACCTTCTCCGGCCCATCAACATCTCCCAGGCTGCCTCTCCATCCACAGCCGGCTCCGTCTTCTCCGACGAATCTAACCCCATAGCCGTCTTCAGTGTTGCCCCCCACCAGCAATCTGCCTCAATCCATCTCCCTCTCCTTCGTTCAAGCATCCATCTATGCTTTCCACCATTCCTGACCACGTCTTTCTCCTTCCACCTCGGTCATTGCCTTGGATTTGTTGAAACCCAAATGCAAAATCACCGGATGAGGAGAGCCATGGGGTAGCATTGTTTGTTGCTGTAAGTGTACCATTTGCCCCCTTATTTTGATGATATTATACATAACCCCCTTACTTTGTGCATGTGAGTGGCACATGTTCACTTAACGGAATTAAACTAACGGCGTTAGGGCTAGGAACCTCCTATGAGCAAAAAATGCCTACTTGGGTCAGTGGTGAAACTTTTTGAAGTTGGGGGACTGATGATGGCTTCGGCCAAAGTTTAGGGACTAATTAATGGTACACTTATCCCATTTTTATAATAAGAGAGATTAGTGTATCAAATAGACATATACACAAAAGAAAAGAAGCAAAGAAGGGGCGGCCCGCAATACAACAAAGGAGGTGGAATCGATTTTTTTTTTCTTTTAGTCAAATTGCAGTGGCTTCAATCTTTGAAATTTCAATTCATTATTGCCCCTTTTTTAACGGTAAATCTCGAACCATTATCTCTTTCTTCTCTACTAATTTAAAATTTTGTTTGTGGTTGTTTTTCTTTTCTTATGCAAACTATGTTGCAAGTATCAAGATGCTTATGTGACTAAGTTAGCCAATTAGGTTTTAAGGCTTACTTATGTTTTGCATATTACACTCTTTGTTTTGAGTAAAGAATTATCGTTTGAAAGTCAATTTTTTTAAAAAAATGACATTTTTTGTAGCATATTAGTAATAAAATAACACTTTATGTTTTAATTTTTTAAGTGAACTATTTAAGTAAAAACATCTCAAAATGAAATGGTGATTATTTGCCCAGAATATGACAATTTGCAATGAATGATTATTTTATTGATTAATTACTTCATTTTTAGACTTGTTTAATGACTAATGTCTAAAAAAATTTTGTTACTTGTTTGTGTGTATGTAACAAAGATGACCACAACTTGATTATCAAACAATAATTAGTTATTTTATAGCTAAACATGGTAGAAGGGTTATGTTTAAGTGACATTTTTTTTTATTTGCGGACTGTTTCTCTTTTGATTATTATCGATTTACAAACAATGTTAAATTTAATAATTTTTAAGTCACTAATTCTTTTTTGTAAGTTTTTTTAACACGTATATATTGGGGCCTCATTTTATAGGATTAATTGCGGCTTAGTCCCATTTCCTAAAATTCTAACCACTAAAGTGCCTTGTTTTTTTTAACTGGCAAAAGGAACTTTCATAAAATTCTTCCAATAATATCCTCCTTCGTCTTCTTCAAAATATGTCTTTATCTTCCATTATCGGCCATGAATCATAGCTCGAAGTCAAAGAAAATCTTTCATTTCACATGCTACCTTAGTTGCCTCGATATCAAATAGGTTAGGAATTGGAGAATTTGTTTTTTCTATATCTCCAGTTGTTCGTGTTCTAAAAAAAAGCTTCGGCTTTTTCTTCAGTTGAACAAACATGGAAAAAATCTTGTTTCTGTCTTCATGGCATAACTTCGTTTTAAGGCCAACAAACGTTGTTTAAACACTATTTTGGGCTTCACAGGTTTTTGCGATGCCCAATTTTCAGATTGTGATGCCCAAATTTGAGATGAGATTTTTACATTTCGATGCCCAATTTTTGACAAATTTCAATTGTGCATTGTGATGCTTAATATTTTTATTGTGATGCCTAAATTTGGGCAGTGACTTTTTACATTTCGATTCCCAAATTGTGCTAGATTTTAATTGTATATTGTAATGCCCAATGTTTTCATTCTAATGCCCAAATTTGGGCAGTGGCTTTTTGTATTTCAATGCTAAAATTTTGACAGATTTCAATTGTACAATGTGATGCCTAAATTTGGGCAGTAGTTTAATCTGTGCGCCTTTCCTTCATTAAGGGTATCTTCGTCATTTTTTCCTCAAAAGTGTACTTTAGCAGTTTAAAACAAATATATGGGACTTAGGTAGTTATAATTTAATCAAAAGAGACCGGCATGATTATCTCCCTGATGAGTTCGGCCTAAATCCTGGTCACGAGCTAGGAACATGGGCCTTCACGTGATAGTCACATGGAACACATGGACCAAGAAAAGTATCACCCGAGCAGGATCGTCCGGATTGAAGATAGCTAACCCCTCTGACCAGAACCCTGGTACAAATCTGTCAGAGCAGGGAGCAAGGCTGCCCGAGTAGAAAGATAATCATCTTGAATACAACTAACGGATAACTCTCATTCCCGAGATTTTAGCCATGACTCCGTCAATTAGGCGGTTAACCCATGGTCATGAAGATCTAAGATCTCTCCACAATGATCATTGAGCCTGAATTTTACTCCCAAAGGGCTATATATATATATATATATATATATATATATATATATATATATATATATAGCTTGAAAGGTGCCCTCACTTTTACACACTGAAACTCTGTCATTTTTGTTTTCAATAAGCTTAAGACTTATTCTCATGCCAGAGGGGTTTCACGAAATCCAGCCTTGCATTCTTCTAAGGTGTTTTGTCTTGATAGATTTTCAAAAGATTCATAAATTTACATAAGCCCAGTTATCATATGATCCACGAAAAATGGCCCAATACCAAATTATGGAACATAAATAAGCCCAGATAACCTACGATTCGCGAAAAATGACCCTATACCAAATTGTGGAACATCACTCCCATTTTATATTTTCACCTAGGGCCCCAAGAGTATTAGAATTGGCATTTTAGTCGTGTTTCTCCATGTTAGCATTTTAGTCGTGTTTCTTGAAGGGACCCAACCTGGGTCCTCCTACGGGGAGAAAACACATGGCTTCCAGCTCGATATAAATGGGGCCCACCACCCAACAGGTCATCTAACAAAAGGGCCGACCAAAGCCGGCCACTACCTACTCATCAATCAAGAATCCTCAGGTCTACCAAGGATCATTCCGAGAACCGAACATGACCGACCACCAAGCCAAGGAACAACCCTATTCGGTATACGAACGTTCCGACCAAATGACTGCTAGGTGTCAGCTCTTGATTGGAAGCCACGTGTCATCCATGCAAGCAAATGTCAACCAGTAAGGGATTGACAGTAAGCCGACCAAGCGACAAGCCCCTATACTAGAAGAGAAAACAAAGCCCAGATATCCTAGTTCTTAGTTACATCAAGTATTCCAGTTCATTACGTGGACGGCTATCATCGACACGTCAGCTCTGGTCCATTATGTGGATCGCCAGCTTAGTCACCCCATCATTGTGGCGTGATCAAGCCGGGAAACAACTTATTTAATCATCTTTTCCACTCTCTTCAACCGTGACTTAGAGATATGGAGAAACAAACTCCCACGAAACAAGACCAACAAGGAACAAACATACAACCCCCTTCACTAGCAAGCAAAATAACCGACGTAGACCTCGCCACCCCTAGCTCAAAAGTTGTGGGAGGAAAGGGCACAAAAGAGGTCTTCTTCGAGCCAGGGGCCGCTATGAGCCAGGCGGACGTCTTCTTCGACGTAGACGAGGAAGAAGCTCAGATTGGGTATTCTTGAACGGAGAAAAACAAAACGGGCGAAAGAGACGAATACTTGGAAGAGATAAAGTTTTGGGAACGCTAGAGACTTTATCTTGCTGGAAGCTAGGAGAAAACGGTACCTCGACCTAGCGCAACGTCCAGATTAGGGAACAGGATGGGCGAACAGGCACCCAAACCCTGCAGTCACAGTCGATTAACTTACCCTAGTGAAACCAATCACCCTTCTCGCACAAGAGAGAGAAGCGAAGAAGGTGAGTCCAGTCCAAGGACTGAGGTGGTGAAAAGTAAGGCGTGTGGGCATTACACACATTCCCAACAATCAGGACTAGGTCACCAAAAGAATGGCCAGAACATGACCACTGAGGTGTAGAAATTGACCAACAAGCCATCCCTGGTAATCGAACAAGAAGTAAAAGTCCTTCGTGGCAGGCTCGAGGCCATGGAAAAAGGAAAACCAATAATGCTACCCCCAGCAAAAAACGGGCCATTCAAAGAGAGAATGAGGAAAGCCCCACTGCCGGATAAGAAAATTCCAAATTTCGAAACGTATCAAGGACTAACAAATACAGTCGACCACATGGCAAGCTTTGAGGTCAAGATGAACGCAGTGGGTCCTGATGACGAGGATGCACGAGGAAAGATCTTCGCTGGGACCTTGAAGGACAAGGCCCTAAAATGGTACACCAGGCCTTCTATTGGATTCAGTCGAAACTTGGGACAAATTCAGACAGGTGTTCATCACACAGTTTTCTTCGGTCGGACTCTTGCCAAAGAAGCAAACCGACCTTTTTAGAATACAACAACAAGTAAATGAATCGAACCAAACGTACATGGATAGATTCATGGCTATGGTCAATCAGATACCGTATATCTCGGAAGAATCGATCAAAATGTGTTTCATTTCAGGCCTGCAGCAAGGACTAATGAGACAAGAAAGGATGCTTCGTGACCAAGGCTCAGTAGGGGAAATGTATGCACACGCACTTCGAGTCATCAACACCGAGGAGGCAAAGAAAGATGGGAAGAAGAAAGATCACGATGAAACAAATCAAGCTCATGATAATTTGAACAAGGGAAGCTAGGGATCAGCTCATAAAGAGGAGGATAACTGAGGAAGAAACAAATGGGACGAAACTGACTGGCCTCCGCTCACAACTACTCGCGAGCACATCATGAATGTATTGTTCAACCAAGACAAGATTGACAGACCATGGCCACTAAAGGATACTCGATATCCTCGCAACTCTAACAAACGTTGTGCCTTTCACAAAGATATCATTCATACAACCGAGGAATGTATCAACCTGAAAAAGGCCATTCAGAAGTTGATAGACAAAGAGGAGCTCAAAAGGTTTGAGCAGAGGAACAACAATCAATGGGGAAGGGAAAGAGGGCTGGAGAGGAATCAAAATCCCTGACCAAACAACGTTGGACCTAGGAACGTGATCGACATTATCTGAGAAACCACACCAAGTGGCACCCAACTAAAACACATGATCTACAATCTAAGGCATGTGGTCAACATGATGTCGCAACCAGACGAAGGAGGGGGAACTACTTTTTGGCCTAGTGAGATAGCAACCAGTGAAACCGCTCGTCAACAACCATTAACGCTCTGAGTAACAATCCATGAAAGCAAGGTATGAAGTTGGGGGATGCCCACCTCAGGCATAGCAGCATACAATTGGAGGGATTCACTGGGCACAAGGTGGTAGTAAAAGGAACAATCACTCTCATGGTGACCCTAGGAGAAGAGAGCACAACTCTTCGAACGGAGGAGGTTGACTTATTAGTACTCGGCCTACCCTCACCCTACAACGCCATACTTGGATCCTCATCTCAAACAAAATTCCAAATGGTCGCATTCATGACTCATCAAAGAGTAAAGTTCCCCACTGAAAAGGGAATAAGAATGGTCTTAAACGACCCACCGAGCACTTTAGAATATATCTACAAGGAGAGGAAATCTAAAGAGAAAGTGACGATCACCCTGCCCGAAGGAAAAGTGATTGAGGTAGATCAGCCAAGCGGCTCTGAGAAACGGAGGAAGAAATAATCCCCACTCTCCCTGAGCCAACTCAAGCCTAGCAATCAGCGCGAGCTGGGAACGTCAGCTCGCCTAAAGAACGGGGAACTGAAGATCATATGTTCGGCACATCTATGGGTGTCAAACACAGTCACAAAAATAACAAGGCCACCGCAGAAATAATTTACAATTGAAAGTTTGGACATCGATCACCACCCAATTATTGAGCCGCACGAGGACCTAGATGAAATCGTGATTAACCTTGACATCCCCAAATAGAAAGTCAAGGTGGGACAAGAGAAACCTAAGGAAAAGCGAGCATCGATCATCAAGCTATTAAAAGAAAGCTTGAATGTGTTCGCTTGGAAAATCGAAGACATGGAAGGCATAAGCGAGAACGTCGCTATGCACAAACTGAGCATCGATCCTGACTTCATCCCAATACAGCAGAAAGAACAAATTTTCTCATGGGAAAAACAAGCAGCTATCAAATAAGAGGTATCTATGATATTAAAGGCCAAACTCATAAAAGAGGTTATGTACGCAACCTGGATTGCAAATGTGGTGACGGTAAAGAAAACAAGTGGGAAATGAAGAATATGTATGGACTTCATTGACCTCAACAAAGCTTGTCCAAAAGATTGGACTTCACTGACCTCAACAATGTGTGTGGACATCACTGACCAGCTTGCTGACTCCATTTCCGGGCACAAGATCCTCAGTTTCGTTGACACATACTCAAGGTATCACCAAATCAAAATGTGGTTGGCCGACCAGATAAACACAACATTCCGAGCTGCTGGAGGATTGTATTTCTATGCTATGATGCCATTTGGCCTCAAGAATGCAGGGGCTACCTACCAAAGAATGGTGAAGAAAGTGTTCAGCGACCAGCTGGGCAGGAATGTGGAGGCTTACAACGACGACATGGTTATCAAAAACCAAACACTCTAACCATGCCGAAGACCTAAGGGAAACCTTCGCAAAACCTGAGGAAAAACAAGATGAAACTTAACCCAGCTAAATGTGCATTTCCAGTCATCGCGGGAAAATTCCTCGGGCACATGGTCAATGAAAAAGGAAACGAGGCCAATGCAGAGAAGATAAAAGCCTTAGCAATCATGGACACTCCAACATTGATCAGATATGTCCAATAATTCAATGGTCGGATCACAGCCCTCAATCGTTTCATAGCTAAATCGACCGAGAAAAGCTTACCTTTCTTTAAAATACTGAAAGGAGGCAAAAAGTTTGAATGGAATGACGACTGTACCTAGGCTTTTGAAGAACTCAGGAAGTACCTTGGTCGACCACCACTCCTCAGCATCCCAATACCCGAGGAGAAGTTATACATGTGTTTGGCAGCATCAGACTCAGTAGTCAATGCAGTCTTGATCAGAGAAGAAGATAAGATTCAAAAGCCAATCTACTACGTCTCTCGCACTTTGATAGAAGTTGAAGGGAGATACTTAGAGGTCAAAAAGTTGGTCCTCGCCCTAGTGATCGCCCCTCAGAAGTTAAAGGCCTACTTCCAGGCACACTCGATAATAGTGTACACCAACTTTCCTTTAAGAAAAATCTTGTACAAACCGGACATGGCGGGCATAATATTGAAATGGTCGGTCGAGCTCTCAGGATATGGAATCGATTATGAGCCCAGAAAGATAATCCGAGTACAAGTACTGGTAGATTTCATCGTTGTAACTTCATTCATCAACCAACAAACCGATCAAGAACAAATCAGCGAAGAAATCACCCCTGGGACCAAAGAGGCGATCATAAACGACGAACAGACAAAGACCAGGCCTCCTCAACATTGGACCTTGTTCGTAGATGGATCTGCAGGGACAGATAGAAGTGGTGCGGATCTCTCATTGCTCATCTCAGGGTCAGGAAACTAAACTTCGCCTTGAGATTCGAGTTTAAAGCTTCAAATAACCAAGCCGAGTATGAAGCATTGGTCGCCGAATCGAGCTCGCACAAAGTTTGGGGGCCAAGAACATTGTGATCTATAGCGACTCCCAGCTGGTGGTTAAACAAGTATTGGGCGAATACGAAGCAAATCACCCAGTAATGGCTAAATACCAACAGTTGGCCCAAAGACTGTTGAGAGGATTCAAATACTGGGAATTTGAGCAAATCCTCAGAGAAGGCATTTCTCGAGCCAATTATTTCTTCAAGGTCGTATCCTCGGAAGCTGAGGATGTACCTCCCGACATCGAGCTTATGTTTCTCAAATGCCCTGCCATCGACCAAAAAGAGATTATAGTGATCACAGAGGCCCCGAGGTGCTGGATCGACGACATAAAAGACTACATCGAACAAGGAACCTTACCGGATGACAAGAACGAAGCACAAACAATATGGAACCGAGCTTACAGATACTCGGTCGTGGGGGAATGTTATACAAAAGATCCAACACAAAGCCTCTTCTTCGATACATAAGGCCAGAAACTGTGGAGGACTTGCTAGCTGAGGTACATGAAAGAGAATGTGGGGGACATCCGGGTGCGAGGACACTATCGGACAAAATGAACTTTCATGGGTATTACTGGCCCAGCATGAGAAGGGATGCAGCGAGAATACATACGAAAATGCGACAAGTGCCAAAGATTTGTAGGCATTCCATGACTCCCCTCGATCCTTCAAACATCGGTGGTCGTAACTTGGCCATTTGATATGTGGGGAATCGACCACATTGGCCCATTCCCCAAAACCAAACATGGATGCGAGTATGTCATTGTGGCGGTGGATTACTTCACCAAATGGATAAAGGCCAAACCATTAGTCAGCATAATTAAGGACATAGTAATAAAGTTCGTATATGATCAGCTCTTTTGTCATTTTAGGCTTCCTCAAATGATCGTATCCGACAATGGCACTCAATTCTAAAAAAGTTTACAACGAGTTGTGAAAGGTTGAAAGTAAAACATCACATGTCCTTGGTAGCTCACCCACAAGGCAATGATCAAACAGAGGTAGAAAACAAAAAGATCCTGCATGCCATAAAATGAAACTTAGATTACAAGAAAGGGGGCTGGCTTGAACAATTGCCAATTGTCCTTTGAAGTGTCAGAACCTCGGTTCGAGAATCAACATGTGAAACTCCATTTACACTCACTTACGGGTCGGAAGCCATGGCACCAATCGAACTAGCTCTTCCGACAGCACGGGTCACCTTCTTCGATCAAGAACAAAACGAGTCTTCTAGGTAGCTCGACCTCGACAACTTAGAAGAAAAACGACTTGAAGCATGCCTCAAAATGATCAACTACAAGAAACTTACGAAGATCTACCATGACAAGAATGTTAGACCGAGAACTTTCTCAGTTGGTGACTAGGTCCTAAGGAAGATAGTGGTGACGGGCAAAAAGTTGGGAAGAAGCAAACTTTCTCCAAATTGGGAAGGCCCATTCAAAATCACCAACATTGTTAAAGAGGGAACATACCGACTAGCAGAGCCTGATGGCACACCATTGAGAAACCCTTGGCACTCCGACCACCTTAAAACATACTACCATTGATGTAGCCTCTTTGTAAAATCTCAAGTATTCAATGAACAATGTTCTATCTTTTCAAAATGTAAGTTATAAAGTGTTCATTCCCATCCTCGTATGGAGGTGGGATCAAGGACATCATCCTCGGTACACGAGGAAGGTCGCAATAAACAAAGAGCATAAGGTGCTCATTCCCATCCTCGCATGGAAGTGGGATGAATGACCCTATCCTCGGTACACGAGGAATGTCACAATAAACAAAGAGCATAAAGTACTCATTCACATCCTCGCACAAAGGTGGGACCAAGGGCCATATCTTCTGTACACGAAGAAGGCTGCAATATACAAAAGCATATAACGCTCAATCACATCCTCGTACGTAGTTGAGACCAAGAGACATATCCTCAGTACACGAGGAAGGTCATAACCTAAACAAAGAAATGAATCAAGGCTTTCATCCCCGCTACACGGGGAAAATCAACAAACAAAAAACAGCACATATGAAAAATAAAAACAAAACATATGTTGCTATATCGAAACAATGCCAGAAGAAGAAATTGTTAAATACACTTCAAAGGAAAAATAAATTGTTTGAAAGTCAATGGCACACACGTCCAGTCATCTCAACACAACGAGGATTACAAATAAATCAAACATGAGGAAGGTCCACGACCTCGGCATCACGACCCGGAGAGGGTAGGCCACACTGTTCAGCAGCAAATGACTCATCAGCGAATTGATCACAGTTGGATTGCTTGCCCATAAATTGCCTCAGCTTGAGCACCGCGTCAAAATCCACCTCCTCTCCATTGCGCACAACATTGATCAGGAAGAGAGCATCTTAAGTCCAAAGAGTGGGGGGCACCCATTCTTCAAGTTCGGCATTTGTATCCTTCTTCCTAATCATCTCGAGTTCGCCCTCGTCGAAAGGGACCATCTCGTTCCTTTCCCTTGTTGCTTCTCCGGCGAACTCATCACTACCCCAGTCGACTACATTCCCAAAAGGGAGCTCGGAAGAAGCAGCCAAACGGCCTACTCAAAGTAGGGGAGGACCTCGTTGGTAAACTCCTTGATCTCTTTGAAATGTTCAAAAGTTGAGGCCTTCACCTACTCAATCGGCCTCTCGAGCTCATTTACCCTAGCCGAAGACTCAGTCAGCTCCTTCTCAACCAAGGATCTCGCCTACTCAGTTTGACTAGCCTTGTGCTCGGCTTCACTAGCTCGGAGTTTGGCCTGCTCCTTTTCCTTTGCCACAGCAGCTATCCTGGCTGAAGATTCCTCCAGCTGGGCCGTCTTTTTGGCTTGGTCGCTTTCAAGAGACGCCAATCGAGCTTGGATGACCTCGATCTAATCCTGGTCGGCTCGAGCCTTGGTCTTTAGCTTCTTCAATTCAACCTCAGCCCGACTAGAACTACCGCCCAAATAACTGACAAAGGAGCACAACTACAAAAACAAAAAAGCAAAGGAAAATATGAGAAATCATATTTTATATCAAGGAAATAGGAAAACAAGGGGAAATTTTACCTCGCCTACACAAAGCCCTGCTCGACCCATCACTTCATTAACAGGCAGAGAATTGACAACCCGAATCAAGTCCCTCACTTGAGCCCGGACAATAATTCCTTGCCCGGCCAGGGCAGTGGGACCATCACGCTGGGTCACATATATATTCTGCAAGGCAGGAACATCCTCGATGGCCAACCCGAGTTGGACTCCAGCGGCCAGGGTCGTTGGAAAGGAGAAGTCATCCTTTAGACAAGGCACAGTCTCTTCGCTGGATAACGAGGAGATAATAGCGACCTTCAATTTCTTGGAAGCAAGGGAATTGGCAGAAACATCCTCAAGGCTCCGCTCGAAATCCATAGGTTCTTCATCGATCAATCTTTTTTTGCCAGTAGGGGGAGCTGGGGCACTTTCAATGGGGGCAGGACTGGTAACAATGGTATGAGCTTTCTTCGCTGGAGTAGGAGCCGAGGATATTTGGCCATCTGAGCGAGGACAACCTTAAAAGGTACCCATCGAGGAGCTGTTGTAGCAAACGGGGCCGAGCCCCTATCCGCTAATACATCAGTGGATAGGGTGTAGGCCTTCCCTGGATCAGCAGTTGCATCCTTAAGCAGAGCTCGGTGGTAAAGA
This sequence comes from Codonopsis lanceolata, assembly GCA_013146195.2. Lineage (NCBI taxonomy): Eukaryota > Viridiplantae > Streptophyta > Magnoliopsida > Asterales > Campanulaceae > Codonopsis > Codonopsis lanceolata. Next base: position 35,187,871 of record CM028379.1, on the reverse strand, counting down.
CCTCGGGTCTGCCTGGTACGCAACACCTCGGGTCTGCCTGGTGCGCAGCACTCTGGTCTACCTGGTACGCAGCACCTCGCGTCTGCCTGATGCGCAGCACCTCGGGTCTGCCCGGTGCTCCTCCCAGAAACTTGTTCTAAATCTAGCACCATGGTTGAAACCAAAAAAAAGTTAGAATTACGAGTAAGAAGACAGGAAGAGCACAGAGCAAAAACAATTAAAAAATATTAGTAACAAATACTTTCACAACCTTCATAACCGAACAAATCATCCTTGCGTCGGGGACAATCATCTTTAAATTGATTCTTCTCATGCATCGACCATCCTGGATATTGGATGTACTCGGGAACCTCACACCTAAGATTGATACCCCTACTTTCTTTGTGGACATACCGACCATCCTCAATAAATCTTCATCCTCGGTCACCGAACTCCAACGGAAGACCCGAGCAAGCTCAACCATGTGCACCCCCAAAAATGATTCAATAGATGTTAGTGCAGACTCCTCATACTCGTCCAGAGTCCCAGCTGGGGAAAGAGATTTAACCTCGGAAGCCAAATTCTGAAGAATAGGAAAATTCCACCCAATTCGGCTCTCAACCAGGAAGACCTTCTTATCCCAGTGCCTCGTTTTTCCAGGCGGTTTGGTGAACAAATTGATACCCCTATTATGATGCTTGCATTAGAGCCGGTTAAGAGACTTGGTCACACAAAAGTAAGTCTTGAAGAGGGGTAAGGTTGGCTCAAAACCGAGTGCTCGAACACAAGCAATGAACAACACTAGGTACCTCACCATGTTTAGAGAGAGGTCGAGGGGGTGGGCACTAGCTTCCTCGAGAAGGTCGCAGATCAAGGGGTCAAGTGGCAAGTGAAAACCCACCTAAAAAAATGTGGTGTAAAAACCCACTCTATCACTACGGCTCCGAAACTCGTCCAAACCTAGCGAGTTGTGGGGGACCGATCCTCGAAATTTCTTATGGCTATGATTATACTTGTCATTCCAAGCAAGCAAATCATCCGGGCACATGTTATTCCTCCATTCTTTAAGCACCCGGCGAGCTGGTGGTACATCCTCGACACCACCAGAACCATCCTCGACTCTAGCAGCAGCCGAGGAGGTTTCTCATTTCTTCTCGCGAGCCTAAATTTCTATTAGCGGCTAAAACTTCCTCGGCAACAATCTCCCTATAGTATTGATTAAACAAATACCTAAGGGCCCTCTCTTTGTCCCTACATGCCATCATAACGGTCCCAACTAGGAGATCCTCAGTCATGTAATCTTCATCGGAGAAAGCCGGCAAGCCCTCCATATTAAACCCCCTTTCCACCAAAAGGGTCATCGCTTGGCTGGGCAGAACGATCCTTCAAGCCCCATTAGTCAAGGAAGACACACTTGGTGTAAAATCGGGGACATGCCTCATGAAATTCAAGACAAAACCTAGAAAATACACAGTAAGATTTGAGGAAAAAGAGGTAAATACCTGCGAGCAAATGTTACGTTCAAAAAAATCGAGGACCTGAAACAAAAAAAAAAAAGTCATCGGAGTTAACAACAGAGAAATGGAGAAATGACAGAGAAATGATCGGGAAGACTGACAGACCGAGCGCATACTCAAAACCAGACTCAAAAGTCATGAAAATGACTTCAACAAAAAAGAAGAAGAAGGTGAACCTGGGAAACTAGATTGCAAGGGAATAGAACGGCCGTAAGTTGCAAGGAATGGAAGAAAATCAACAGGGAAGAAGTTTTTGCCTTCAAGACACGATTTTTTGGGAGGGAAAAGTTCAGAACTGATTGGAAGCGTATGGAAGAAGCTGGAAAAACTACTTTTTATATGACCCAAGAACGTCTGGTCGGCCCAAAAAGAAAACACGCGGATCCTACCTAACCACTGTTAGGGAGACACGTGTCGAATACCATGCAGGGACGTGTGCACAAGCCGATGACGTTTTGCTAAGACGATAGTGCAACAATTATGAACAGTGGAACGATATGACTTCCTATGACTCCTCGATAATCGTGCTATTTAATACAAATGGCACATTAGTTCTCCAGCCAATTCCAATATCGTGTTTGAATCTATCCTCGACTAAAGACCCACGCGAGCATGAACAGGCAACAATAATTGACAGCGAGAATGACCATTAGCTAGGGAGCTACAAAACTTAGGAAAGACGAAGAAGCGACAATGTTCGACAACCAAGTGAAAGATCCAACCATACTTTCCAAGCTAAGGATAAATCCTCGCACTTGGAAACTCGGGGGCTATTGAAGGGACCCGGCCTGGGTCCTCATACGTGGAGTAAACACGTGGCTTCCTGCTCGGCATAAATGGGGCCAACCACCCAACAGGTCATCTAACGAAAGGGCCAACCAAAGCGGCCACTACCTACTCACCAATCAAGAATCCTCAGGTCTACCAAGGATCATTCTGAGATCCGAACACGACCGACCACCAGGCCGAGGAACATTCATGTTCGGTATACGAGCATTCTGACCAAGCGACCGCCAAGTGTCAGCTCTTGATTGAAAGCCACATGTCGTTTATGCAAGCATATGTCAACCAGTAAGGGAATGACAACAAGTCGACCAAGCGACAAGCCCCCATATTAGAAGAGTGGATATAACTTGATGAACATTCAACCACCTACTATGTAGGGCTACATGTAGACTACCAACCAGTAAGGAGCTCCTAGCAAGCCGACCAACAATAGGCTTCCATGTTTTGGGACCCATATTCTAAGCATAAGACTCAAAACCAAGGCTATAAAAGGAGCATGAGGTGATTTTGTAAAGGTACGTTCTATCTAAGGTATTCAAGCACAAAACATATCAAGCATAACCACCGGAAGCTTAAAGGAACACCTAGCTCTGGCACACATATATACCTTGTTACTGACTTGAACACCGGAGGGTTTTAGCTGAGACAATCCCCAACTCCCCTAACGATATTTCTCCTTTTAGGTCACCAAAGATCAAAGTTAGATACATAAGTCAAAAAGTTAAGAGAAAACAAAGCTCAGATATCCTAATTCTTAGTTACATCAAGTATTCCAGTTCATTACGTGGATGGCTATCATCGACACGTCAGCTTTGGTCTATTACGTGGGTCGCCAGCTTAGTCACACCACATTTCTCCATCTATAATACAATATAGCTCATAGTCGCACATGTGCAATTGACTAAAGCTATTTAGGGGCTGAGATTAATTCCTTTACTGAGATCCTACGGTCATTATCACTCCCCGAGTTCACATGTGTGAACGGCGGTTGAGCAACTACCCCCTCTCTCTCTCCAACTCCCCCCACTATTCACGGTTGGTGGCCACTAATCCTTCCTCCACCAAACTCACGTCCCTTTTCTTTTCGATATTTTAATTAATTAATCATCTTTATGTAAAAAAATTCGTAAGTTTTGTAATTTGAAATATTTGTTTTTTTCTTTTTAATTGTTATCGTAATTAACTTAATCAATTTATTTTTTGAAACTGAATCCCAATTTAATTTATGTCTAAGTTTTGAATATTTCTATTTTAATTTTTTCTTTTTAATTGTTATCGTAATTAACTTAATCAATTTAATCTTTTTCCGGCCCACAATTTCGTATACAAATAAATTTTAAAAAAAAATCGTAAGTTTTGTAATTTGAAATATATTTTTTTCTATTTAACTGTTATCATAATTAACTTAGACAAATTATAAGTAAATATTAATTTATTTTCACATTATCTGCTTCATTTATTGATAAATTTATAAACTCGTACCGTGTCATTGACACGACAAAAGAATTAGTTTTATCTAAACTATATCGAGTAATATTGTTGCCAGTATTTGTAAATTGAACGTGTTATTTTCTCCTCAAGTGGGTTCAATGGGCGGGCGTGTTTGGACCACATCGATTAGATTGTGAATGGATATGAGTCGGACTACCATGGCCATGGATTTTGGCCAATATTTTGTGTGGCTTATGAGAGTAGCTAGGTAGTGACGTGACGGAATGCCTGAACTAGCAAGAGCCCATAGGCCATCCACAGCTTTTAAACCTTTCGTTGGGTACCTACTAGTGTCTATACCACATATCTCATGCATGATTGAATACGATAAATAAGTTATCCAAAATTAATGTCACATGGTGGAATTTCTTGTTTGATAAGTATGTTTTGACTACATCAATTTCATGATTTGTACTTAGAATTGGAGTATATATTTACAATTTTGTCGTTTTGGAACCAACTAGTAATTTCTAATTGGAATGGAATTACAATTCTAAGATATCTCAATTTCGTAAAATCAATTTTATACCAAAAGATAGGAATTTAAATTTAAAATTTTGAATTGAATGCCAATTTTTTCCCCATTACTTTATACAATAACAACTCACCCCACTTTAAACCATCAATATATATATATATATATATATATATATATATATATATATATATATATATATATATATATATATATATATGTGTGTGTGTGTGTGTGTGTGTGTATATATATATATATATATATGTGTATATATATATATGTATATATAATAATAATAATAATAATAATAATAATAATAAGGCATTCACGGTATGACGTGTGAGTCATTTTCTCTAAAAACCATTATTTTGGGTTAATAGTTTTTTTTTCCTACCTTATGGTTTGCTTACTATCGCACTTGAAACAATGAAACGCAAGTTAGTGGTACGACGCTTCACCTATACCAAATAAGTTATGAGTTCGAGTCACTATGGTTGTAAGTGAGGAACCACTATTGATCCTTTAAAAAAAAAAAAATTATCGCACTTTGAAGGTCTATGGCGTAACTTATTGCACATTAGGGTCAAAAGTTGCATTTTTGTTGCAATTGAAGGTCATAAGAGGCTTTTGTTACTTTTTGAATGAAAAGTGGTCATGTTATTTTGTAAGTTGATGCATCGCGATTCAAAATTAGATTATGTAATTAAAATTTATTCCATTTAAATTGACGTATCGCGATACAAAAATGTGTGTATCGCAATGCATTTCTGTAGTGCATCTCAGATTCATTAAGGGTATCGTAGTCATTTAGTCTCAAAAAGTGACTTTTTTGCGATTGAAAAGAAAAACACTGGATATGAGCGATTGAAAATTTGATAAAGGGGACCGACCCACAATTATTCCTACTTTGAAACGCATATGCTTAGAGCATCCACAATGGTGGACTTTTATCAACACTCTTGCTTATTTTTAGAGTTTTTTAGCCACCCTTGATCCTACAATGGACACTTTACCACACCCCCTTCCTCTAAAACCAACTAAACATTCCTCTAAACTTAGAGGGAGGCTTAGAAGGAATAGTAACATTTTTTTTGTGTCCAACCCTCTCATATGCATGGTACCCATGTTTGTTGTTTACATATATTTTTTTTAATGGAGAGATTTAATTGAGATTATAGCAAAATAATTAGTTTTGTAAACATATAATTTTTTAGATAAAAGTAATTGGATTTCTTAAAACATAAAATTATTTCAATAGAATATAAAATGTAAAAAATACTTCCTCCATTCCGGGTAAAATTATTATTAATTTAATATGTTTTATTTGGTGCTAAATTTTTGTTTTCTTTTCTTCGGTAGGAGTTATGTTCAGATAATAATAAAACTGTATTTTAAACATAAATTTCCCATTAGATTGATATATATTTTGAGATAAAAGTAATTTTAAAACTTATTAAAACATATATTTCTTCCCTTTTCAAATAATCGTTCTTTTTGACCTGTCACACAGTTTAAAAAAAAGTAATTGACTGTAAAATAAATATTAGTAGTATAATATGTGGTTTCCTTTAATTATACTAACTTTGTCATCTTAAATTTTCCTACCGTTGCAAGCTACTGATATACATATATTTTTTTTACATTATTATCGTACTACATTATTATCGTAAACTTGTTCTATTGATCAAATTGAAAGATTTCTATTTTTTTAATGAAATTTGTGTATTAATTGTGAATTATTTTCAATCAAAAGAAATCATTTGTGTCGTGTTCTTAATATATAAGAGGATATAATAATAATAATAATAATAATAATAATAATAATAATAATAATAATAATAATAATAATGTATTATAAACATAAATTAACCATTAAAATGACGTATATTTTTAGATGAAAGTAATCGAAATAATTAAAAAATATAATATTTTTTTCATAGAATATATAATATAAAATATAAATATTTCATTCTAATTGTGTTGGGAAAATAGAAATAAAAAAGATGAAAAATATGGTGGTAGATAGGTTTGTTAGTTGTGATGAAAGAGATTTGAGGTTTTAAAAGATTGTATAGAGGGTGATTACTGGAGTGGAAATATTTTTAGAGTGTTGAAGAAGTGTAAAAAGAACAAAAAACGACGTAGCTAGAGAGAGATATAGTGTGACACCATTGAAGATGCTCCTAAAATGGCCATTTTTTAGAAGTCCACAAGGTACACAATATCCTGGCCCATAAAGCCCGAGCCTGCGGACTGTATAATAGTTCTGGGTCTTGGTAGTTACAAAGGCCCGTAGCTTCGGCTTAGATGGACCACAAAAGCGTAATAATCCACTACATTTTGTAAGGGTACTTGCTAAGTTGGTGATAATGACAAGTTTAGAAGGCAATTGGAATGATTAATCGGGGTCTCTCTCTCTTTTTTTTTTCCCCTATTTTAATCCCCTAGTTGAATTTGGCAATAAAACCTGCAGCACATTTGAAAATTTGTCTTTAGTGGTTGAAAGTAGAATGTTATATGCTTGGTATTCTAAGATCTTCGCCTATATTTGTCTGATTAGTTCGAAAAATTGTTCGTTTGAATTTGCCTTATGCTAGAGAAAAACTCACTTTGTTCAAAAACACATTGGTAATGAATTGAGGTAAATTCGGATCGGTCCTTTTTCAAAAGTTTTCAACCGCTCTATTTTATTATTCTTTTTTGGAATAATTACGGGTCGATCAACTTTTCAAATTTTTCAATCGCTTCAGTCTCATTGTTTTTTCAAATTGGAAAAGGACACTAATTTTTACACTGCGGTTCAATAGTTTAATTGTCTAATCTAATTACACCGCGATACATCAATGTTTGCACCGCGATTCATCAATTTTATTGTATTAATTTTTGCACCGCGGTTCAATAGTTTAATTGTCTAATCTAATTGCACCGCGATCATCCATTTTATTGCATTAATTTTTGTATTGCGGTTCAATAGTTTAATTGTCTAGTCTAATTGCACCGCGACACATAAATGTTTGTACCGCGATTCATCAATTTTATTGCATTAAATTTTGCATTGTGTTTCAATAGTTTAATTGTCTACTCTAATTGCACCACAATACATCAATTTTTGCACCACGATTCATCAAGTTAATCCCCGTTTCGTTGCTCAACAATGGTGATTATCGAATTCAATATGTTTGCCGGAGCTGTTGAAGGAGACGAAGATATTTTCGGAACAATATTTCGAAAAATGAATTTTTGCAGTTGAAAAAAAGAACGGTGGACTAGAGAGGTTACAAACTTTGAAAAAGGGACCGATAATTTTACCCTTATTTTTTTTAATCGGAAAAAGGCCCAAAACACGAAAAGACAATGATACTCTTAATGAACAAAACACGCGTGCACAAAGTATCAGTACATGCATCAATTTTGCATCGCGAAGCACAAATCGAATGTGATTTATGCATCGCGCTGCATCAATTAATACTACCTGATTCAAGTCAAGTAACCAATTGATGCATCGTACTACAAAAATTTAATGCAACACGAAGCACACAATCATGCCTCAAACTTATAACGATGCATCAGGACTCCAAATTAATGCATGAGCATATTCTCCGTTCCATTGAAAACCCTTGTTGCCACAGAGAACCTTGAAAAATGGCAAACACCTTTCAGCTGACCGAGATATAAAGTGACCAAGGGCAATGATTCTATCATTAAGCCGTTGTACATCCTTGATGCATTTATGTGGCTTCATGTCGAGCAATGCCTAAATTTTTTCAGGATTAGCCTCAATGCCCCTCTGGTTGACCATGAACGCAAGAATTTTGCCTGCTCGGACATCGAACACACATTTGCTCATGTTCAGTTTCATATTATGTTTGTTTAAGCTGGCAAACGTTTCCTCCAAATCATTGCAGTGATCGCGGCCTTTGGTCTTGATGACCATATCATCAATGTGCACTTCCATGTTTCGGCCAATCTATTGGCCAAAGACCTTATTCACCATGCACTGGTAGGTAGCTCTAGCATCCTTTAGCTTGAAGGGCATCATTTTGTAGCAATCAAGGTCGCCACCTGCCCGGAAAGCAGTCAAAGCTTTATCCTGCTCGTTCATCTTCACCTGGTGATACCTGGAGTATGCATCTAGGAATCTAAGCCCTTACAAGGCTCACTTCACGAGTGCATTTACATTAATAGCTTCTTTTTAGTTACCATCATTTTATTATTCTAAAAGAAATATGATTAAAGTTTTCCCACGGAGAATTTGATTTTTTTCAAATAGAAAAGGAACTGTATTAGTCAAGTACATGTCCATGTTGGGGAAAATTAATTATGTACGTGCCTTACTCTTTTCAGTTGTGAGAATTTGATTGTGCTATTAATTATGGTTTTAGATTTTTCCTCTTTCTTTGTACTGAATAAATGGGATGGATTGAGTGGACATGCTATTTTTGTTTTGATGATAGGTTTTCAAATGAGAACAATATGGATGTTTGGTTAGTTAGGAGATTAATGCAGGGTGTTCATACTTGAAATCTATTCTCATACATGTTTGTTTTCTTGAATCTATCTATTTTGGCAAATTACGTATACATTTACCTTTTTGTTGAGTAAATGCTTGTTTTGTTGATCGTGTACATGTTCCCCATAGAGTTGAAATTAAGAATTGAACTCATTTTTCACGTGCTCATCTTATAAATTAATATTTCTATAGTACCCACTCATATTAATCCAATCAAGCATCCATCGGTACGTGATATTGGAAATTTAGAGAGACTAATCCTACAAATCCAATTAAGCATTTTATCCTATGTCACGTGTAACTTCTTTTTACATAATAATCAAGTTATGTTTTTTTTATAGGTGATAGTCAAGTTATGTTCATACTTAATGAATACTTTTAATTGCATGATATATATAAAAGAGCATTTCAACCATACCAACAACCTAAAGCGATTACGAGAACACATGTGAGGGAGGGGTTTAATTGGAGCCATGTAATTATTTAAACTTCAACTATTCAGACATCTATTTGTTAGTTTCACAAGTAAGAAAAAAGCTATCTATTAATTAATTGTTTTATTGTGTCATGACCAAAAGGTTGTCACTATCTTTAGTACACCAAATTACTGTTACAGTGTGGGAACATGGCATCAATTTTGGAGGTTGACGACTCTAAAGCACATATATTCATCGAGCTCTCTCTCTCTCTCTCTCTTTGTGATGTCTTTTTTTTTTACCTCGCAAGTGCATGAATCAATATAAAGTATAGTGATTCGAAATCAAGTGTCAAACCACATAGACAAGAAGCAATTAAAGCAAGTAAACAGGTAACAATTATAACTAAGGAGGGTTGTTTGATTGATTTTATCTAAATTTACTAAACTGATTTATTCTACTAGTAATCTATTAGTCTAAGGCAACAGTTTATTGAAAATAGGCAAACAAAGTTTGTGAAGATCTGATTATGATGGAGAATCTAGGAGTTAGGATTCACTTGTATCTACTCTAATGCTCTTTTTTTCTAATGTATCAATCACTATGTCTTGGGTTCGTTCACGAAGGTAAAGAGTGGTACACTATAAGTCCACGATTTACAAACTTAGTATCACTAAGTTGAATTATATTTCAGTTTCCATCCAATAATTCAACAGAGGATATACCTAAAGAGCAAGAACATAAGAACCTAAATCTAACTTATCACTTTCATGCGTTGATAGATTTAATTTATCACAAAGGTGGGCCAGTGTACAACATATGCATATGGTCCTACAGTTATCAGCACCCCTAGGTCTTTAAACTATTGCGATACCAATAATTAGGAAAAAGCCAAATAGCAAAGAGATTGATAAACTATGTAATCAACAAAACTTGATTAAATAATAAATTAATATAGAGCAGAAGATTCAATACAAGTTACCTCCAATTATATATTTCTAGATATGAGTGGTTATTTCATCATCAATGATGAACTAATCAATTTGATGAATGAAAGCATGAACGATCTCTACAAACTATGAATACAACTAATAAAAAATGTATACTATTGCTACAATTCGGACCCCTTTCACTTAGGGCTACATGTCTTTTATTTATACTATTAGTTACAGGGCTAGAATTAGGTTAAAATTGAAATTCTAAAATAAGGGAAGTCGGTGGCTTGCGGTCGCAAGGTGCAGGAGGCATGCGACTGCAAGGTCTGGTGTTACTCCGGGGCTGTCAGTCTGTGGACCTTGCAGGGGCAAGGTCTTCAGGGCATGCGACCCAAGGTCCCCTGATTTTTTTGGTCCTTCCTTTCTTTTGACTTTGCATTTTTCTCCCTTCTTCAATTCTTCACTTAAAACCTTCTAGAATTCCTTAATTTCATCCAAAACCCTGAATCTCATAATTAAACTCCAAAACACATATTAGTAGTCAAAAGTCTCGTGGAATCGCTATTTCTAAGCTGAATAAGTACCCCCATAGATGTGTATAAAACACATCTATCACTTTCTCATGACACTATTAATTAGCTAGTTCCAGCTCCATCTAAAGCAATGTCTTCACCTTGAGATGTACCTTAAGCAACCAACAATATCTTCCTTCAAATAACTCTCTCCTTCCACTCAAAAGAGTCACCGGTTGATAGTTTAAGTCAAATATAAAGGGATTCACTGTTACTCTTGAAAAGTTAGAGACTATCATAATGATAGCAAACTTAACTTTTAATATGGAACTCTGAGCAGAACATCTCAAAACAGGAAAGCAGGCTACGAGTATAATAATTTGTAGTCTTGAATATATCAGTAGTGTTCTATTTAAAATAAGTTTGAAAAGTTAGCTCATTTGATTGGTTTTCCCATGCTTGGTAAGTTGAGGAGAAACCATTGGTTGGTAAAAAAATACAATTGAAAAACACTAAGTGTTGATTACATTTTTCTACATATTAATTAACTTCTTACCAAGTTGAGTTTCAATCACTTCATCTTTATCAAGTCAAATAGACTTATTGGGAGAATATAATATAAAAACACTAAACCAAAATTTAAAGAGAAAAAGAAAAGTGACAGTAAACAATGGAAAATATGCCAATTGTGGAAGTCCACTTTTTGCGTGTTTGTGATTTGATGTATTTCATATTTCTATTCTTTCGTTATCTGAAATTCCCATACCTCCACATCTCTTGCAAGCGACAAGTTTCCAACAACAACTAGAATAAGAGAAATAAGGAAAAAGATTAACAAGGCAGGATGACGGCGAGGTATGATTTTGGAGGACCCGGATTGTAACTACCCTACACGGATTTCAACACAAAATCCAAAGGACGTGCCACTGAAACTAAAACAAACAGAAGACAAGCGCATGCTGAAAAGCGGTGCAAGTCAAACAGTCAATATATCAAGCTCTAAACAAAATGGTAAAGCCGTACTAAAATACGGGTCAACAAAAATCGAAGATGCAGAAGCAATAATGAAGTGAAGCCCCGAGATATTAAGCTTGAAACCAATAACAAATGAAAACAAGAGAGACTATTGTCTCACAAAAGGGGGAATTACAAAATTCACGTGCCGCAACATTACAGACATAGAACAAACCATCGGCACTCTATTCCGGTGTTTCAACAAAGAACCAACCTGATATAATAGTGACCCAACGGCTAAATCATATCGGGGTTAACCACAACAGCAACAAGAATAATGAATACCCTGAGGCTACTGCTTGTCAGGGAGACAACGGAATAAATACTACAAAATGAAGTATACTAGCTCGACTACATAAGTCGGCAATAGAATTACTCCAACAAGACCAAGAATGAACTACCCGACCGTAAAGTTTATATAACTTTACGCAACGTCGAAGAAGGAAAAATAAAAATACAAAGTGATATTGGACTCCGTGAGCTACAACTTGGGAGGAACGGAAACTATGATAGACACGAACCACACGACCTCAACTCAACTATCGATCCACGGTGCACTGCTACTGTCAAGATCTACTCGACATCAATGTGACTAATGAATAAATGCACACTAGAAAATAAAGCACATAGTAAGTCATAAAGACCCAGTACACTACTATAAACAACAATATAACATAATATGAAACATTGTTATAGTTAAACATGTCATCGCGTTACTACGAAGAAACTCGTGAAGACGTGCCATATGCTTTAGATCCTCCACAAGGTAACCATTCTTTCTCAATTACTACACTGTTCAAATGAACCGGGGTGAGATTCCCTATTTATAAACAAACCAAATCAATTAGAATAAACTCTCATAACATCAACATATACAAGTATGCATATCAATATGTACACACACCAAGTACCTCATAAAAACATCATGTGTAAGTATGTATATTTATATATATACACATCAAGTCATTTTTGGAATTATCAGGTATAAGTATGTATATCTATATATATACATATCAAGTTTTTCAATAATGCACAAGCAATACAAACATGGTCACTTGGATCTCACGTCCAACTAACACTTTGTTATCACATAAGTGCTCATACTAAGCCACATAAGGGATCTAAAAGATACCAGTGTGGTGTCGTTGTGTTGCTCATGTAATCACAAATGTTAACCTTGAAATGTGACTACGATGTTCGTGATTGATTCATCGATGCACTAAGGACACCCATCAACCAAATTAGCATAATCCATATGCCCTATTGGTTGCGTCAATGGGCTAATTTCCCCACTGAGGCCAACAATGGAGGGTGTGTGTGAATTGTATCCAGTACGAGGATACATAGAAATTACGGATCCCATAATTTGTGAAGACGATGTATCGTCCCACCATCAACGTAAAAACACAAATAATGTCAACTGGACTTATATGCAATGCACAAGTAGATGTTTACTTGCCATGAAACCAAATAAGGAACGAACAACTCGTCCAATGTCAAGTAGATATGTTACTCTACTACATATTCATGACTACACATATAATTTCTATAATCATATAAATCATATATAAAGCCCATAACGAGTCTCTAAATCACAAGTGTCAAGTATGTACACTTAAATCAACCATGTTCCAAAAGTTAGTAATCTAGTCAAATGGATTCTAAATATCGTAGGATCTCACCACGATCCTCGTAAGGTTCAATTGTTCTTTAATTCGACTCTGTTAAGTCTTCGGTACAATTTCAACCAAATAGGGTATAAATGCTATATGCATTTCTAACCTGCTTCTATGTTCTCGTTTAAGGCATAGCTAGGTTCTTGTTTCATTTAGAAACCCTAGTTCAATAAGTTCATAATTCCAACTATTAGTGAAACCCTAGGTTGATAAGAACCAATCACATCATAATTCATAGGTACACAAACCATAAATCTTTGAAACCTCATGGCTTTCAAGAGTAAATCATGCTTTAATCAAAGATACACAATATGCTTTATAAGTCATATTATCAAACCACCATAGAAGACTCAAACCTTAACAAATGTAACAATTATGCATTTAGTCATAATCTCAATGAGACATAGAAGTTCATATTCTAGTATGTAACCAAACTAAGTCATTAACTTAGAAATTAATCCATCACATATTGTCCAAGACTATTATGTTAGTCTAGGGTCATTAAACCATTTAGATTAAAAATAATAAACTCATCCTAGAATGATCATTCATCCTATCATATAAAATCCATAGTAGTCCATGAGTTATTTAAACAATACCCATAACAAGTTAAATCTTTGGAATTGTGTCGTAACTATAATTCTCATTACTTTGAGACCTTCTAGAGGTTTTTTATTCATTGAAGGTCGAGTAATGAACTCGAAGAGGAAACCACCTTAGGTATGGTCAAGTTTCACAAAGTGTCCGGGCGATAATATTTTGCGAGGCCAAATAATACAAACTAGTCTTAGATAACGACTTGGTTATCTTCGTGACTATATAAGTAGACTCTTTATAGAGAGTTTTAGAGCATATACCACCCTACTTCATTGTATAGGAGGATTCACTAACTCTTCATCTCAGATTCCCCGAGATGTACCCAATATTCCAAACCGAGTTCTTAGACAAGTCAATGTACATTTATACACTCAAGGCGACTCTTAGTGAGTCGAAATTCCAAACATCATAATCCCTAAATCCATATGATCCAAAACATGGTATGTTTCATTCCTACAAGTCTTGGGACTTCAATTGAAGTCCTAAGGTAACTAAAATTACATGTCACACACAATCCATTCCAAACGTTCTTCGATCGAGATCACACATTTGTGATCCGAACATTCCCACAACCAGTAGGACTTCTTCCTAGAGTCATAAAGGGCATAATAAAACATTTAGTGACTCCATTGAGTCAAAACATACAATTCGACAACTTAAGTCACAAACCCGATTTCGGGAATTGTTCAATATTCGGGTTAGTAAACTCGTAAGACAATTATCTAGTGTCTAAATAACCAATAAAAACCCACATACCTCATTTACATTGAACCCTTAGATTCATATATCGATTTCATTAAAAAACAACGCATAAAGTTGAAAATAACATGTATTTCATAGATTCTTCGTCTATAACATACTAGCATGTTTAATAGCTAGTTAAATCCAAGAAAAGAGGGGTAGTAACTTACCTAGCTCGGAAGGAAATATAAGTAAAAGAAAATAGAACTGGTGTAGGTTGAGCTCCTTAATGAGGGGAATGAGATGGCGGAGTCGGAACGACGATCGAGTGGCCGGATCTCCGGTGATCTCCCAACACCTACAATCTCACCTTCATCTCCCACACTTCTCTCTCTCTCTCTCTCTCTCTCTCTCTCTCTCTCTTCCTTCCACTGGTTATGTACACGAAATGAGGAGAGGGAAGGAAGTCTTTGATATAATATAGGGGTTAAAGGACTCATCTACCCTGATAAGGGCCAAAGGAGGGGTTAATTTTAGGGGTAGGTTAGTAATTTCTCATCTAAAATTACAATTAAAACAAATATGCCCGAAGCAGAAAATAGGGAAGGTGGTCGCCTACTCCCTTGACTAGGGAAGCACCTAGTCGCGATTCTAGAAATGCAACGTTCTGGAAAATACGCGGTCGCCTTGTCACTCAGCTAGGCGAGTGCCCTGTCTTCTAGGGGGAGAAAAAGGCTCAAAACTTGGTCAAAATGGTACTTAACCCAACCCCAATCATTTTAGGGTGTTACCCAACTCAAACCATTTCCGGAATTGTTCAATATTCGGGTTAGTAAACTCGTAAGACAATTATCTAGTGTCTAAATAACCAATAAAAACCCACATACCTCATTTACATTGAACCCTTAGATTCATATATCGATTTCATTAAAAAACAACGCATAAAGTTGAAAATAACATGTATTTCATAGATTCTTCGTCTATAACATACTAGCATGTTTAATAGCTAGTTAAATCCAAGAAAAGAGGGGTAGTAACTTAACTAGCTCGGAAGGAAAGATAAGTAAAAGAAAATAGAACTGGTGTAGGTTGAGCTCCTCAATGAAGGGAATGAGATGGCGGAGTCGGAACGACGATCGAGTGGTCGGATCTCCGGTGATCTCCCAACACCTACAATCTCACCTTCATCTCCCACACTTCTCTCCCTCTCTCTCTCTCTCTCTCTCTTTCTTCCTTCCACTGGTTATGTACACGAAATGAGGAGAGGGAAGGAAGTCTTTGATATAATATAGGGGTTAAAGGACTCATCTACCCTTATAAGGGCCAAAGGAGGGGTTAATTTTAGGGGTAGGTTAGTAATTTCTCATCTAAAATTACAATTAAAACAAATATGCCCGAAGCAGAAAATAGGGAAGGTGGTCGCCTACTCCCTTGACTAGGGAAGCGCCTAGTCACGATTCTAGAAATGCAACGTTCTGGAAAATACGCGGTCGCCTTGTCACTCAGCTAGGCGAGTGCCCTGTCTTCTAGGGGGAGAAAAAGGCTCAAAACTTGGTCAAAATGGTACTCAACCCAACCCCAATCATTTTAGGGTGTTACCCAACTCAAACCATATCCGAAACACGTCTGAATGACACCCGAAACGAGTAGGAACAATGGTCAAAACTCGTGACGAATCTTAAACGATTGAAACACGAACCAAAACAAGACTAAGAAAGTATGGATAAGTATTCTCAAAGCTGATGGGGCTTGTCGGGGCAATCCTGGTCTTAGCTCAGGAGGTGGAATTGTTCGAAATAATTCAAGGGATTTGATATTTGCTTTCTCCTCTTTCTATGGCTGCTCTACCGGCTTCTTGGCTGAATGTAAACCTCTTCTTCAGGGTTTTTCTTGGTTAAGGGATAATGGTTACAATAAGGCTATGGTGGAAATAGATTCCAAATGTTTACTAGAGTGTATTCTGGGCAGATCTTGGCCTCCTTGGCATAGTAGATATGTGCTCCGCAAAATCCTTTCCTTATTTCTTATTATGGATCTCTCTTTTTGTCATATTTATAAGGAGGCTAACTATGTAGCTGATGCTTTGGCAAATCTTGGAGGTGATCAAGGCCTTGATGACATTTAATTTATTTCTGCTTCCCTCCCAGAAAGAATTTGTGGGCTCATTACTCTTGATAGATTTGGAACCCCTACATCCGTATTACTTAGGTTTATTTGGTTTGTTTTGCTTTTCCGAGGTAAGGCTCCTTTGTCATCCTTTTCGGGCATGACTGGTTGTCCCGCTCATATTTGTATTTCCTTTTTAATCATAAATAAAATCTAGCAGGGTTCCGTCCAAAAAAAAACATGTTAAGGACTAGTACTCTTGCCTTAGAACTCAAATCAATAACTTCTCAAGTCAAGTAGACAAGTTTCAAAGCAAAGGAGGGCATACCTAATACCCCAAGTTCCAAAGGATAAAACAACGTGATAAAGACGAATGCAAGGCACAAATAGACTTAGGGAACAAGTCTCACAAGGGTTATAACACATAAGAACACTAATGAGATTCACACGAAGACCGAGGGTATAACCGAGGTCGTGGGAAAGAACTACGCCGGTGAACTCTCAACTAAATCGTGTTTCGACTAACGTCGAGTTACAACTTGTTACTATAACAAGTCTATGAGTATCAACCACATACTACTAAGTTATTGGCCGCTAGATAGTCTAACCACCCATAACCAAACTCTCACAATAAGCCTAACAAGAAATGCTATGGAAACTCGACACGTAACACAAGGAAGTCAAACACAGAAAGGTTCGGGATCTTACACGGATAAGCCCATGTTTTTGTTTTAGCGTCGATTGTAAAATTATGTAGGAAGAAAGCTTTTCTTTTGCAACATTTACAAGAGAGAAACAAAAGAATAAATAGAACTATGTACGATATAAGTTAACGGTGTTTGTTCATGCTTGATAATTAGGATTACCAAGTGCTAATTAAATATGTTCAAGTTTGATTCGTTTCCATATTAACTAGCTTCTTAACAAGTTGAGTTTCCATATTACAGCCCAATAGAATGGAGAAAAGCTTAGTCATTGGTGTCTTCTTGCTTTACTCCTTCTAGCATTTCTTAAGTCTTATAGTTTTCGATTTGATTTTTATGTATATGCATAGAGAAAAGCTTAGTCAATTGGATTGAATCTACTTTGTTTAGGCTTATATAAGTTTATAGGTGATGATAATATGGTGCTCCTTCAAGGGTGGAAGGTGAAAATTCTTCCCCATCTCAGGGATTTGCTTCTTTGCCTTTTGTCAATATAGGCATATTCATACTTCTGAATTTTATTTAAATTTCTGGAATTATTAATTATAAGTTGAATTTGAATGTTGAAACTCTAGTAATGTAATTTAGCTACGTAACATAAATCATTCTCTTAGGTTATGTTATGACACATGGTTCATGTTTTAGAAGGACAAGTTCTTTCAAAGAACGTAGCTCGTGTCCTTATTTCAAGAATGTCTCTTACGCCTTTTATTTCTAGCTAAACTTCATGTCACATTCTAGAGGTCTCTTATGCAATTCTTATAAAGAAAAGTTTGGGTCAATATTTTTCTAATATAGATTCATTTTTTTTTTAAATGTTTTTGTCACGACCAGTTATATGTCACATTGTATAAAGTTACTAATTCTAAGGGCATTTGAATTATGTTGTGCAATAATGATAGTATTAGTCATCATACATGTTTAACGATAAATGCTTTATTTAAAAAAGTATTCCAAAATTTTTACTAGTATTTTTTAATGTGATTCTCTATTATTTACTTTACTTTTTCTTAATCTTTTCGTTATAATTATTTTTTAAAAATTATGATGTGGCAAAATCACAGCTTAGTGGCATCCTAGAGTTGGGTAGGATATCTAGGCTTCGAGTCACCTTCCTTGAGCCTGTTAAGATCACAAGAAACCTGAGTGGAAGTGCAAGGCAGGGCCTCACGAAACCCCTCCGGCGTGAGAGTAAGTCTCGTGTGTAAGTCTGAAAACAAATTGACAGAGTGCCAAGGCTCAAGAAAGTGTGTGTGTACCTTGTTAATGATTATGGAGAGGTATTTATAGGCCCCCAAGGTGGTTGAATCCGTCTAGGATTCAGTTTCCATGGTTACCAAATCAATCAAGGAGAGAATCCCTTGATTTCAGGCATGATAGGCAGCTGACCGCGTAGATGTAGGAGCAGATAAGGCAAGTATTCTGCTCAAATATGGAAACCTTTGACTTGTCTTGGAGAGCAAGCCTCCGGTACTCCCTGCTTGTTATGTACCCGGGCTAGCAGGGCTCTGCCCGATTATTCCATGTGCATTGTTTCTGAACTTGTTGTAGGTCCGAGGGACGGGCCCTGGTCGGGCAGGCTGGGCCAATGCTCGACCAGATTTAGACGGGATGAATCTGGCTCCTTTGCTAGGTATGAATGTGGTACCCGGGTATGGCCCCTGGTCGGGCAGACAAGGCCTATGCCCGGCCAGGTTTGGACGGGAGTTACACTGCTTGATGCTTCCATTACTTTGCTCGCTGAGCCTGTGGGCCCCATATGCATTGTGCTCGTGACCGACACGTGATGATAGCTCGTGCCTTGCTCGTGACCGGGTTTGGGCCGGGCATATCAGTGGCCTCTAGCTCCTTGTTTGGCGAGCATTCATGTTCGGAGCGGGGAGCGTTTATATTGCATGCTCGCACGAGCTCCAACACTTGTGAATTTTCAGAAGGTAAAAGGGACTTCAGAGGTCAGTTGTGTGGAAGGTAGTGGAAACTTATCGGAGTACACCTGGAGCGTGTCAAGGAAGCTTGTCTTGGTGGCGTACCGGGCGAGTGGAGATGGGGGCGCGTGAGCCGTCACAATCAGAGATGATTTGATGGGGCACGGAGCACGAAGCAGCGCATTTAATGCGTGATGATGATGAGCCATTGATTCCCAGGCGTCGCTTCGGGCTCCGCCCTTTTCCCCCCAAAACCATTCAGCTTCGGCCTATAAAAGGCACGCCCTACTCCCCTTTTTCTCTTTTACCGTCCTCAAACTTTTAGAGAGAGAAATTTCTGAAGAGCTTTAGCTGTTGCTCTTGTTGTGTTTTCTCCCAGACTCCGACGAAATCACTCCTCAGTTTCCAACATCCATCCAATCCTCGGCGTTTGCAGTCTTCACATTGGTTCAGATCTTTCCCTTGATTGCTTAGAGAGGACGCATCATCCCAGAAATCACAGTAAGTTTTCAACTTTTCTCTCATTCTTTTTTCGGTTTTTCTGGGTTTGGGGATGGTTTTCTGCTTTCTCTCTTCATCTCCGAATGCCTCTGTTAGGTTATAAAAGGGAAAGACCGCCCTTAGGTAGAGATCGAGGAATAGATCATGTGGTCTTGCTCGTTAGGCGGGCCTGACCCCTTTGGTTGACCTAGACTTAGGGTTTCTTTTTCCTCTTTTCTTTGCTAGTTACCCGGACAGAGTACTGATAGCTATCTTCCTCAATCTCTTTATAGATGTCTGATGTCTCCGAAAATGACCGTGAGGCCTTTAACTACGGCGGGAAGAACGACTCCCTGAGCAACGAGAAGACCCCCCCCATTGGTTGTGGGTCCGACGAGGGAGCCAGATCCATGGCCGGGCCAACGGTTCAAAAGCGTGTAACTGCCCCTGTTGTTGACTTAGTTGGTTTCTCCAGCGAGGAAGACTCTAGAGAGGATAGTGTGACTGGTGGTTTCGCTGTCGGGCAAGGCCTCAACCAGCTAGCAGCCAACGTTGATACTACGGCCGGAGAAGTGAGGACCGAGCAAGGAGAAATGGCCGGAGAGGCTTCTGATGCCGATGAGGCAGATGACATGCCACTTGCTGGGCGTTTTAAGAAGACGGCCCGCTCTCAGGTGGAAGCCACTCCTGAGGAAGAAATAGATGACCGGGACAATGTTCCCCTTGCTCGCTGCTATAGAATGGTTGGAGGCTCTCGAATGGAGGTCGCACTCGAGGAGGTTGTTGAGGAAGAAGAGGAGGAAGAGCCCGAGTGGTACGTTAACGCGGATGAGAACCGGTATGCCGCTCACTGGGCTACGCTGGACACATCGGACAAAGTGACTGCGTGGCTCACGTCTCTTGGCATTGATTCTGCCTACTACCGGGCCAGCAAGATGGATGTGCCCACGAGGGTCAAGCTTTCTCGCGAGCAGGGGAACGAGCTCTTATTCTTCGCTGACTTTTTTCGCGTTGGATTACGCCTCTAGAGCCCTTCTGGTGGACTTCATGCGAGACCAAGTCGAGTCCCCTACGATCGATCTTGGACAACATCCCGCTATAACGAGCTTCACGGTGGCGAGTAGGCGCTTGGGTTATTTGGACATGTATTTCTTCTTGTTTATCTTTGCCCAGAGCAGGTGGGAGGAGGCTGGAGTGAGGCCAACTCCAACTTTTTAAAGTGGCGTCGATGTCCCAGGAAAGTGGAGTCTTGGGACAGGAGGGTTCTGTTCATCGAGTCCCGGGCCGGCTGGCCGTTCGCGCCCACAGCGACCAGCTAATTCAAAATCCCCAAAGCCTCCAAACAAGATTTTAGCTCGGGGAAGACTGTCTGATTAGCTGCGTTGAAAGCCGCCGTAGGCGTGATAGAGGAAAATGAGAAATCGTCGGCGGCAATTTCTTCTTATTTGGAAAAGGCAGTGCATGTCCAAGCGCTACTTGTGTTTGGCCGGCGTGATGCGGGCGGAGGTCCACGAGTGGAGCCCTCTGATCCATGTGCCGGAGAGCCCCATCCATATTGGGATGGCGCTTTCTGAGTAAAATGTTCAAGCCGAATGCGTCGAGTGCCAAGCTAGGCAGTGCCGGCCGGATTTATGAAGATCGGGACGGTTGCTAGCCATTAATATTTTTTCTCTGTTTTAGTCATCTCTTTTTCGAATTCTTTCTTATCCCGTTTTGCTTTGTCTTGTTTCAGGAATGAAGAATTTGGCGGTGTTGAGCGGCGGAAGAAGCGGTGACCAGCGGGCGGCCAGTCAACAAGCACGTGGACTTGCCTTGAAAGTGCCGTTACGCCCTCCAGCCGAAAACCGGGCTTGGGCGGGCCACAAGTCGGCCAAAAGGCGATGGCGCCAAGATTGCCGCCATTACTCAAAAAGAGGCCGCGCAAGAAGAGGCCATTGTGGTCATTACTAACGATGCCGCCGAGCCCCCTGCTGCCCACATCTCTGTGGTGCCCGCTGCCAAGGAAGCCAAGGCAAAGGGCAAAGGAAGAGTTCAAGCCTTCCCACATCGGGATGTTCAGCAGGGGCTCAAGTCTGACCTGTTTCTATTGCTTGTTCGAGGCGGGAAGCTACTTGGAAGCGGCGGCACGGCTTTGTGATGCTGCTACTACCGCTACTGGCGTTGGTGGAAGAAATATCTGGGGATGCCCCTTTACTGGGGGGCATAGATCTGCACGCCCGTGGAAGCCCTGAAGGTCTGGTGGGTAAGGGCGTTATTGAGAAGGCCATGCATGATGGCCTAGCCTTAGACCAAGACACTACCGGCCATGTCCTGGTTGGGAATGTAGGGCTCTGCCTGAGCGAGGTAAAGTATTTGCCATCGATTTGCTTTTCCTTTCCTTCTTTGCTTTCTGCTCTAATTATCTGTCTCTTGCTCGCAAATTGCTTCCACATGTACTAATCTCTACGATCGGTACAATGAAGAGAAGGAAGCTCGCAAAAAGCGGAGTGACCAGGGCTCGTGAGCTTGGTGAAGGAGAATCTTGGCGGTGGCCGCTGGCCGACCAACCGGAGTCTAACACGTCTTGAAGGCGGCCAAGAAGAAAGGCCAAATGCTTGCTTGGCGTCACCTGAAGCAAGACTCTAACTACCGAAAAAACAGAGTTGGTTGGCCAGGTGAAGAAAAACCATGCCGATCTGGAGAAGAGGAAGACCGCTCTGGCCGCGGTCACTAAGCAGAGGGATCTCTTGCAAGTGGAGAGGGATTCCTTCAAGATGCAGGCCGTTAAGGACGGGAAGTGCATCGAGGAGCTTCTCTAAAAGCTGAAGAAGGCCGAGGAATCTGCGGTGGAGAGCTACAAGAAATCCAAGGCCTTCGAGGATGCCGTGGACGCGACCATCGTCCCCTACTTTTCCCATGGCACTAATCACGTATTGAGGATGCTTGCTGGCCATGGTGGAGTGGGGATGAAGACGATGGCTGAATGGGCCTTGCTCGACCCTTATGCTGAAGTTGCTCGTCCCTTCCATGCTCTGGTCCCTTACAATAAGGAGGAACTGGCTGCCCTGGCGAAGAGTGACGCTGATGCCGGGCGGGCACCTTGGGTTCCACCACCCATGGACGAAGTGAATGTCTGCTCGATGATCGAAGAATTAGATTCTGAAGATCAAAAGTTAAAACAGACTGAGCAGATTGAAGTGGAGTCTCAGGCCAAGGCAGCTGAGGATGAGGCTGCTCGTA
This sequence comes from Codonopsis lanceolata, assembly GCA_013146195.2. Classification (NCBI taxonomy): domain Eukaryota; kingdom Viridiplantae; phylum Streptophyta; class Magnoliopsida; order Asterales; family Campanulaceae; genus Codonopsis; species Codonopsis lanceolata. The sequence continues at coordinate 35,164,848 of CM028379.1, read as the reverse complement.
AGGAGCTGAACCTCCGGTACGAGCTACAATACCGGGCTGGTGCCAAAGAGCTTCCCCTCCTCCTGAACAAGCTTAAAATTTCATTTGGTCTGCGCGTCACTGTTTTTGATTTCTCTTTGTAACTCCGCATTTAATTGTCATGAATGAAATCATTTTTTGTTGACCAATGTTCCTGGTATTTGTGTTCTTCTATTTGATTTAGCTATTTTGATTTTGCTCGATAACTGTTTTCTTTACTCGCATTCTTCCTGCCATTAGTTAGTACAAGCACTTGTGCTACCCAAACAACATGCCGAGTAAATTAGATAGAATACTAACAGATCCAGCATGAATAAATCAAAATAATAAGGCTAAAGAGGCAAACTTATTACTCAAGTTCAGAGGTTATCCAGATAGAGATCGGGCATGAGTGCTTGGCTCTGGCCAAGGCTTTGAGTGGGCCGGGCCCCTATCGCTTTGGGCGAGCTTCCAGTAGACTGCCAAGCGGGCAAGGCCCAACTCTGAGTGGCGACCAACAACCGGGCATGGCCCTTGCTTGATGTGGGTACTTCGAAGCGGTTGTTGGTATATCAACTGGGCGTGGAGACATACGGCTAACAGTGTTGCTCGGTCACTATAGGAATCCGAGGTAGCTAACCGCTATCTTATAGGCAAGGCCTCTATCGCCCTGGGCGAGCATCCTAGCATTTGAACCTGGGCATGGCCGCATCTCACCCACCGAGAGGATAAGTTCACTAATACCAGGGGGTTTGAGGATTATTGACCGGGCATGGCCCTATCTGTTCGCCAGGCGAGTAGATTTTGCCAAACAAGTCCGAAAAACAATATATGATAGTGTAGACACCCCAATTTCGTACCCCTGGTATGTGACATGACATAAAATATCAAGACATGTTAAAACATTAACAAATGTCAAGTTACAGGGTCCAAAACGCAAAAGGACAAAGCAGGATGCGCAAAAAAATAAAATACAAGGTTCAAAGCGTCAAAAATTGAAACTATGAATAGTAATGGCGCCACCCACATAAAGTCTTGGCATGGCGCCAAGAATGTGGTTCCTAGCGCCCAAAGTGGGCTTCCCGGCTCCCAGTTTCTTCACAGACCATTGTTCCTTCGCCGTAAAGTCCAATTCTGTCTGCGGCTGATACAATCGATCGATGCACGAAGAGTAAAATCTAATTCCTTCGATGTCCCTTCTCCAGCCTATAAATAGAGGCTTCGGGATCGACCTTCAACACACCAATTCATCGATAAAACTCTCTGCGTCCTCGTTACGCTAAAGAAATAGAGAGCGAAGTGAGATAGTGAGCGATCTCTCCTCAAAGCCTCGAAACCCTGCCAACCCTCCTCCAAACACAAAACCAACCGGTAGAAGTGAGCCTTAGCCCCCAGCTAGGTATCCACCTTATTTCCTCGGCCCAAAAACCATAAAGTAAGTCGTTACTCTACCCGAGTAAATAGGCTGAAATCACCCGAAATAAGCCGTTATTCCGCCCAACCAAATAAGCCAAAAACACCACAAATAAGCCGTCACTCTGCCCAAATCACAGCAGCAGCAGCAGCAATAAAAGACTCCCTCTCCCGAGAAGGACAGAGTGAGCACACCCTAGTCCGTTAGTAGGTAAGTTTTAAATTTATTATTTTGTAAAAGTGTTATTTTCAATCCGGCCCAATGTAGATATATAAGCAGTTGTGCTGCCCTGATTTAGTTAGGAAATAGCACTAAAAAGAGCCGTTATTATGGCCAAATATTTTCAAGTATATCTGTAATTATTTGTAAAGGGACAGTTGTAAGTTTGTAAATAATGTAGACACAATGGATGTATTTGTAGGCAGTTAATGTTTTATTTATCTGTTAAATAAATATAACAAAAAACATACTTTAGCCAAACACTGTTTTGAGACCGAAAGGGCGAGTTGGGTGCCTAGCACCTTCCCAACTTGTAACTTAGCTTCCGAACCCGTTTTTTACAATCTCTGGTTTTCTTTTTTTGGTTTTGCTTTATTTCTTCCTTAAAATAAAGATGACGACTCTAAAACATTTTGGATCCAGTGGGGCCTCGCAACATCTTTCTTTTCACTTTTCTGTTTTCTCCTAAAAAAGGGAAAATGAGAATGGAAAGGTGATGTATTCCTATATCCTGGTATCCCCTAAACAAGGGATAACTTGATGTAGAAAACCCAAAGCGCCCATAGTGATCCGAAATAGACCATAAGGCTATTTTCATAAAATCCATAGTGGGGGCGCCGCAACATTCCTTCCTTGCACTTTCCCGCTTTCCCCTAAAAAAAGGAAGAATGAGAATGGAAGGGTGATGCATTCCTATATCCTGGTATCCCCTAAAAAAGGGATAAATTGACATAGAAAACCCAAAGCTCCCATATTGGATCAAAAATCCACTAAAGGCAACCGAGGCGCATTCAAACGTGCTATTCTGACAGCACTCCTCTCGCACTTTTGATTTCGCTGTCCTCTAAACAAGGGAGGGTGAAACGAGAGCAGTGGATGTCCCGCATCTGCACGTACGCGCACCCCTATCCAAGGGCGCGCGGGGCGCGGGAACACAGTCCCGAGAACCCATAGTGGCGACTCTGCTGGGGAGATCGTTTTATTTTAAATAAAATGGAGGGCTAGACTTATAAAAAAAAACTTTTTTGTTTTTATTTGTTTCTGGCTAAAGTATGCTTGTTATACTAATTTATGCATTTGAATATTGTGTTCCTTTAACATCCGTGTCTATATTTGTGGATATGATCCTCCATCTTGCACCCGTTTCATTCCAATCACTGTTACGGATATACTTGAAAATATTCGTATTTTTCCAAAAAAAAATTTGCAAAAAAAAAAAAATAATATATATATATATGCAGTATTTTATGTGCAATAATTTCCAGGCAGCACAACAAAAGGGTCGGGGCTTTATTTTAATATTGTTTCGCTTTCCGGCTCTATATTATTATTTTATTATTCTGCTTTATGTTCATTTCGCAAAATAAATATATATGTATATTTGCATTCATTCTGTCATTTTATTTTGGGGATATAGATAGATTCCCCACTTTTATTTCTATTTCTTGATGGTATGCTTGCTTGCTCGCGCTCAAACTAAAAAAACCGAGAAAATCCATAAATAACAGCAAGACATGTCATATCTGTTTTATTTTCTGCTTTTATATCTAAAAAAAAAAACCTTTTTTGCTTTTTAGATATCGCACACACGCGCACATGCATATAAATATATTCCGAATTGCTACCCTACACCATGGCCAGCCTACCCCCTGCATAAGCCAACGTTAGATTGCATATAGATTCTCAGGACACTTCAAAGACCGATCGGTTTTTGCATTTTAAATTGTGGGTCAGCCCCTGTCAAAAAAAAAATGTGCAAGTCAAAAAAAAAATCTGCGCAAGTCAAAAAAAAATAAAAAAAATACACTGGGGCTGATTTATTATTTTCTAAATACTCGACCTAGACCATTTCGAATGGTGGATTCCAAAAAGAGTATAGACCCTTCGTTTCGGATCAGTCCGATCTCGGGGAGTCGAAAGGCAGTGGAATACGTTGGTCCTATACTCTGGAGAAAGAATCCACTGTTCCAGGAAAAGTCATGAGACCGTCAAAATAAAGCAGGTGCTTATCCGGTCAATTGTAGGGGAAATGAATAAATAATAAAAATATATTAATAAAGGCATGCTGTACTCCAAACCCAGAAAGCCTTCAGCTAGCCTTCAGATACCTCCTCCATAACCCATTTTCCTCGAAACTTGGCTTTGAATTTGGAAAGCGAGATAGTCTTGGCCGGTTGATACGGAAATAAGTGCGAGAATCGAAGCAGAGAGGATATCGATGTCGAATCGAGACAAAGGCGAGAACAGTCCGAGAAAATACGGATCCGAGCGGTATGGCGAAAGTGAGCGATCCGCTATGGAGTACAGATGGGGGGCTCAGTGCGCTCCGACTCTAGCAATGCAGGAATGGTTTGACCAAAAGTTGGGTGCAGCGACTGATCGTATGATGAGCCAAATGGCTAGTCTGGTGCAAAGTTTAAAATCCAGTGGTGAGGTAATCTCTTCCCCTGCTGTCCCCCAGGAAGCATCAACATCTCATGTGCCTCCAAACCCAAACCCCCAACCAAACACTAACCCACCAAATACTACCGATACCCCGAATCCCAATCCTCCACCAAGTCTCTACTACCCAAATATCAGCCCTTACCCGTCCTATCCTGCATATCCTTCCCCAAGCACCAAAATTTCCCAAAACCCAAATGACCTCCCTTTTCCCATAACCAACCTACTCCAGAACAGCCCACATATAGACCCACAAAGTTATAACCCGCCAGGTCAAGTTACAACTTATTTACCTTATAATGATCCTGGCTGCCCAGCCGAAACCATCAAAAATCCACCAACCCAAAATCCTTATCCTACACAAGTTCCACCAACCCAAAATCCTTATCCTACCCAAGTTCCACCAACCCAAAATCCTCATCCAACCCAAGTTCCACCAGTCCAGAATCCGTATCCAGCCCAAAATCCACCAACCCAAAATCCGTATCCAGCCCAAAATCCATACCCCGCCCAAAATCCTTACCAGACACCGCAGCCAGAAATTAACCCAGCCTTCCCTAGCCCAGCCAGTATATACTAAAAGCCAACTCCCCCAGCCACCAAAATAGAGGCTGTCATGGAAAATATGAAGGTCATGATGCTCAAACTTCTCAACAAAGGGGAATTTTCTACTCGGGCACTGACATTACAACATGTGGCAGTATTGCCTTTAAAATTCAAAATGCCCAACATAGAAAAATTTGATGGGACTGGATGCCCTATATCCCACTTAAAATCTTATTCCACTGGCATGCAGTCAAGGGGAGCTAGTTTTGAGGCTATGGCTTCCAATTTTCACCTCACCCTAATAGGGGCTGCCAAACAATGACTAATGTTGTCTGATAGCAGCACCATGAATACGTGGGACCATATAGCTGAAGGGTTCCTTGAAAGGTATAAACACAACACCGATCCTGAAAATAGAAGAGACCTTGAGTCGTGTACCCAAAGGGAAAAAGAAACATGTGCTGAGTTCGCAGTCAGGTGGAAAAGAAAGTTGGCTAAGACCTTTGACTGACCTGATCTTGCTGAGTCATGCAGATTGTTCATCAAAAACCTCCAGCCCATTTACCTGGAACATATGCGGTATCTCCCCTACACCAATTTTAAAGAAATAGTGGAGATAGGAGCCCGTATTGATGAAGATATACGGACGGGGCAATTACAAGTCAATACGCCTCCTGCCTCCTTCCGTTACTCTAAAGGAAAGACAGCCGCAGCCGCACCAGCACCAGCCTTCAATATGGTAGGAAATGCATCAACCACTTTTCCTACCCAAAGTTATGGCACTGTTCCATGGTCTTATGGAGCAGACAGGTCTGTCAACACAGTCGGAGGGAATAATGGCCCAAAGCGAAATTTAAATCGACCGGCATTATGATGAACTGCAAGCCTCCCAATCTGTGATCCTGCAGGGGCTAATGGCACAAGGAGTGTTAAAGCCTATGAAAAATTATAAGCCACGTACCAAACCCCCTGCCTAGGACCTGGAATCATGCCCAGTACGGTGAATATCATCGCTGCAGTGGTCACCTCACCGATAAATGTTATATACTCAAAGATGCTATCCAGGATCTTATAGATGATAAGGTTATTGAAAAGCCTCCTCCCAGACCAAATATAGTCAATAACCTTCTACCTCAAATCAACATGATTAAGGTTGATGAAAATTTTTGTGTACCCGAGTTCGAAACAAATAAACACCCATTACCATATATCCTTGTTCCTTTCTTTCCATCCCCATCCATAAAAGAGCCTAGCTGCAATATGCTCTCTTGGGACATTATCTTGGGTAGCCAAAATACTTGTGATATTGAAAAAGCCACTTGGGTCGGTGGAGATGTTAGCCACCTTACCCGATCTGGCCGAGCCTACCAACCAAACCTGGAAAGAGGTGATCACTCTGACAAAGACCAAGCGGCGACTTCACGGGTATGATAGGCGAGGCAGGCGATTATGAGAAGCTCCTGTTAGGTTTGAGTCTATTTCTAATAAGCTTCGGAACTAGTATACTACGACCCCGCTTTTGGCCTTGCAGATCGGTGGACCGCTTCCGATATATTATCCCTATTCCTTTCCCTAGCTTTACAGATTGGTCATCTACCAATCCGCTCCCTAAAGTTGAGGATCTCAAACCCCAGGCCCTCAATAATGTAATAAACCTTGTACGGTTTGCTTTTAATAATAATCTAAATGTCTTTGCTTATTTCTTAGTTGCACCTATATTAAAAGACGCATTAAATAATTATAATGATGAGTCATTTAATAGGACCCAAAAGATGAAAAAAAAATTATTTGTTTGAGCTTGTAAAAGTCAGTAGAGCACCAGGGACAACATCATTCATCAGCAGCAACTGAAGACTTGTCCACTATCAATCTGGTGCTGGACAACGAAATAAAAGAAATCAAAATCGGCAGCTACCTGCAAGGCTCTGAAACGATAACACTCATGGATCTCCTCAAAGAGTTTGTGGACACATTTGCCTAGTCCTATGAAGATGTGTCGGGGCTAGATCCAGCCATAGTCGAACACCGGATCCCCATATATTCGGATGCTCGGCCAATCAAGCAAAAGCTCCGCCGCATCAAGCCGGAATGGTCACTACAAGTAAAAAAAAAAGAAAAAAAGAAAAAAAAAGAAATCATGAAACAGCTGCACGTCAATTTCATTCGGGTAGTATAAAAAATGAAAAAAAAAAGAAAAAGAAAATACCCGATCAGGCTGTCCAATATAGTGACCATTCTTAAGCCCAATGAGAAGGCCCAGATCTGCGTAGACTTCTGTGACCTCAGCAAGGTGTCGCCCAAAGATGACTTCCCTCTATCCAGTACTGATATTATGGTAGACGCCGTTGCTACTCACAAAATCAAATCCTTTGTTGACGACATGCTGGGCTATAGTCAAATCAAGGGCAGTAGAGGACTAAGAAAAGACCTCATTCACCACCCCTTTGGGAGACCTACTGCTATCATATCATGCCGTCTGGGCTAAAAAAATGATGGGGCTACTTATCAAAAGGTTGCCACCACTTTCTTCCACGATGTGTCGTATATTGTCAAAGAGATCGATCCGGTCAGGAGGTGTCATACTCCTCACAAACCAGGAAAAAGAAGACCTTGTTCCAGTGTTCTTAAACTCCCCGCCTAGCTCCGCCTAGGCGCTAGGCCCCTCTCTACCGCTGCGACTTTCTTAGTTGCCGCCTAATCGACCAAGTCGACGTCTACGTTGCCGGTCTGCCAGATAGATAGAAGAAAAAAAGATGAAGAAGAAGGGGGCTGTCTCGAGACTCATAATTTAGAATGAGAAGGGATTAGGAAGGATATGTTAGACTGTAGGTTGTAGGGGTAGTAGGTAGGTGGAGTAATATTTTTTTTGTTTTTAGTTCTAAACATGGCTGGTTTATTGCTTTGAGGTTATTGAGAATTGAGATTAAAGGTAGGTTTGTATATTTTTGTTCATTTTACAAATATAGACAAATGTTTGATAAAATGACAAACATAAAAAAAATTTAAATTTGTAGTCAATGTGGTTGATCTTTGATGTAAATTATCAAAAAAATTGTAATTTTGCCTTAATTCTAGGCCTCGATTACGCCCCGACTAGTCCCCTAGGCGCTAGGCGCTAGTATGACGCCTAGAGGCCGCCTAACGATTTTTAGAACATTGCCTTGTTCAGCCCTCCAATCTCAATGAGCTTAAAAGGTATTATGCTTGAGCCACCCTATCTGGCAAGTGCTTCCCTCTCCAGCTCGCTAGGTTGAAAACCCGAAAGGGCGGCCTAGGTAAAAATTAGAACAAATTATAAATTATAAAAAAAAAGAGAAATAAGGGCTCGCTAGGTTGAAAACCAAAAGGGCGGCCTAGGCAAAAGTTAGAGCCAAATAAAAAAAAATAAATAAATAAATAATATATATATATATATATATATATATATCAGGAGAAAAAGGGGAGAGAAAGCACTATTTGAAAACCTCGGCATCCTATCTCCAATCTTCAGCATGCAAGGGCTCGACTAACAAAAGAAAAAGAAGAAAAACCACGACATGAAGCTCGCAATAAAACACTAAAATATAAAATTTTCAGGTCCTGAGGTGCAACTTAGGAATAATTGCTAAAGAAATTTAGGTTATACATTAATCGCCTGTACATATCTATTATTGTCTCTACCCCCTTGTTTCCCCCAAAACTATCCTTCATTTGCAGCTTAAGCCCCAGAGCAGTCCATCAGTGCCTACGACGTCCGCCCGGCCGGGCTCATGTACTTCTTCTGCAAGGCACAAAAAGGCTCAGTCTCATCAGAATGAGAAGCACCAGAAATGTCCTCGTCCTATTCATCATCTGCATTGCCACTATCCTAAAACAGTAAGACGACTTGGATTCCGACCATTCACTGCTGCCCTGTCTGATTGCGAAGAAAAATGCAGGGGCAAGGAGAATAGCCTTATGCCAAGTGTAGCCCTGCAACGATTATATGGCCAAGAACAGGAGGAGGTATCTGCCTTTTCCTCTCCCCGCATATCATAAAAAGAAAAAAAAAGAGAAAAAAAAAAGAAAAGCCTGCTAGGACCCGAAGGTATATTCCTTTAAAATCCATTTTGGAGATACAACATGCCATTACCTATTAGATATCAGTATAGCTTTGCTTTGTGCGTGTGTTTTGAGACTGCATGTTTTTTGCATCATATAAAATTATATTGCATTGTAAATGTTTGTACATGTTTTAAAAAACGAAACAAAAAAAAACAAAAAAAATATATATGTATTGTTTTGCATCTAAATAAACGTTTTTGCATCCTAGGCATCATAAAAATGCATTTTGCATCTTAAAGATATGTACAACATTCTGCATTATTGTATGCATGATAGAATAAAGAATGCCCATGCATCATGTTAGTAAGCATCCTGTAATTTTTAGGCATCACATTTGCATCAAATAAAGTAGTACATGCATCCAGCATTTGCATTTATTATCCAATAAGCTGCATTAGGGGTGCGCTAAAAGAAAATAAAATGCCACCAATCAGGAAAATAAATATTCTTATGGCATTTACTATGTTCTGCAGCATAAGCATGCATGAAAAATAAATTTTAGAGCATGGAATATACCTGCTTTGTCCCATATTTATCTGAAAAATGTGTCCGAAAATGTGTTCAGAAAAAATTGAATTGTATTCTGAAAAGTCCGTTTCGTGAACACATGGCATGCAAAATATGTTTTAGCCTAGAACATGCATCATATAGCTCCAATTGCATTTATAGTATGGATCATGCACAGTAGGGTCAAATAGTGACTACTAGTTTAACCATGCATCGTAAAAATAAATCATATAAATTTCATGCATCATTACCTAATTGCATCATTTGGGCATAAATAGTGCATGCATAAGCATTATTAATAAAGTCATGAATGCTTCAAAAGTGCCAAACAGTGCCAAAATCTAGCAAATCTGAAGTATATCCAGGCAGATTCAAAAAAACAAAAAAACAAAAAAAAAAAGAGGAATATTAAAAAAAACAAAAAAAAAAGAGAAAAAACATATAATAAGCATGCAAATAAAGAGAAATGGCGAGCATGCAGAATTAAAAAAAAAAGATAAAGAGAAAAAAAAAAGCAAAAAAAGAAAAAAAAACAAAAAAAACAGGAGAGGGGAAAATACATGTACAAGAAAAGAAATTTATAGGTGCATGCAACAAGAGAAAATGCGGCGGCAGAAGAAGAAATTTTCGGCTGAAGCTGGAGAATGGAGCGAAAAGGACAAAAAAACAGCAGCAAAGAAAAGATAATTTCAGCTGGTACCAAGAGATGCTGCAGCAAGAAAAAGAAGCTTCTAACCAAGGTTAGAGGGAGCAGTAAAGAAAATGCAGCAGCATCAAGAAAAATTTTCCAGCTAAAGCCGAAAACATAGCGAGACAGGGGAAAAGATTTTCCAGCAAAGGCTGGAATGGTGACAAAAGAAAAATCCCCAGCAAAGTGCAGCGAAGAACAACGTAAAGCAACAAGAGGCAGCAAAGCAACAGTAGCAGCAATTTGCTGTATGGACACGGCAAGGGTAAAAAAAAAGCTATTTTCCTTTTTTTGCAGTGCATTTGTTGATGTTTGGAAACTTTCCTTTAAGGGGTACGCAGCCCCGGATTAATAGGGAAAGGTCTCGTTCTCCGTTGAAGGCTGAGTTCCTGAGGAGGCAATGCATTCCATGCATTTTTAGGCTGTGTTGGAAACTTTCCTTTAAGGGGGCAGTGCAAACCCGATTAATAGGGAAAGGTCTTGTTCTCTGGTGAAGGCTGAGTTCCTAAGGAGACAATTCATTCCGTCCAGCCGCGTGACGAACTACGTTTGGTCTGATTCTTTGGCTAAGGATACGTAGGCAGTCTATCACGGTAGACGCGACCATCATAGCACGTTATTTACCCTTGCCGCACTTATTTGATAAAGCTTTGCATGCACTTGTTCATTTAGTATTGCCGCACTTGCACCGCAACATTTAGTCCCCAGCTAAGTGAACTACGTTTCGGTCTGATTCCTTGTTTAAGGATACGTAGGCAGCCTATTTCGGTAGGCACGACCGTTCCACGAGTGATAGTTTAAGTTTTGACCGAACTACGTTTGGTCTGATTTCCTTTACTAAGGAATACGTAGGCAGCCTACATCAGTAGGTCCGACCATCAGAGCACTTAATTTGCATATCTCCTTAAAAACTACGATAACCTGCTATAACTGACTAAAAATGTCTAGGATATGGAGGTTTGTTTCATGTTATAAATTGTTGCATCATAACTACTACCTGTTGCATCTTTCTCCCTCGTTTTATGATTGAACGAAATTGGAGAGTCTATTTCTTATCAATGATGTTCGTTTACTCAGTAAGCTGCGGGTTACCCGTAGACTCCATCGTTGAGGGGCTCTGTAGACACCCCAATTTCGTACCTCTGGTATGTGACATGACATAAAATATCAAGACCTGTTAAAACATTAACAAATGTCAAGTTACAGGGTCGAAAACGCAAAAGGACAAAGCAGGATGCGCAAAAGATTAAAATCCATAGTGTGTGTACCTTGTTAATGATTATGGAGATGTATTTATAGGCCCCCAAGGTGGTTGAATCCGTCTAGGATACAGTTTTCATGGTTACCAAATCAATCAAGGAGAAAATCCCTTGATTTTAGGCATAATAGGCGGCTGACCGCGTAGATGTAGGAGCAGATAAAGCAAGTATTCTGCTCAAATATGGAAACCTTTGACTTGTTTTGAAGAGCAAGCCTCCGGTATTCCCTGCTTGTTATGTACCCGGGCGAGTAGGGCTCTGCCGGGTTATTCCATGTGCATTGTTTCTGAACTTATTGCAGGTCCGAGGGACGGGCCCTGGTCGGGCAGGCAGGGCCAATGCTCGACCAGATTTAGACGGGATGAATCTGGCTCCTTTGCTAGGTATGAATATGGTGCCCGGGTATGGCCTCTGGTCGGGCAGACAAGGCCTATGCCCGGCCAGGTTTGGACGGGAGTTACACTGCTCGCTGCTTGATGCTTCCATTACTTTGTTCGCTGAGCATATGGGCCTCATATGCATTGTGCTCGTGACCGACACGTGATGATAGCTCGTGACCGGGTTTGGGCCGGACGTATCAATTTATATACAACCAACTTATAATTTTTGCATTACAATTATTTGCTTCTTCTGATAACATTAAAGTTTTTTGATTATTTTATCGATATCAAGTTTGTGCATCGCACGAATGAGTTACTAATAGGAGATATAAAGTAAAAAATCGCAAAAAAAATAAAATCAAACCATAAATATTAACCCCGCATACAAACAAAAGAACACCAATAGATAATCACGGGATGCGAAGAAGAACAAAGATAACAATTTCCAATGTTTGTCGTGTGCAATTTGTTTTTGCATGCATGGGTCGGGTATTTGGTCCAAGTGACCTGCACGTGGACGCCATAACACCGACCCGAATGGCCCTTTTGGATAATTATACACTTCTTTGTGCTTATTAATCCGATCGAGATGTCGACCACTCCATAGATAAAGGAAAGCATGATTGCTTGATCTCGTATTCTAGGACCACAAGAATAAAATTTAGGCCAACAAGAGAGAGATGGTCAATTCAAAGATTAAAAAACATTATGATAATAAAAATAAATAAATCTAAAGATGAGTATTTTTCGTCAATTTAAACACATTGTCTAAATAGATAATACGATTAAAGAAAGCAATTTAGTTAAGAAACACATTGTTTCTATCGGTAGTTGCTGTGACACTTCAAACCCGACCCATTGTTGAGACAGATTATCAATAATTTACCCTTGAAAAAGAAGAATGTTAAAAACACAAATAATACAACTCCCTCTATCTCGTTTATATTGCCCAGCACACAAAAACCTCACCATTTTAGAACAATGTCTAATTTTTAATTTCACTTATACCTTTTATTTTTTTTAGTTATATGCATTGTTTATCTTGTAAATATTCAAAAGTTTGGTTAAGTTATAATAAGGAAAAATGACTAAAAAAATTTGTTCATTGCACATGTGAGTAGCCAAATATTTATAGACAGTTAAAAAAGAAAAGTAAATCAATATAGTAAATGATAGAAAACGAGTCAAAATTATTGTCTTGATTCCCTTTTCGTCTGTAATTATTTTAAAATCTTTTTTTGAATCTTTAAAGTAACTTTTTAATTATTTTATTAGTATTTTTTCTTAATAATTTAGTTATCAATCACAATGATATTTAAAAAAAATATAAATTATATAAATATTAATAATTTGATTTATTATTTTTTCTTAATATATATGTCAAGTGAATAATAATAATCGGAGCGAGAGAGTACGTCGTCACGTAGGTCACGGTGATTAGGTCAAACTATAAGTACAAAGTTGTGTAAGATTAATTACAATGGTCAAACACCGAGTCAAATTAGAAATCCAAAGATATGGCATCAACCAACGACCAAACCTTGCAAGTTCAGGAATCAAACTTGTACCAACAATGGATGAAAATCCAAGAAAGTGAGCTCTCTGACCTCCTCCAAGCCCTCAAACTCAACTCGGAAGGCAAAAACACCGACTCAGAGTTGACCCAACTCACCGAAAAATCCATCAAAAACTTCCAAGACTACATAGAGGCTCGCATCCGTCTAGCTCGTCAAGATCCATCACCCTATTTTGCACCTCCATGGTGCACCACCCTAGAGAATTCTGGTTTCTGGCTAGGTGGCTGCCGCCCCTCTTCTTTCATCCGGCTAATCTACTGTCTCTGCGGGTTGGAAATAGAAATACGACTAGCCGAATTCCTCCGAGGCATTGACAACGGGAGTCTTGGCGGCCTCTCGCCGATGAAACTATGTGAGGTGGACAAGATACGAATAAAGGCAATAAGAGAGGAGAGGAGGCTGAGTTGTAAGCTGGCCAGTTTGCAGGAGAGCATGTCGGATCAGCCGCTGGAGGTGGTGGTGAAGAAACCCGATGAAGGGTGTAACTCGAACCGGGATGTTCACGCGGTTCTTGACGAGAACGGAGAAGGGATGGCGGAGTTGCTAGGGGAAGCGGATAGGGTGAGGATGGAGACGCTTAAGGAGTTGATCGGTATAATGACGCCGCTTCAGGCGGTGCAATTCTTAGCGGCGAGTAAGAAGCTGTGTGTTTGTATGAAAGAGTGGGGGAAAAAGAGAGATCATGATCATGGACGGTATGAGATGTAAACCAAAAATGATAGATTTCCATGTTTGGAGTAGATTTCTTATTTTCTTTTCTTCTTCTTCTTCTGTTTTAAGTAATTTTTCTTCATCTTGGAGCTTTTTAATATGCAATTTTATTTTATTTTGATTTTTATTGATTTCTCGACCAAAGCTATCCGATGCACTCGCCTCGTGATCACGCCACGAAGACGGGGTGACCGAGCTGGCAGTCCACGTAATGGACCTGAGCTGACGTGTCCGACTCCTTGGGGTCACGTCGGTGTTGTGGGTACCGGAGGTACCGATTCTTCTAGGATATCTGGGCTTGATGATTGATCTTCGTTGATAGGTACCTGAAAGGAAGACTACCGTTAGGGTGCTGGGGTTTCAGCTCTGACCCTCCGGTGTGAGAGTCGATGTGGTAATAGGTTGTAAGCCGGAGCTAGGCGTTCCCTTAAGCTTCCGGTGAGTGTATATAGAGTGATATCTTTGTGTGTTTTTCCTCTTCCCAGCAATATAGTAAGTTTGCAATGTTAAGTTATCTTACCTTTCTTGAAGGGAGAGGTTTCCTTTTATAGTAGCTTAGATTTGGAGTCATGATTGGTAGGAGGGTCCCAACTGGTGGGACTTGTTCCCTGGTCGGCTTGCTGGCAGTTCCTGAGTGGTCAACAGGTTGCGTGTGCAGTGAGGATTGTAAGCGGTTGAGTAAGCCGATAAGGTATAGCGGCTTGCATGGCTTGCTCGGCTCTTGTGGGGAAGGCACCTGGATGCTATGCTGCTAAACCTGTCTTATCCCAGAGAAGCTGTCGGCCGAGCATAGGTGATCCTCGGTCGTATGGTCGGGTATTGATTCATGATCGCCTATTGTGCTCGGCAGGTTATGGTCGCCGGTACTTCATCGGCTGGTTAGTGATTGTCGATGATGATTGACTGATGAATGGTCTTCGGCCCTTGGTGGGACCAGCTAAGTCTAGTTGGAATCCATGTGGTCGTTCCACGTAGGGGGATCCAGGTCGGGTCCCATCAATAGCCCCCGAGTTTCCAAGTGCGAGGATTTATCCTTAGCTTGGAAAGTTTAATCGAATATCATGCTCGATTTGTTTGTCTTTGATCTTCGCTAGGCTTCCTCGATTCTCTGTTTATTTCTGTTTGTGGTTGCTAACTTTGATTTGCTCGCTTGGTCGCTCGGTTTTTTCGTAGCCGACCACTTTGCTGTCGAGGATGATGGAGTAATTAGTGGAATTTTCCTAGGAAATTGGTCCGCCGTATACATTAAATGCACGGTTTTCGAGGGGTCGTAGGTAATGATTCATAATTACTTTTCCCAAAATGTGACGGCGTCCAATTGCCGAAACGTCGTCGGTTTGCAGTCTGTTTGTGCATAGTGCCCACCACGTGTCGATCAGCGGATGGTTTGGTAAGGATCCGCGTGTTTTTGGTCGGGTCGGCCCGGGCAAATCGGGTTGATATAAAAGCACGATTTTCCCGGTTTTTACACTTCACTCTTCTTCTGCACTCTTCTATTCAAAACGGGCGAAAAACTCCTCTCGCTATTTTTCCTATTTCTGACAATTCCAGCCGTTCCCTTGCTCTAAATTCCTAGTTTCCAGGTTCGCCCTTTCTTCCTCTTCCCTTTGATACGAATTTCGTGGCTTTTAACTTTGTATTGAGCGTTTTTGCAGTTTTTGCAGTTTTTTCCGGTGGTTTCTGCATTTTCCGATACACCGGAATTCCATTCCTGGGTGTCTGTCAATCTTCCCAGTCCTCGCTCAACCTCCTGCTTTTTCTTTGCTCGTCCTTGATCTCACCCTTTACACAGGTACTTTGTTCTGTCCTTTTCCTTTTTACTCGCTCTTCGATCTGCTAGGCTTCTAGGGTTAGGTTTTTATGAGCCCTGTATCTGCCCTTTCTGTTTTTGCCCCGAGCGAAACCTCTTCTTCATCCTCGCCCAACTCCTCGACCGTCTTTCAAAGAAGTATGAGGACTAAACACGTTAGCCCGGAGCCGGCGTATGCTCGATCTCCAGCGACCAAAAGATTATACTCACAGACAGACGGCGCTTGGTCGCTGGTATTGCCGAGCCAAGCGATGACACTGCTGGTCAACAGTGGTTATCGCAGGGAGGATTCACCCACTCTGTCTGACGAAGAATATGCCGGTGAGGACATCCCGGCTGGGGCGCATATGTCGGTATGTTCGAATACGACCACGGCGCTGAGATATCTTTTCAACCAATATTATCGAGATATAGTCGCCCAGGAAATGGTCGAGGCGAACAAGGCCCTGGCCGCCGAGAAACGAGGGGAGAGCTCGTCAGCTGCTGCCCCAGTTGAAGAAGTTTCGGCTGAGGCCGACGATGCTCCTGCTCGAAGGGTATTGAGGGAATGGAGGAATAATATTTATCCTCCCGATGTAGATAACTGGGACGATCAGTACAACCACAGTCGGAGAATATTTCGGGGATCCAACCCCGATAATTCGATCAGTATGGACGAGCTGAGGGTGAGGACAGACAGGGTAGGTTTTTATATTTCATTTTTTGAGGCCGGTCTTCGATTGCCACTCGACCCTCTCCTGTGCGAGCTTCTAGAAGAAGCGGGTGCTCACCCCCTCGACCTCTCCTTGAACCTCGTTAGATACTTGATCTCTTTTGCGGCCTGTGTCCGAATGCTCGGGTTTGAGCCGACTCTGCCCCTTTTCATGACCTATTTTGCGGTGACCAAATCCCTGAAGCGTCTTCAATGCAAACATCATAATCGAGGGATAAATCTGTTCGCTAGACCTCCCGGGAAGACCGGTCATTGGGACGAGCAGGTCTTGTTGGTGGAGAGCAAATATGGGTGGAATTTCCCCGTACCCCGCCTTTCTAATGAAGAGGTTAAGTCACTCTCCCCGACCGGGACTTTGGACGAGTACGAAGAATCTGCTCGTAAGGCTATAGAGGACTTCCTCAGAGTAAGAGGGACGGGGCCTGCCCGGGTATTTGATTGGAATTCTATAAGTGTAGATGAAAGTCTGTTGAGGATGGTCGGGATGACGACCAAGAAGTTTAAGGGGTTGGATGTTCGATGCGAAGTCCCCGAGTACATTCAGTACCCCGGGTGGTCGATGCACGAGGGTAATAAATTCCAGTCGGACTGCCCTCAGTGCCAAGAGAACACATTCTTCCTCGAAGGCTGTGGAAGTATATACCATTGCTTTGTAGCTTTTTATTCGAGCTTTATTTTCTTAGCTTCCCTTTGATAGATTTTGTGCTTGTGCTAACTAATTCTTTTGCTCGTTTCAGATATGATCGATATAGACGCCCTCACAGGCAAATCAGCCAGGCGAGACCAAGGGGTTACTCGTCGCCAACCGTTGAGGGATGCAAAGGCCGACCCCAAAAAGGCCTATCCATTGCCAACCCTGCCAGCCGACGAGCAAGGGGTCGGGTCTTCGGCGGCTCCTACCACGGCTCCTCGCCGAGCTCCGGCCAGGGTCAATCCCCGGGGAAGAAGTAAGCCCCGCCCGCCCAAGAAAATTTCGAGCCCGGTGCTCCTGCCTCCTCTGCCCTATCTCCATCGAGAGTGCTCCTGCCCCTTCCCAAAGAAAACGACAGCTGATTGTGGATGCCTTCGAGGAAGAAGAGCAAAGTATAGAGGAAAGATCTGCTCGTCCCCCGGCGGGGAAAAAACTGAAGGGCAAAGGCAAGGCTATGTCCTCGTCGGCCAGCGAAGAGACAGTCCCCTGGCTGCGAGATGATTTTGTGGGCCCGACTACCCGTGGTGCCGGTGCCCAGCTCGCCAAGGATTTCGCCGATATCCCCGTCCTTCAAAACTTCGATGTTTGTCGTCGGGACTCTCCCATGGCTCTGGCCGGGCAAGGGCTGGTTGTCCGAGCTCAGGTCGGGGATATGGTTGGGATTGCCAACTCCTTGCCCCCTGCTGAGGGCATGGGACGAATTGGCCTGTGCATAAGCGAGGTAATACTCTTCGCCTTTTTTCTTTTCCTTTCGTTATTGTTTTGTCAATTGTGCTCGTTGCTAATATGCATTGTATTTTCTGTAGATTTGTTCTTTTGCGTCTTCATTGGCCATTCGAGCTGACGCGTCTGCCATCGAGGTTAACAAGTTGAAGACTCAGGCCCAAGCTGACAAAGATGAGATTGAGCTCTTGCAGGGTCAAGTGGCCTCCCTGACAAGCGAGCATGCAAAGGGGGAAGCCCAGTTGAAAGAGTCTTCGGCCAAGATGGTCCGCTTAAATGAAGCCAAGGACTCGGCTGAAGCTCGTGCTTTTGTTGCGGAGAAGAGGGCCAAGGATGCCGAGGAGAAGGCCAAACAGACTGGGGAGAGGACTGTCGTGGTCGAGCAGGAATTGGCCGAGCTGAGGGCCAAAGTTGCCAGTTTGGAGGGACAGGTCGACGATGCGAAGGCCGCGACTTTCAAGTCTTTTGAGGGGACCGAGGTTTTCAATAATGAGATCGTCGTTTATTACGAGCGGGCACTACGGCATATGCTTCGAGTAGCCGCTGCTTTGGGGATGAATCTCGGCACCATAATCGAGTGGGGTAGTGAGAATTTCGCCGGCGATGCTGCTCGGCAATGGCATGAGATGATCCCTTTTACAGAGGAGGAGCTGGAGATGTTGCGGGCAGCGGATGTTAGATATAATATGGAGGAATGGGTGCCCCCCACCCCCTGGTCGCTGGATGTCATGGCCCTTACAAAGGCTGTGGAGAAAGGCGAGGAGGTGGATTTCGACCCGGAGCTCAAACTAAGACAATTTATGGGCGAGGGTGAACACTCCAACCGAGCTGAGTTTGAAGTTGCATCCTTGGCCGCTGAACAACATGGTCTTCCTTCACCCCCTCGTGAGACCGAGGTCGCCGATCTCCCCGAATAGTTTTCTTATTTTGCCTCGCTGTGACGAGTGGTCCCAGGCGACTGTGCCTCTACTTCAAACAATTTTTATGTTTTTAAACAATTTTTGCTTATTCGTTTTGGTCGATTAAAATGAGCTATATATGAACGAATTTTACTTGGTCTTTATCTTAGGTTTATTTCCAACTACTCTCGTGTACCGAGGATAACTAAAGCTAAACATATTTGTCTGTACTCACTTTTTTGAATAATCGTTTTTTTCCTCGTGTAATGACCCTCGGAACTTTCCCACCTCCGTACGAGGATGGGAATGAGTATTTGACTCATTTGTCGTTTTTGTTGGCCTTCCTCGTATACCGAGGATAAGGTCTTTTTCCCACCTCCGTCCGAGGATGGGTCCTATTGCATCTCCGTTCAAGAATGAAAATAGGTGGTTACACTAGCTTTCAAAAATAAAACTTATCATTCACTAAGCTTGCAATTTTTACAAAAAGTTACATCAATGATAATACGCCTTGAGATGGTCGGCATGCCAAGGATTTTTAAAAGGTGTACCATCTAGCTCGGCCAACCTGTAGGTTCCTTCTTTCACAATGCTAGTTATTCTGAATGGACCCTCCCAATTTGGAGACAACTTATTTCTTCCCACCTTTCTACCTGTAGCTTCAATCTTTCTCATAACCAAGTCTCCGACTAGAAAGGCTCTCAATTTCACTTTTTTGTCATGGTGAATCTTTGTAAGCTTCTTGTAATTGATCATTCTGAGTCGGGCCTCTAGTCGCTTTCTTCGATGTTATCCAGATCGAGTTGTCTGGATAAATCGTTCTGTTGTTGATCAAATAAGGTAACCCGAATGGTGGGAAGGGCTAGCTCGACTGGTGCCATTGCTTCCGAGCCATATGTTAATGCAAACGGGGTTTCACCAGTAGATCCTCGCGCCGATGTTCTAATTCCCCATAGCACGATTGGTAACTGTTCTAACCAGCTCCCCTTCTTCTCGTCTAAATTTTGTTTCAAGGCGTGCATGATCTTCTTATTCCCTGCCTCTGCCTGGCCATTGCCTTGTGGATGAGCTACCGAAGACATTCTGTGTTTAACGTTTAGCCGATCACAACTTGCTGTAAATTTTTTAGAAAATTGAGTGCCATGGTCGGAGACGATCATCCGAGGAAGTCCAAATCGACAGAAAATCTGCTCGTAAGTGAACCTGATTGCCTGATCCTCGGTTATGCTAGCAAGTGGCTTTGCTTCTATCCATTTGGTGAAGTAGTCAACCGCTACTATCACATACTCGCACCCATATTTTGCTTTAGGAAAGGGACCAATAAGATCAATTCCCCACATGTCAAAGGGCCATGCCGCAACTACTGGAGTTTGTAAGACCGAGGGTACTCGAGGAAGGTTTGCAAATCTTTGGCATTTATCACACTTCCTTACATATTCTACTGCGTCTCTCCTCATGCTCGCCAATAATAACCGTGGAAATTCATCTTGTCTCGACAGGTTCTCGCCTGTGGTGTCCTCACACTCGCCTCATGCACCTCGGCCAGCAAATCATTCACTGTCTCTGGTCGGATGCATCGAAGGAGAGGTTTAGTATTCGACCGCTTATAAAGCATGCCTCCAATAACCGAGTATCTACACGCTCGGTTTCTGATTATTTGGGCTTCACTTTTCCCTTCTGGTAGAGTACCTGCTCAATGTAATCCTTAATGTCGCCGATCCAACATCTTGGAGTTTCAAATGACGACCATAACTTCTTCATAGCTAATGGTGGAATCTTGAGGAACATGAGCTCGATACTAGAGGGACCTCTTCGCCTCCGAGGATGCAATCTTAGAGAGATGATCACCGAATTTCTCTCTTAGATCCGCTCCAACTCCCAATACTTGAAAAGAGCCAACAGCTCGTGTCAATTGTCGGTACTTAGCCAATATTGGGTGATTTGCCTCAGATTCACCCAAGATTTGTTTAACCACCAACCGAGAATCGCTATAGATCACTATCTCTTCGGCCCCCAAGGCTACGCGAGCTCAATTCCAAAGTGATCGTGGCTTCATATTCGCCGATTATTTGATGTCTTGAATCGAATCTTAACGCCACGCCGATTTCTCCCGAACGGGATGCTCAATGAGAGTCCCTCCACTCCTTTCTCGCTCTCCCGCAGATCCATCCACGAACAAGGTCCAATATAAAAGTGGCCTTGTTTTTGTTTGTTCGCCGATGTTGTCGCTTTTATGCTCGCTGTAATTCTTCGAGCATTCTCTTGCTCGCCTTCCGGCCGAGTAAACGAAGTCTCGCCTATAAAGTCGGCCAAGACCTCGTGCTCGGATCGCTTCGGCCTCATAGCCGATGTCATATCCGAAAGTTCTACCGACCATTTCAACATCCCGCCCGCCATGTCGGGTTTATGCATAATTTTCCTTAAAGGGAAATCGTGTACACTATGATCGAGTCGGAAGTAAGCTTTTAGTTTCCGCAAAGCAAAGAATGATCAAAGCGAGGACCAATTTTTCAACTTCCAAATACCTCCTTTCAACGCCCTGTAGTGCATGAGACGTAGTAGATCGGCCTCGAATGTTATCTTCCTCCCTAACCAGATCACCGCCGAGTCCGATGCACCAAGTAAATGTATAGCTTCTCCTGTATTGGGATACCGAGGAGTGGTGGTCGGCCTAGATACTCTCGAAGTTCTTCAAAAGCTTTTGTGCAATCATTTGTCCATTCAAACTTTTTGCCTCCTTTCAATACTTTAAAGAAAGGCAAGCTCTTTTCACCGATTTGGCGATGAAGCGACTAAGAGCAGTGATCCGACCATTAAGCTGTTGGACGTATTTGATCGAGGATGGCACATCCATGGTCGTCAATGCTTTTATCTTTTCTGGGTTGGCCTCGATTCCTCTCTCGTTCACCATGTAGCCGAGAAACTTTCCTTCTGTCACTCCAAACGCACATTTAGCTGTTGGATATCTGGCTTTCACCCAGAGACCCGGTTCGATTCCCAAGAATCGGAACCACTTGATCACGCCACGAAGACGGGTGATCGAGCCGGGCAAATTCACGAATGGACCTGAAGCCGACGCGTGTCCGACTCCTGGGGTCACGCCGGTGTTGTGGGTACCGGAGGTACCGATTCTTCTAGGATATCCGGGCTTGATGATTGATCTTCGTTGATAGGTACCGAAAGGAAGACTACCGTTAGGTGTTGGGGTTTCCTACACCTGGTGTGAGAGTCAAAAAGAATAGGTAATAGTTGTGTCTGAGCTAGCGCTCCCTTAAGCTTCCGGTGAGTGTATATAGAATGATATCTTTGTGTGTTTTTCCTCTTCCCAGCAATATAGTAAGTTTGCAATGTTAAGTTATCTTACCTTTCTTGAAGAGAGAGGTTTCCTTTTATAGTAGCTTAGATTTGGAGTCATGATTGGTAGGAGGGTCCCAACTGGTGGGACTTGTTCCCTGGTCGGCTTGCGGCGCCTCCCGAGTGGTCAACAAAGTTGCGTGTGCAGCGGTGTGGATTGTAGAGCGGCCGAGTAAGCCGATAAGGTATAGCGGCTTGCATGGCTTGCTCTGGCCTTGTGGGGAAGGCACCGGATGCTATGTACATGTGCTACGGGCCTAAACCTGCCTTATCCCGTAGAAGCCGCTCGGCCGAGCATAGGTGATCCTCTGGCCGTATGGTCGGGTATTGATTCATGATCGCCTATTGTGCTCGGCGGGTTATGGTCGCCGGTACTTCATCGGCTGGTTAGTGATTGTCGATGATGATTGACTGATGAATGGTCTTCGGCCCTTGGTGGAACCAGCTAAGTCTAGCTGGAATCCATTGGTCGTTCCACGTAGGGGGATCCAGGTCGGGTCCCATCACCTCGTACGGTGGTAACTTAAGAATAATCGAATCAAGAACTTGGAAGAAGAAGAAGAAGAAGCGTTCGTCCCTTCATTACTAAACTAGTGTGTAAGTCGTGATTTTCTTTTCTCACTAAATTTATTAAATGAGATATACTTAACTTATAAGATAAGATAAGATATATATATATATATATATATATATATATATATATATATATATATATATATATATATTAATTGAAACATGAATGGTATGTTAATGTCATTTAATAATAAATTAAATTACAATTTTTTTTTACAAATTGGTAAAATGAGGTTTGAAAGATTATCAATTAAGAAAGTAATTGATTATGTTCACTTTATTATTATTATTACTCAAATAAAAAGTAAATGATTAATAATTCTTACGGTTACATGAATTATTGTTACAATACCCTTAATTATTGTCCATAATGAATACAATTGATGGTCATTTTAATTTTATATTAATAATATAATAAGAACTAAATTATTGTTCTTCTTCCTCCCCTTTCTTCTTAATCTAAAGACATTTTTGCAAGTTGTTGCACGTCAACTATTGTATTGATCTTGGCATAATCAATTTATGTGTATATATTTTCCTACTTGTGAAATGACATTGTGTTTGATTTCAGTTTTTTTCCTTGTATTAGTTCAAATTTAAAAAAGAAGGTAAATCAAGTATATTTGTTATTTTATGTGTTAGTATTTTTTTATAAAATACATACATTTGGTAGTAATGCTTGTAAGAAATAGTATTTAAACAAATATGTAGAGATGTTAATTTATTAAAAGTATTTTAAGTTTACTACACAATAAATCAAATCCAAGAAATTATATACCAAAATTTAAATTGAAATTAAAAAAAAAAACTTGATCACGCCTTTTTCGTGGTGACATTGTCTTGTTGTCCACGTAGGAGGCAAGGATGACGTGGCGTTCGCTTGTTCGTCTTTCTTGGTTAGCCTGCACAAAGTAAACAACAAACACCGTTAAGGAGTCGGGGCGGCCCGACTAGAACCCTCCGGTGTGAGAGTAAGATTTCCGGTGGGAAAAATGGGTAATAAATGTGCCGTGATATTTGCTTGATAAGGGGTTGTGATAAGAGAGTAGTGATATCTCAGAATTTACTTAGTTTTACAATAAATGTGCGTCTTCTATTTATGCCTGATATTCTTGTCGACGTGGTGGCTGGTCATTGGGGAACACATATATAGCGGCAATCATTAAATGCGTTGATGGTCTTTGTCAGAAATAAGTGGGTTGTGCGTTTGTCAGGGAGTTGGTGCTTGTGTGTAGCGGTTTTATCGGGCCTAGGGAAGCTATTTTGTCAGGTCGAATGATGATTGATCCAACGCCGAGGCCGAGCGGTCTTGCGATAAAGTGTTTTATTACTGCCGAGGCCGAGGATACTGGGGACCGACTTAGCGACGAGGGCGAGGGTGGTGGAAACCACTCTAGTGCCTGGGGCCGAGGGCATTAGAGATCACTCTGGCCAACCGAGGCCAAAGCCGTTGGAGGCCGTGGGTTATCTATTACTCGGCAACGATCAAACTCGCGTTATCTCAGGAATCTATGTTTCTATGACTTCGTTACTAATGGTTTTCTAAGTAGGGCCCACTATTGTGCCGATGACCATTTCCTCGGTTTAATCCTTTCAAAACTAAAACGATCAAATGTCAAAATCAAGAGTAAAAAAAGAAACCAATTTGTATCGAGTAACAAATATTAGATTTGAAATCAATACGACATTGAAGAAAGAAAATAACACAAATAAAATTATAACTAAAAAGACATTAATGAAAATAAAATAACCGTTTTGAAAAAACAAAAGCAACAATAAATATCAAAACCAATATAAAAACTTACAAAAAAATCTAAACTAAAACTAAAATAAGTGTCAAAACCAAATATTAATATCTGTCAAAAGCAATATAATTTTATCTAAATAGAAGCAAATTAAGAAATCAAAAGCTCAATTAAAACAAAGCTATTAATCAAGAATCATAAACCAAAACCGAAACCTAAAACAAACCTAGGAATCAATTACAAAAAAGTAAAACTGAAATCATACTTAAACCCAAAATAAAATAACAAATAAAAATCATAGGTACTTAATACAGAACATATAAAATGTTTAATACATCACTTTTGAAAAGTGTTTTACCGAAATACCATTTACGTAATTTAATTTTTTTTGTTTTTTTATTAAATTTAAATTAGCTAAAATTAATTTTTTGTTTTCTTAATTAAATTTAAATTAGTTAATTTAAAATTTAATAATTAATTTGATTTGAATTAGGTTTAAATTAAAAAAATAAAAAAAAGGAATAATTACAAGCCGGTACATTTTTAAAACATTTTTTCAAATCAATCCAGCCATTTTTTAGACATATCTTTTAGGTACATTTTTGGGGTAAAAATACATCACTACCCCCAATTATCATGCTGATCGTATTCCCCCCAATTAACACCATTTCCTCTTCACTTCATTACCAAGATCTGATGGAAAGATTTTTCACTATTATAAAAAACCGAAGGTGGGCGAATTCTTTCCTCTCCAACGCGGAAAATGCAGTATCGACTAGAGCAGCTCGAAAGTTTAGAAGGAGGACTCATCAAGGAATTTAGATGAAAGAAATTCAAGCCTGAATCGCCCATACATGGGTATGAGGGGAATTGGAATAGAATAGCCGCTGAGTGGGTGGGCAGAGTGGTTCTTTGGCTAATAAGGATATAATTTTGTCTTTTGATTATCCTATTCACACTTGACTGGGAATCTTTACCTTTGCATTGATATGAAAACATTTTCGTTGAACATTAAATAAATTAATTCTCAATTTTCTTGTTTGATCATTTTCATCCATCAGGAGCTAATGAGAAAAGAGGCTGGAAAACATGGTGCTGGTGGATTGGTATATATTGATGAATTGGTATAAATAAATTTGATTTGAGATACAAAGTAACTGGTTAATCACCTGATGCCAATTGTTGGCATCAGCATTTCACCTGATGCCAAAATTATGTTTGATAGGCATCAGCATTTCATCTGATGCCAAGATTTGGCATCAGCATTTTTGGCATCAGCACTATTTTTGGCATCAGCATCAATTGTAGGCATCAGCATTGCACCTGATGCCAAGATTTGGCATCAGCATTTTTGGCATCAGCACTATTTTTGGCATCAGCATCAATTGTAGGCATCAGCATTGCACCTGATGCCAAGATTTGGCATCAGCATTTTTGGCATCAGCAATATTTTTGGCATCAGAGTTTTGGCATCAGAGTCCTGATGCCTGGATTTAATTATCCTGATGCCTGAAATTAATCATTTCAATTTGGTGTTATACGAATAGGTATGCGCAAGGATTCCATTGCTTTTGGTGGTAAGTGCGGACGAACAAGTTACAATTTTAATGAAGGATACTATCATCACACACATTGTCTGCTCTTAATTATCTTCTTATGAATCCGGATAAGATTGTGTAAATAGACTAAGGGTAGAAAGGGAGCCCCCTCATCAGTTGGATCAGACTATCCTAGTGCTTGACATTCATTGATGTTATTTTCTTGGATACTGGATAGTGACCATCAAATAGCTTCTTGAGAAACTTGGCTTGAAATACCTTTCTGTTTTAAGAAACCCTTAATCCACAAATCTGCTCTTAGACTGCCATCTAACACAATGAACGGCTCGAACAGTTTGCTGGCTTGAAAGCGTGCACTGTTTTTAATCTAGTACACTAGAGTGTTAGTCTGATTTCCGTATTCCTCCACCTCAGTGATACCGTTATTACTTATGCTTGTAGTTCTCACACTCTTGCTTCTGTGTTCGTGTGTAGCATTTATGTCGCTGGTAATCATCCGATACTACCGACAATATTCAGCATCCAATGTGGAAGACGGGGAAGTAGTAGTAGAGGAGAAACTTGAATAACAACATGCAATGTCTTGGTCAAAAGTGAATCGCAGAAGTAGTGCTTCTACTTAAGTCTGTTCCTTTCCTTTTTTGGATTGGCAGCACTGTATCGGTATAGCATCAAATTGAGAGAGTCTCATCCATGTTTGAATTTTCATTAATGGCATTTTTGTCATTTGGCAAGCAATTTGTAGTTTAATGAAATGTGCAAAAAATTAATGGTTCTAGATGAAAACATGTTTTCAAAATTGTACCCACTTGAAATTCCCCCTAAAAAAAAACAAGTTTTAGGGTTTGGGGACTGGGTTGAAGTCAGTCCCAAGCCCAATCCTTTCCTTCTCAAGCCCAGCGCCTGTCACCCAACCAGTCTCAAACCCATACCCCTCAATTTGGACTGCCACCCAATTAGGCCCAAACTCATTCCTCTCATTTCGACTGCTATCAGACCAGTTCCTAACCCATGCCCCCCCCCATTTGGACTAGTACAAAACTGGTCCCTAAACCTTTCCTTTTTTGTTATTTTTTTTTATTTAAACATTAAAAAATAAATTATATAAAAATTTAACATTTGGAAATAAAAATCAAACAATTAGAATTAAAGATTATCGTAAAGTTCACATCAGTCGTAAATATAACATTGTCATCATCGTCCATATCCACGTTTTAACATTTTTTGTCGATTTGCTTCCAAATTTATAGACTTTTTCGAAGTTTTAACTGATTGAAATTTTGACCGAGAGAAAAATGCATATGTAAATTTTTTTCACTAACAAGAAAAATTGTACAACCTGATATTTATACTCAAAGATAATTTTTCACTTAGCATAACTAAATCAAATTAATTAGTAATTTAATTGTGCTTAGTAACTAAATCAAATTAATTAATTAATTAATTAATTATGTTTAAAATATTTTTTTAATTTAAAATTTGTTAAATTAAATTTAATAAAAAATGAAAAAATTAAATTACGCAAAGGGTATTTTGGTTAAATATTTTTCAAAAGTGTTATATTAAGCATTTTATAAGTGCTGTATGAAGTGTGCCCCATAAAAATAATATAAAATCAACAGATAAACAAAATGTAATATATCAAATGTCAAATCAAGAGCAAAATAAAAAATCAATTTATATCGAGTAGCAAATATTAGATTTGAAATTAATACGGAATCAAAGAAATAAAATAACACAAATAAAATTATAACAAAAAATAATTAATAAAAATAAAATAACCGTTAAAAAAACAAAGGCAACAATCAAAGATCAAAACCAATACACAAATCTAAAATAAAACTAAAATCAGTGTCAAAACAAAAAATTAAAATCGGTCAAAATCAATATCTAAATCGAAGAAAATTAAAAATCAAAATCACAATTGAAACGAAGATATTAATCAAGAACCATGAACCAAAACTGAAACCTAAAAGAAATCTATGAATAAATTAAAAATAAATTTTAAAACTGAAATCATATTTAAATTCAAAATTAAATACCAAATAAAATTAATATTAAAATCATCGGATGAACAAAATTTATAATTAAAAAGTAAAACAAATCGTGAGGGTCAAAAGTTAAAAACGAAACAAAAATTAAACAATTTTGTAATAGCCAAGCATCAAAACCAAAATCAAAATTCTATCACTCAAATAGCTTAATAGGGGTCTTACCGTATCACTATCACTTTTGCGTGTCATGATAACAACTTCATAAACTTTTAAAAATACGAAAGATGAATCTCTAATGAGGTTCCAACATTACCGTATGTGAAAATGAAAAAGAAAGGTTGGGGGCGAGACATGGAAGGGACGATGTTGAGAAATGTATGATTTTTGTCAACTTAAACGCAAAATAGATATGTAAGTTTTTGAGTTCTTGAGCCATTAGCTAAAGCACTTCTACAATTAGTAATAGTACGAGTCTTGTATGAATTTGAAAAGACTCATTTATTATAAATAAATCATTTAAAGTTGAATTTGAAAAGACTCATTTATTAGGAAGCTTGAAAATGCAACTTTAATAAAATAATGTGAGACGTCACACCCTCAAGATTCCTCATCAACTTTAAATATATTTATATATAAATTTTGATTTGCGCACATCGTATCATTAGTTCGTTTTGTAGTTTAGTACGAGTAGACTTTAAAACCAACCTTATTGATCAGCGAAATCTTGAAAAAGATGGACGGGTGTTTTGTCCAAAGTCTATCAATGGATGGTATAGATATTGGTATATCTGAACTCGATCATAAACGTAATATCGTCAATTTATAAGCCGATGGCTATATGTTAATTCATTTCCAAATCATGTCCGGCAACATATTAATTTGACTAAATATTTATAGAAATTTATAAATCAAGAGCAATGAAATTATGAAATGGCCTTGGAAGGAGAGAAACAAAAAAAAAAACCATCTATATATTAGTGTATATAATATATTTGTATAATACTCTCCATTTTCAAAATATTATCTGGGTTGACCCGGCATATCGTTGAAAAAAATGAATTAACTGGATTATAAATATTTGTGAAATGTGTGGTTTTCTTTAATGATGTGGCAAAATCCTCAGCTTGGGTCGTCTGTTCTTTGGGTAGGATATCTGGGCTTGTAGCTTCGCTCCTTGAACACGGTGAGAGCACGAAAAACCCTGAGTGGATGTGCAAGGCAGGGCCTCGCGAAACCCCTCCGGCGTGAGAGTAAGTACCGTGTATGAGAACAGAATACCAAAACTCAAGGAAGAGGCCGAGTGTATGAGAGCATGTACCTTTGAGGTGTATGACGGAGAAGTATTTATTGGCCCTTGTGTGGTTGAATCCGGGTAGGATTTGGTTTCTGTAGTCACCTTGTTCCACAAGGAGTGAAACTCTAGATTTCCTGTTGATACACGACTGGCTGCGTGATATCAGGGATAAATAAAGCAAGTGTCCTGCCTGCATACGATAACTTGTGGCCGTGTCTTGGCGGGCAAGATACTTGGTGTCATTTGCTCGATGAGGAATGGCGGGCGGGCCCGCCGCCGCGGTTGATGGGGTATGAGTTGATCACAATTCCCGGGCAAGGCCCCTGATCGGACAGGCCGGGCCTGTGTCCGACCAAGCTGGGTCAGGAACGTCGTGCCCGCTGTATAGGGTTACTCTTTTTATGCTCGCTGGGCCTGCGGACCCCTCGAAGCCCATGCTCGTGATCGGCCCGTGATGGCAACTCTGCTTTGCTCGTAACTGCACTTGGAAATTTGGGTATATCGTGGCCCCTAGCTGCGCGAGTATTTATGCTCGAGGCGAGGAGCGTGCAGAATGTATCGAAGTTGCCCCAAAACCCGGGCTTGTACACTTATGAAATCTGGCGATGCCATTGATCGGGCTGAACTTCGCTGTAGAAGGTTCCAGAACTTTTAACAACTGTCAGCCGAGGCGTGCCAGAGAAGCCTTTCACTGAGTGGTTCTGGCAGAGGAGGAGACGAGGCGCGCGTGAGCCGTCAGAGAAGTGACCGAAAAGACGGGGGTGCTAGCGCATTTAATGCGCGTGCGTGGGTTTGACGGCGGAGCATCTGTCTTTTCGGCTTCCAGCACGATCTCCGAGGTTTCCTTCTCTATTTAAACCGGGCGCCTCGTCCATTTGAAGCTTTATGCTGCCCAGAGATTTTTTTTAGAGAGAGAAAAGAATAGAGAGAGAAGCTCTGCAACTTTTGGTGCCGATTTTCGAAGTCGCTCCGGCCGGTCCGCCGCTTGCATATTTTGACTCCACGAAGCAAATTTCCTCCAGAACTTTAACAGTAAGTTGCTTCTTCTCAGCCTTTATTTTCCCGCTTGTTCGCTTCGTTTCAATTTTTCTTCCTTTCGCTTTTCAATGTTTCTGGATTGCCTTGAATAGATTAAGCAGTCCACTAGAGATCGAGGAGAGGCCCAATGTGTCTCGCTGTGGCGGGCAAGGCCCCTGGATTGACCTAGACTTAGGGTTTTTTCCTCTTTCTTAATGACTGCTCCTTTCTGGATAGGATCTGACCATGCTTTTCCTCGATCTCTGTAGATGTCCGACGGAGATTTCTCTGAAAATGACCGGGAGGAATTCAGTTATGGCGGGCAGAATGACCCCATGAGCAGTGAGAGGTCACCATCTATTGACGTAATATTCGAGCATGGTGATGAGTCCGTGGCTGGCGAGGTCGTGGCTGCCCGACCTCGTGTGTCCGTTGATCCAGAGGCCCATGTGCCCGTGATTACTTTATCCGCCTCCAGCTTGTCTGAGGGGGAAGTGGAACAAGGTCGCTTAGCTTCCGGTGGGCCGGGCCACACTCATTTGTCCGGACGGCCAGCGTGGCCGCGCCCAATTGGCCGAACAGATGAATTTCTCGCCCAAACGAGGTAGGTGGTGCGCTATTGCCCGAGGCTGGGATCGGTGGTCAACGACGCCGCCCACGGTACGAGGACTCGATAACATCCCTATCGCGGCGTCGGCCAACGCTGCGTGGGAGAGTGCGGCCTCGCTTCGCCCGCTCGCTCTGCCGGGCATCGATGACGAGACGCAGATGCGGCTCATTGGGCTTCACTGATACCCCCGCCAAACCGCCTTTGGTTTACCTCGACGGGCATAGAGCCCGAGGACTATCGCAGGTAGAAGGCGGTGCTCGTGGATGGTGAATTTCCTGAGCGTAATGGTAACCGCTGCTCTTCTTTGCAGACTTCTTCCGAGTAGGGCTCCGTTTGCCCCTGGATCCCTTTGTCCTTCTA
Source organism: Codonopsis lanceolata (assembly GCA_013146195.2). NCBI lineage: Eukaryota > Viridiplantae > Streptophyta > Magnoliopsida > Asterales > Campanulaceae > Codonopsis > Codonopsis lanceolata. The sequence goes on along the minus strand of CM028379.1, from coordinate 35,133,684 downwards.
TTCCTTCAGGAATTCTGTCCGATGCCCGGTGACCTGATGCTGAACACGGTAAGGGCCCTTATGGCTTATATTGTGGCGTGTCGTTTACTACGCATAGAGCCGACGAGCAAGATTTTCAGGCGTCTCTTTATTCTGAGCGTTGATGCTTATGGTCGGGTAAATGCTCGTTCTAATTCGAGCTTCCTTAGGATTTTGTCCGATGTGCCAGGGAAAGTGGATGCCTGGGATAGAAGAGCGGTCCTGATCGAGTCTCGGACTGGGTGGCCGATAATGCCTATGAGCCAAGATTTGATAAACGCCGTCCCCAAACTTCCAGTGGAGGTTCACCACCGGTGACACTCGTCGCCGCCTAACGTTATCCGGGATGCCCAGGCGTTGTGATGGATGGGGAAAGGAGAGTTAGTCAAGAGCGCCTGTGCTTGATTGGAAGGAATTGGTTTGCAATCCTCGCACCTACGCTGGCCAGGGTGCCTCGGCCGCCATCGAGGTGGAGCCCTTGTGCTCCTTCGGCTGAAGAGGCCCACGAGTCGGGCGATTATCACGAGGCACTTCGCTGTCGGATGTGTCGCGACTTAGGGCACGATTGTACGCCTGCTTATACTGGGGATCCTGGTTGGTTTGGACTTTTACTCTTTCCTCACCCTCTTATAATTGTTGGTCCGGTGATTGTAACTTGTACTGCTATATTGATTTATCTTTTCTTTTCGCAGCTATGCTATCCCACGAGGCGTATTCAAAGGGGAGGCCGAGGCGGCGGTGGCCGCCTTGGCAAGTCAACCCTCACAAGGCATCCCTCTTGTTCCTTTCATTCCGGCGGGCAAGAGGGCGCCCATGGCTAGAAGGTAGCTGAAGTACCGCCTCCTCCCCCTCCTCAGGTCATTCTTTGAAGTTCGAAGCCGGGCCGCTAGCAAAGGCGGGCAAAGAAGAAGACATCCTCCCCCTTGGTGATCGCTCTTCTCGCCAGCGCGTTATGGGATCCGAGCAGGCCGCCCATGATTCCTCCAAACCCTGGTTGCTCCCTGATTTCGAGATGCCAACAAGTCCATTGCCGGGCAATTGTTGCCGGATTGTCCGAGGGCCCCAACGTCGGCCATATCGATCTGTCTGCCCGGGGCAGTCCTGCTGGGCTGGTGGGAAAAGGAATAGTGAAGCGGCTGCTTCAAGAGAGTGTTACCAATGACCGGGAGACGGCCGGCCATGTTTTGCTCGGACATATCGGGCTTAGTCTGAGCGAGGTATGCCCCTATTCTTTTTGAACTTGATAATTTCTGCTGGATTGTTCTGACTTCGCTCGTGTTTGTTGTTTGTAGATCGCTTCCTCCTGCACCAATATCTACAATCGATATACAGAGGAGATCGATACCCGCAAGAAGATTGAGTCCGAGAGGATGGCCGGCCGGGCCGATAAAGAATAAAACGACTGTTGCGCAGCCTTGGACCGGTCGCTGAAGGAGAGCGTTGCTGCGGGCAAGAGGCTGGAGGCTGACAATAAGGCTTTGGCCGAGGAGAAGACAATCCTGGTAGCCCAGCAGAAAAGATCCCAGGCTGCTGAAGTGGCCCTGAGCGAGCAGCGTGATCTGCTGCAGGCCGAAGTGACGGCGTTGAAGGAGCAGGCGGCCAGAGATGCAGCGGCTATAAAATCTATTCCCGATCAGCTGGCGGCGGCCCGAACTCAGGCGGTGAAGGATTTCGAGGCTTCCCCTGTCTACGCCTCTCAAGTGCGCCGGGCTATATTGCCTTATTATGCCGCGGGCACCAATCATATCCTGCGAATGCTCGCGGGTACGGGGACGGTGGACATGAGCACGATGGCTGATTGGGCGCTGCTCGATCCTTCTTGCCGGGGAGGCCCTAGGAAGGCTGCATCACTTGGTGCCTACACTCAGGCCGAATTGGATGCCCTAGCCCGGGATGATAATGATGATGGACTGGAGCCATGGGACCCCCCAGCCCCGTTAGCTGTCAATGTCTGTAGCCTGATTGATGCCCGTAAGGCCGAGAAGGAGGGGCGGGTTGCTGAGGCAGCTGCTCAGCTTCAAGCAGAAATACAGGCCGCCACTATCGAGGAAGCAAATGCTGCAGCTCCACACAACCCCTGATGTAATTTAAAGACTTAGTATCTTGTTTTGGCCGATGTGCCTTTTGTAACAGACTTCTTGATCCTTTTGGAAATACTTTATCTCTGTAAACAATTTCCCCGCTATTTGCTGCTTATTCATCATCATTTTGCTCGAAGTGAATGCATGTGTTTTTGTTTTTCTGTCCGATAATATTTACTTGTGTTTTTCCTGCATTTAATTAGTACCAACACAATTGTATGCGGGGTAGTCCCCAGAAGTATATCGGGCAGATAGTAATCGTGCAAAGAACATTAACTCAGCATACATAAAGTAAATAGTGCAAATATCTTAGGTTAATGTTCTACTATTATGAGTTTGGCCTGTTACCCGGTGTCCGCTGGTACTTTTTCCCGGGCATACAGTGTGGTACTGTTTGAATGCTTGGCATGAGCCAGGACTTCTGAGTGGGCAGGGCCCTATCGCTAGGCGAGCTTGGATGATTGCTGCGAGGCGAGCCCGGCTCGGCGACTATCAGCAGGGCATGGCCGTTGTTCGGTGTGGGTAACCCGAGTCGGTTGTAGTATATCCATCGGGTGTAAGGATATACGACTAAGCGGTGTTGCTCGCCACCTTTGTGGGACCCGAGGTAGTTTAGGCGATATCCAGATGGGCGGGGCCCTACCGCGTGGCGGGCATCCTAAAATGCGTGAAGCAGGGCATGGCCGCATCTCACCTGAGAGAAATTAAGTTCACTAGTACTTGGGTATTCTGAATGTTGACTGGGCTTGGCCCTGGTTACTTGTAGATGGTAGATGCCAATAAAATCTAAGTAAAACCATATTGAGAAACTTGCCTTTATTGAATAAAATTTGTGACCCTCAACAGCGAGGGTCTTGCGATCTATGTAAGGAGGATTAACTCTACGGATAGTACTTTTTCGATGATTAGCATGCCATGGGTGTTTTAGCTCTTTTCCTTCCGAGTTCGGAGTGTGTAGGTGCCTTCTCGATATCTTGGTGACTTGGAAGGGTCCTTCCAGTTGGGCGATAGCTTTCCCCATTACGCTCATTGTCAGGTCACTTCTTCAATTTTACGAGCACCCAGTCCCCCACCATGAAGGCTCTGCCTCTAACCTTTTTGTCATGATGGGCCTTTGCCCGTTGTTTGTAGTTGACCATTCTGAGTCGAGCATCCAGTCTTCTTTCTTCTAGGAGGTCAAGGTCTATTGCCCGCGCAAGCTCGTTGTTTTGTTCGCTGTAGTGGGAGACTCGATAGCTGGGCAAGGCCATTTCAACTGGAAACATGGCCTCTGATCCCGTAAGTGAGAGCAAATGGGGTTTCCCTGTTGGACCGCGTCTGATAGTTATTGCCCATAAAGGCGATGGCGGCTCCTCGGCCCATTTCCTGCTCGCCCTTCTAGATTTCTCTTGAGTGCGTGCGAGGCTGTTTGTTCCGGCCGGCTTGCCGTTCCACGAGGATAGGCTACGAAGATTGCCAATGCTTGACGCCTAGTCGCTCACATTCTGTAAACTTGTCAGAAGCGTGTGCCGTGGTCGGATACAATTGCCGCGGAAGGCCAAATCTACACCACACTTGTTCATGGACGAACTTGATGACATTTGCTTCTGTGATTTTGGCCAGAGGCTTGGCTTCTATCCATTTTGTGAAATAATCAATGGTGACCACTGCGTATTTGTACTTTCCTTGTGCGAGTGGAAATGGTCCGATCAGTCGATCCCCACATGTCGAAGGGCCAGGCCGCAACAACTGGGGTTTGCATGGTGGAGGGAAGTCTTGGTATGTCCGCGTATCTTTGGCACTTGTCACATTCACGAACATATTTCTCTGCGTCCTTTCGGAGAGTTATCCGATGGTATCTGTAGCGATACCGCTTTATTTGAGGCGGGTGCGGATGGCCGCCGCATTCCCTCATGTACCTCGTATAGGACACCTTCGATTAGCTGCGGAGTGCAGCGGCGGAGCATTGGTCGACCTTAGACCGCTTATACGAGAATTCCCTGCTAGAATGCAGACAAGGCTTGGCGTGGTGGCCTTGACCTTGTCGGCGGGTAAGATCCCTTGCTCGATGTAATCTTTGTAATCGTCAATCAATTCTGGCCGCGGCTCGATGTCCATTACCACTAGTCTATCGATAGGCTGGAGTATCCTAGGTGCTCGACCATTCTTGAAGGATTCAATAGTGATAAGCTTTCTTCACGATCTTAGAGATAGTGCGCTCGCATGTTTTACGCTCGGTCTATTCGATTATTTCCCGAACTTAAAATTTTTCAAAATTCCTTTGACAAGCTCGCGATGCTTGACTAGTGTGGGGTGATGTACCATGTATTCCCCACGGACTTGGTTCACAACTAGTTGTGAATCCGAGTACTGTGATAAATATCAATTCCCATGTCATTGCTAATTCGAGGCCGGCGATCCGCCGTGCTCGGCCACGTTGTTGGAGGCGGGGAACTTGAATCGTAATGCTAGCTCAAATTCTGTGACCTGGTCGGGAGCTATGAGAAGAATGCCGGCTCCGCTCCCGACCTTGCTTGCTGCCCCATCAACATATAAATTCCAACAGTAAGTAGGTCGGGGTTGTGGCAGCTGTTTTTGCTCGGACTCGTTTGTCCGCTGGTTCTCAGTCTCTTCTTGCTGGGTGAAGCTTGTTTCGACCAGAAAATCCGCTAATGCCTGGGCCTTGATTGCTCTCCTGGGCAAGTAGTCGATGTGGAATTCGGTGAGCTCTATTGCCCAGTTGAGTAATCTGCCCGATGAGTCAGGCTTGTGAAGGATCTTGCGCAGTGGTGCAACGGAACCAAACTGATGTGGCAAAATCCTCAGCTTGGGTCGTCTGTTCTTTGGGTAGGATATCGGGCTTGTAGGCTGCTTCCTTGAACCTGGTGGAGCGTGAAAACTGAGTGGATGTGCGCGGGGCCTCGCGAAACCCCTCCGGCGTGAGAGTAAGTACCGTGTATGAGAACAGAATACCAAAACTCAAGGAAGAGGCCGAGTGTATGAGAGCATGTACCTTTGAGGTGTATGACGGAGAAGTATTTATTGGCCCTTGTGTGGTTGAATCCGGGTAGGATTTGGTTTCTGTAGTCACCTTGTTCCACAAGGAGTGAAACTCTAGATTTCCTGTTGATACACGACTGGCTGCGTGATATCAGGGATAAATAAAGCAAGTGTCCTGCCTGCATACGATAACTTGTGGCCGTGTCTTGGCGGGCAAGATACTTGGTGTCATTTGCTCGATGAGGAATGAGCGGGCAGGGCCCTGCTCGCCTGCACGGTTGATGGGGTATGAGTTGATCACAATTCCCGGGCAAGGCCCCTGATCGGACAGGCCGGGCCTGTGTCCGACCAAGCTGGGTCAGGAACGTCGTGCCCGCTGTATAGGGTTACTCTTTTTATGCTCGCTGGGCCTGCGGACCCCTCGAAGCCCATGCTCGTGATCGGCCCGTGATGGCAACTCCTGCTTTGCTCGTAACCAGACTTGGGCTGGGTATATCATTTAATATCCTTGAGTATGCGGCAAAAATTAAAATAAGTAGAAAAAGTAAAGGACCTAAAGGTAAAGTGGTAAAAGTGTTTTCCTAAAATAGAAAGTTTTGAAGGAGAACAATTATTTAAGAACGGACGAAAAATGAAAGGTAGATAATAATTTGAAAACGAAAGGAGTAATAAATATGTTATTTCCATATTGGATCAAGTTTTGAACGGATCAGATATCGGTAAAGTCATATCTTATCGATTAATCATCAAATTTGAATATATGATCGAATTATTGGACTGCTATACAAATTCATTTCCAAAATTGCATCTGATTCAAATTAAAATCTGATCAATTAACAGACTTACTTTGTACTAGACGGATCTGCCCAACCCGCCTACTCGGGTGGCAATTCATACTATCGTGTCGTGTTCGTGCCTCATTATCGTGTTTTCATATTATATATCTTATTTGATCATAAATATAACAATACATATTATTTTGAATGTATTAACAATTTCGTGTCTTGTTTTGTGTTGTGCTGGGCTTATCGTGCTATTTGTCTCTATAATCGTGTTTTATAATCGTGTCGTACTGGTTCGTGTTATCGTGTCATACCAGTCATTGCCACCTCTGCCTACCCCAACCGCTCATAAAAAGTGTCATTTGGTGCCTTAAAAGTATTATTTGTTAATATGGCAACCAAAGTTGAAATCCTAAAGTTATCCTTGCATTAATGAAGTTTAAGTTGAAAAACACAAAAAGGAAACCCAAATTAAATGAACTGCGTATGCACAAAGTTTCCCTGTCAAAAAACACAATTTCCGGAGAGTTTTGGATGAATTTGTAATTTACAAGCTCCGTGGTCATGGACCTCATGGTCATCCCAGTCGGTGCTGTAACGCCAAATTCCTGAATCTGGATGGCCATTAATATTCCATATAAGAATATACTACAAAACCAAAGTTAATAAACTAGGATTTTTGTACTACGGGAGCTAGGTATTATATATAGTTATAAATGAACCTTTCAATTATGAGTTATATTTGAATTATCCTTCTATAATTACAAATAAAACCTTTAGTTGTGGATTTTGTTTGAATTACCCCGTCAGTTATGAGTTTTGTTTATCTCGATTATTCATTGAACTGATCTCATACCGACACCGTGCCTATGACACGAGCACATATACTAGTATAATGACAAATGTGATTAGCACATCTAAATATAACAAGATCACTTCAAAATGCACTTGACAAAACAGAAAGATATTGTAGAAACTGATAAAGTTTAGGAATAATGACATAGCATTTCCATTGATTGAACCACTTATTTATAGGGATAGATACAATTAGGGTTACACTTGGAGTAGGGAACAAGAAACCTATATAAGGAAGGAAACATAATAAGGAAAGAACTATACAAGGTAATTACCACTAACTAATAATTACAAATAAACAAGAATAAATAATAAAGATATTATTCTCTAATATGCCCCAGCAAGATGGACGTCCGAGAAGAATGTCCAATCTTGTGAAATAATTGATGAAACCGCTGGCGAGCAAGAAGCTTGGTCAGGGCATCGACCAGCTGATCAGCCGAGGAGACATGACAAACCCGTATAAGTCCATCCTGAACTTGTTGCCGAATGAAATGAAAGTCCAGGGCCACATGCACTACAACCAAAAAGGGTATTAACAACGTTTGAAAAACGTTGTTATATATCTGTCATAACGTTTTTTAAAACGTTGTGATATCCAACGTGTAATTGGTTAAATTCTTTAACAACGTTTTCAAAAACGTTACATAAAACGTTGTTGTTGGCCTCCCACAAGTCCTTGACAATTATTATACAACATTTATATAAACGTTGTGGAAAATAAATACAACGTTTTATAAAAACGTTGTATTAAACATTAGATAACGTTTCTTAGAAATGTTGTTGTAGGTATAGCACAACGTTTATAAAAGCTAGTAGTTGATATTAACAACATTTCCTAAAAACTTTGTAAGTAGCGACAACAACCTTTATTGAAAACGTTGTAATAGTATTTACGATGTGTTTAGAAAACATTGTAAATTATATACCAATGTTTGCCTGTGAAATGTTGTAAAATCTATGACAACGTTTTAAAAATGTTGTAAAATCTATTTTTTTTTAAAATTAATCCTGGTTCGTAACGTTCTGTTCTGTTCCTGCGCATACACGACCAATTAATCACGGTTCGTAGCATTACGTTCATTCTAGACAAGAATCAAACATTTCCAAAGCAGACAAAATTGAAATCCAAAGCAAGTACAAAGGAAAGCAAAAAATGCAAGTGACTGAACTGTAAAATACTTATTGGATCATTTTTATTAACGTGTATTACTTCAATAGATTGCTCACAAGATTTCCAATTAAGACTTGAGAGAAATGATCCTTTATTAAGAAGATCCTCATTAATTTTTACCTATCCATAAGAAAAATAAAAAAGAATAGAGGAGAAAGTTATAACTCTATAAATTATCTGAAACAATCACAAGGGAACTGCTCTCCATAGGTTTCTACTCCTCTTCTGTTTATACATGGACCAGTGATGGGAACCCAAAAGTGTGATAAAATTAGTTGGTTTTATGATTTATTTTAGAGCAAAATATTACACTTTTAGTTGGTTTTTGTGTTGATTTTGATGTAGGTTCACAGGCAGCTGCAAAAGAGGAAAGTGCTGGATTCAGGCAAAGAGGAAAACTTGGGATGTCACATGGGCACGTGATATCCACATTTCGGAGCTGAGCTGTTTGGCTAGTCACTAAAGTTTTGGGCAGACCTGTTAGACAGTTAGACAATGCAGTTATTTCTGTCTAATTCAGTTTATGTATTATATTAAAATATTGATTTGCAAGTAGTGGGCGGTTTTAGGAAGTTACCGGTAGTTTTAAAACTACCGAGTAGTGGTTTAATGGGAGAGTGGAGTGATATTTATGTATGTATTTCCTGAACAATTAGAGAGGATTCGATCAGAAAATTGGAGGATCAAACAGTAACTTTGAGGTAGAGAAAAGTCACTAACAAAGGCTAGGAGAGAAGTGTAGGGAACTTGAATTCTTCTTGTAAGTTTAACACCTGCTGGAACATTAAACTTTTTTCTTGTTGTAAGTTGTTTTAATTATGTTTAGTAGTTAAATTATTTCTTTCAGTCAATGAACAATTAAGTCTTTAACATTTTACTTCTGTGAGATCTAATAGAACTCATTCTTGTTTCGTTACGAATATTTATTCGTTCTCCGTTTAACACGTTGGAAGATTGTTGTGTCTAATTAATGTTTGTGGCCAGAATATTAATTATCATAATAGTCTATAGCTAGTTAACGATGTTGATCCGTAATTGTCCTCGGTTTTAACAAAGTGGCGAGTAATACACCTTTTAGGCATCACAAGCATAATCGGACCGTATTACGGGAACGGATAATCATTGTTACATGTTATTGCTTCAATATGCATGGCTTTGAATCGGGTCTCTCTCTTCTTAATGCAACCAGGTTATTAAATCTTACAAGCGTCTCGGAGGTTGTAACTCGGTTAGACGGTAATTAACGAGCGTCTCTTAATTATCAATACGGTAAGGAGAGATTGAGTGTTAGGCGTTCGTCGACACTTTTAACCGGTTTATTTGAAATCCAACAAGATATTTTTGCATCGATGATCAGAAATAAAATGCGAGACAAAATTGAATCATTGGCTGGAATTTTATTGAATTAAGTCAAGCATTAATCTGTTAGTTTAATTAAAAGCATTAATTTTTAGTTAATTAGTTAATTAGTTTATTTTTTAGTTAATTAAAAATATAATTTCATATGCATTATTTACTTAGTAAAATTCTAAAAAGGAATAAGTACAACGTTCCCTGTGGATACGATACCGACTTACCTTATACTCATTATTAGGGAAGTAGGTGAATTAATTTTGACGATTTGACACTCACCAACCAGCTCCGTAGAAGCTCCTTAACATTTCTTCCCAAAAGTTGGCCTTTGACACCAACTATTTGCTTTTGACCAATGACTAAGCTTACTCTAGACATTAACCACAAGGACAAGAACTAGCTGCAAAGGGCAAACATACGAAATCTAGGTGGGCAACAAAATTTCCAGACTTTGAAGGACGCATAACCAGCAAGAGTAATGCTAGGATCGCAACAATATCTGAACTTTGAGACTCAAATGATGTGCCAAGCATGTGTTGATTGACTTGTCCCCATGATTAAGAAGCTAGGTGTCTGGTAATCACAATCTCAAGTCTTATTGCATCAATTGAGGGTCAAATTTTGGAATAACATTTTGGGATAACTATACATACTCAACCAACAAGCAAGAGTAATGGTAGGGATCACATGAATATCCAAACATTGAGTCCCAACTAATGTGTCAAGCATGTGATTAATTAGCTTGTAGGGTCACACTTAAGTGGTTAGGTGCCTGACCAACCATACTTTTGTATCTTGACACATCAGTTGAGAGTCAAAATTCAGAATAACTTTTTGGAATTCTTATCCTACTCAATCAACAAGCATAGGCAAAAAAAAGTGTTCAAAAAAGTGAGTCATTTTATTTAATATGGTTAGGCAGCTATTAGGTACAACTAAATGCTATGAATAGACATATTAAGCATTTATGCCCATTGCTCTTAGTTTCAACAATTCATATGTGAACAACGAACACAAGATCTCATAAACTTAAATGATGAAAAATTACTACACAACAGTATAAACATGCCTTTGATCCATTCATTCCAATCACAACTTTTCATAAAGGACCACTAGCTCGGAAGCAAGGCAAGTAACTTGAACATAAAAAAACAAAATGCTTCAAAGTTCTTGGTATTATGAATTATCTGCAATATAGGTTGTGCAGACATGCACTGCTCCATGGGTACAGGCTAACATGTTCAAAAGTTGAGACTACCAACTGATAGGCAATTTCGTTCCATCTAACCATCAACCATGCTCCAGCATATATTAATAATCATAAACATATTTTGTATTTAGTACTCCTACTTCAACCAAGTTGAAGAAAGTGACTAAAGCATGTAAAAGAGAACAAACCTGAGGCGCTACCAACCGACGAGGAAGAATGGCTACGGAGTTGGCTATGGTTTTGGCCTTAAGAAGATAATCACGAATGAACATGTCACGGGCTTTAGTCAAGGCATGGAGATCATCCTAAAGTTTCAAGATATAAATGGCAGAAACTACCCCAAACTCCTGACATGTTCATCACTGACAGCGTATAGTGCCAAGCCACCACATACAAGTCTTCAAGCTTTTTGTTATATCCCTTCCCCTTTGCTTCCAACTCCTTGTGCAATTTCTTTATGTCTTGTAACCTAAAATCAGCGTCAACATGTTACAGAAACGAATCATATTACATAATCGATTGACTAAGATGAACAACAAAGAGAATTTTCAAATGAAATCATACCTCAATTGCACGAAACTCATCAAAAGTCTTTTTCAGTGATTCATAATTGGATTTTGCCTTGTCCAGCATGTCTTTGTGTTGATCAATTAACTACACAACGTCAAAACAGAAACATATGCAATACTCAATCAATCTAAACTAGAGTGGTACGTTAATTGCTAAAAATGTTTTGCGTTTTTTTGATGGTTTTTTTGTTGCAGTCTAGGTTGAATTTTTGGTTGAAAAATGACAAGTATGATGTTTGGGGATATGAACTATGAAGTTTCACATTCTCATAGATGCCTTGCAAAAGTCCCAACATTTAAGAATCTAGACAATTATATCCTTTTTTATTCATCACAGTTAATAGTTCTAATTTTACCAACAAGTATTCTATAAACCTTTATTCAAACATTTTATGTGGAGCTACAATTTGCCAAATTTCTTGGGAGTCAGGAAAAGTAGTGAGCTTTTTGAAAGCTGGTAATTATGCAAGGAACCTAAAAACAACATAATCCTGCAACTAGTATGGACTTGTTGAGACTAAAGAAGGAATCAGTTCAAGATCAAGAAGGAACCAAGAAGGAGATAGAGGAGGTGGTATGGCAGGGACGAAGAAGGAAGATGAGAATAGGCATGGAAATCACGCACAACAGGAGCGTAGAAGCAGAAGCAACGAAAAGGCCAAGCCTGATTTTAACGCATATAACAAAACAATTCCAACTGATACAGTGTAATGCATTCATGACATTATAAAAGCAGTTGTTTCGGGAACTCAAAAAAGACATGTTTCTTCATTCTTTTCAAACTTAATTAAAACATGTAACATCCCGTTGGACGGGTATCCTGAGATTACCTGAAGTCCAGCTCCAGCTAGAAATGCAAGTCTGATTTCTTTGTTTCTAAAAACATCCCAGTAACATGACAGCATTCTTTCGTTGTTCTTCTTCCTCTAAGGTAGCAGCAAGCTGATCAATCTCCTCCTCTAACCGGTGTAGATCATAAATTTTAGAAAGCACAACAATGGCCTCTGATTTATCCTTCTACATGTCAGTTCAAAACTCATTAACCATACAAATAAATAGAAGAAGAAAATCAACAATAACAAAAAAAAATCCAAAATAAATGAATGTAAAAAATGAACTAAATTGTACCTTCATGTAAAGCCAACAAGGAGACTCCGACAAAAATAACATAAAGAAAAACTGAAAAACAACTGTCACAGCAGTTACTCCAAGCATCAATCGCCATGTTCCAGGGACCTGCCCATCAATTGAATTGCAAAGATTAGAAATGCCCCGAGAAGACCTTAACTGCATCCACTCTTTCAGACTAAACAGCAACTATATAGATTTTGTAGACAGAAGTGAACTCCTTCCCCCTCCTCCTTTATCCGGGCTTGGGACCGGCAATGAAATGCTATACATAGCAATTACATTAGCGGAGTTAAAAAGGGGTTAGTTATCTAAGTGGTGCATACATTATTAAAAAGCAATTATATAGAATACCAAATCAACTGGATGTCTTGTTCTTAACATAGAACATAAAAGTCCAAAATAAAAGTCTTTAACATAGATTAATCAAAAGTGATGAAATCTTTATGCCATACGATTGTACTCCCAACTGCATCCTCGATCAACGACATGTGTGAGTTAGGCCTAAACAGTGGAGCCATAGGATCTAATGGCACAACCACCCAAACTTTCCAAGCATCCTTTCCTAGGGGAACGTGGTGCACCAAAGCATCAGGATCTGTAGATGCTACTTTTTCTTCTGCAACAACCATCTTTGCCAATTGAATAGTTTGCATTTACGACCAACATCGCCATTAATGGGAACAACTCTTGAATTTAAATTAGTAGAACCATGAACATTGGAGCTACCATTTTGTGAAGGTGGAGAGGGTGTCTTTTCATTCACATTACCCCATGAATGCTGGGAGAGTGTGTTAGCATTCCCATTAACCTTTGAAGCCAAATTCTGAGGACAAACACATATTAACATGTAAAGTGACAATTTAAAATAACTCTATAAAACAATGAGGATTATTGTAAAACACTTGCCTGCATGACTAGATTTTTAAGGAACTCCACCTGGTTCGTCAAATCTAAAACCTGGGTATTTTTTAAGAACTCCAACTGATTCGTCAAATCTAAAACCTGGTTCTGAAGTGCTTCTACTTTCTTTGAACCTCTCATGTGGACTCTTACTTGAGAAGGGGTAATACCAAATCCCATCCCTCGAACTCTCCCATTCCGTTCGGGTCCAAGGGTTTGAGAGAGTGCATCTTCATTTATAGGTAATGATGGCGAAGGAGATTTGTGATGAGTTGAATTCTTGAATTTTACTCTTGACATTTTATAAACAATAAGTATTAAGATTTAGAACAGTAAAAAACAATTAGAAAATAAATGATTTAATGAAAATGTACACTTACCACACAATGAGTAATAAATGTAGTTGGTAGTTCCCCATTTTTTTTTTGGTGTGTGCTTTACACCAAACATCTTCTCTCCTCATAGCTGTAATTGAACTCTCCTTTTTCTGAAAAATAAAACATTATAAAAATTGCAAGACATAATATAGAAACAATCATCCATATATTAGTCAATTCATAGAAAGTTACCATTTCTTCCTCTAGTCAGGCATACCCCTTCCTGCTCATTGTGTGTGGGGTTTGATTTTTGTCCCGATGTCCGAAACTTTTTGCTCTTCACCTACACCAAAAATTCAATTGTAAACAAAGCAAATATTACAAAATCCTTAAATAAAAACTCACAGTGTACCTCAAATTCATTAGATAGCTTATGTGCTATAAAATTGTTCCACTCTTGAAGAGATTTTATGTTATCTGGTTTAAGGACAACATATCTAGACTCCTTATCCGGGAGTTTTGATGCTTCTCTAAGTGGTGTTATCAGTCTTGACTTAAACTCTCTCCAACGTGTGCCCATCACTTGAGCAAAAAACGTCTTGTATAAGTCGTCAATCTTGAACCTCCCCTTTTAAAAAAAACATCACATCATATATATAACATGTGCCCTTGAAAATTTATGTTTGAGCATGAGTCAACTATATAATTATTACCTTAATACATATCCACAAATCATCCTTTAGTCCTTCATTAACATTCCTCCAACTAACAGTAGTGACTGGTACCATGTCTCGAACCAATGCACCCAAATATGAAGATAACCACGCAGAATGCAAACCTATAGGTTGTCCTTGTAATGCACCAAAAAAAATCTATAATAAAATAAAATAAATTTTCTTAATGATAGTTGAATTTTCATTTGGGCTTTCTTAATTTTTTTTTTGGATTAGTACACTTCAAATTGAGTGGGCTTGGTGTACATTATTAGTGGGCTTAGTTTATCTAATTAGTTTGTTTAGAGTTTTGGTTCAAACCATTAGAATCTCTTTAATAAATAATAATAATAATAATAATAATAATAAATAATAAGAATAATAAAAATCGGCAGCCAGCCGCCTATTATAGAGAAGAGAAAGAGACGACCTGAAAAGAAAAAATAAAAGTAAAAATCCATGGATGAATGCATTAACCGATTGGGTACATGTTCAATAGAAGATGAAAGGTTTTGACAACTGAGTATAAATACTCTTGCTGCCCTCTGGATTGAGACACCCATGGAAATCAATTGAATAGAAAGAAAAAAAAAAGAGGGCTGCTATCTGCTGTAAAAAGGGAGAAATCATTGGAAGAGCAATCACGAACAGATTGACGAAATTGCGGGCCTGGGCAAGAAGATAGAAAGACGATTAATCCAAATTTTGAAGGTAAACCCGTTAAATTAGAGATTTAATCAGTAGGTAGTATTTATAAGGGTGAGTTGATGAACTCTATTTAAACTCACCATTAAAGTGGAAATAGAGTTGGAAACTGCAAATCAGTTTGATTTGACGGAAATGCGGGTAGGGAGTTTTGGGTATAAATATGTTTGTGCGTAAGCTATGTTTTGTGTGTGTGTGTCTTTGAGAGTTTCAAAAAAAAATGAAAGTGGGGAAGTGGGGTTGACTGTGAGAAATGGAGTTGGGTTAATAGGAAGAAAAAGAAGTAAAATGAATAAGAGAGAGAGAGAGAGAGAGAGAGAAGTTGGTGGGTGTCTTGGAACTTGGAAATCACAAAAGAAAAAAAAAAGAAAAGATGATAGAGAAGTGATGTTGACGTGAGAGGGAATAGGGTGTGGAAATTAAAATAGTAGAATAATAATTAAAATGTGTAGAATAATAATAAAAAGTATATATAATATGTTTGGTGAGTTGGTAAATTGATTTATTGTATGAAGTGAGAATTTTTGGTATTTTACTTTGTATTAAATAGGGGTTTATATTTGGCTTAAATCACAAATTGGTCACCCTACTTTCCAGCTTTTTGCATTATGATAACTCTACAAAAATTTTTTTCTATTTCTTCATTGTACTAGACCAAGTAATACACGTTAATCACTCCATCCAAAAAATTGGATGGAAAGCTTTAAAATTTTACATTAACCCGAAAATACCCTTTAAGTACCCAGATCATCTGCTGCAAGGGTTTTCCACTCACTCGTGAACTCGGCCATAAGTCCGACGGCTGGACCATTGAGTGGCTCCTCCGCCAGGTGAACCTTCCATCATCGCCGCTACGGCACCGGTACCACTCTGCTAGCTTCATCCGGTCATCATGCGTAACTCATCCACTAACTCTTCAATCTCGCCGCCTGAAAGCCGTCGCGCACGGCAAAGACTTAATTACGCCCACTCCTTTTATTCTCGGCAAGAGGCTCCGGTCCGACGATGATAGCCTTGACGGAGGTAAAGAAGATAGCATGGCTTCGACTCTTGTAGTGGCGCCGCCGCCTTGGTGGATTCAGGCTCGCCCGGCTAGGTCGACTTTGGACAAGGTTTGGAGCTTCGCCCCGGCGCCACCGGATATGGTTGGTCCTTCTCCGGCCTCCGTTACTTCTCGGCCAATCGTTCTTTGGGAGGTTCTTACACCAACAAACAATCAATGGGAGAGGTGTCGGTGGCTAGGGTTGAAATTACCTACCGATAGCTCGGGCCACTTGAATTTGCTCGCGTCTTTATCCGTTCCCGCTCCACCGTCGGGCGACGAGAAGACGATCCCATTGAACTTCCGCCGAAGCTGTCGATATATAAATATGTATGCCGTTAATTTCTTGAATATGTGTGTGGAGACGATGAATTTTTAGTATCTTCTAGGGTTAGGGTTTTAGCTTATTTCAACGAGTGAAATTAGGGTCTTTTCAATTTGATGAATTAAGTACTCCATTACATTAGGGTTTTAGCCCCCCCCCTTCTTTTGTTCATTTTGCATTCTGTCACTAGGGTTTTAGACTATCAGTTAATTCAGGTTCCGGATCTTTATTGGAGTTGATAAAGAAAAATAGAGTCAAGAATTGGGATAGCATGGGTGAAGATTCACGATATGATTGTCAAGGGATTCAACAATTTGAGGGCAAATATGGTTGACTAACTTTACTTGGTTTCAATATGTACAGGCAAACAAAATAAAGGGCATTCATGTCTTTTTCATTATTTCCATCCAAGATAACTAACGGAAAGGAGGCAGAGTGACCAATTTGTTATTTGTGGTGAAGTACAATGATGAAATAGAAAAAAAAAATTGTAGAGTGATCATATTGCAAAATGCTGAAAAGTAGAGTGACCAATTTGTGATTTAAGCCTATATTTTAGTGCATCGAGTTTACGTTATTGTACGTTGAATTTTAGATTTGGACAAGAGCGGTTAGCTTTCTTTCGGAATTGGTTATATTTATTTCGTTATACACCCGCTAATCAGGTAAGAGATTATACATCTTTTAGATATTTGAATTCCTTATTCCAAATTGATAGGCTTCCGCTAAATTTTTGACATTTACCGTTTTTTGAAATGTGTACTAACTTTGAGTTGAAATTTGAATTTGAACTCCGTCGTACCCGTTCTTTTGTTATTCATAATTGTAAATCTCATTACATATATCTCACTAATATTTAAATTTTTCAGTGATATATTTTTGTGAAACCAAATTTTCGTTGGAATATTATTTTTGAAATTCTTACTATGATCACTAAGTTGAACAAATGGCTACTGGGGTAAAGTAGCATTTTGAATTTGATATTTTATTGTGAATTATGCCACCTGGCCCGTGGCTTGGTTATCTGGATATACCATTATGAACTGTTACTATTAGTACATTGGGAATCCTTGTTTAAAAGAGGTCTTATGTGATCATGGTATCCGCAGGGTTGGTCGTCGTCTCCAACCGGTATGCTTGGACAGTTAAGCGACCTCTATCTTTTACATCAGATTCTTTTGTGACATTATGAAATATGAAATTTATCATCTCATTGTGTTATTCCCGATTATGAACCATTTGAAGATTAATCTCTTTTTGAATGCTTTATTGTTAATAGACCATTCCCTATATTTCAGAGGGGCTGTATATGATGTTACTGGGCATTGTCCGCTCATTCCTTCCAAATATTTTTTCCTTCCAGGTTTTAAGTAAATTGGATACCGTCAAGGACGACTTGAAGATTCATTTTTCAAATTAGCTTGTTTTATATTATTTGGACAAGTATTTGGTTTAGCCGTTTTGGAACTACATAATTGTTTTATTATACTTTCGAAGTGTAATAAGTACTCTATGGCTCTCTTTAATTATTAGTTCTTAAGAGATGATTTTGAAATTATTGTGATTTAGTATTTGTAATAGTGACGCGTCCAAGATTTTGGGATTTTAAATTGGTATAAATTTTAGGGCGTTACGGTTGGTATCAAAGCTTAGGCTTCGGATCCGATAAGTCTTGAGTTTAGAATTTTTGGAAATAAGAAATGATGGTATGTTAGGGTTATGATTTTTATTATTGGTTACCTTGTACTACTAAGTTTATGATCATAACATTAAGTTTATGGCTTTATTGCATTTTGATTTGGGCCAATACATTATTGAATATCTCTGGGGATGACGCACACTAAGAAACTTCTAGGAAATATTTACTTGGGCTTAAGTTATGTTTGGGTAATGAAATTACTCTTAACTACGTTTTCAACTTAAGAAATGATTTTAGAATAAAGTTCACGATTAGTAGAAATTAGTATTGTTACTTCATTAGAACTTTACA
>CM028379.1:35016240-35115440 GCA_013146195.2 Codonopsis lanceolata | reverse complement strand
GGCCACTCTTTGTCAGAATTTATTCTCTCCTTTTTTTTCTCGCATGCTCGCCACTTTTCTTTATTTGCATGCTTATTACCTCTTTTGTTTTTCTCTCTCTTTTTTTTTTTTTTTTTGGTTTTTTTTTTTTTTGGTTTGTTTGTTTGTTTGTTTTTTTTTTGAAAACCTGTACAAATATTTACAATGCAATCTAATTTTATATGATGCAAAATAAATAAACACATGCCAGACTCAAGACCACGCACAAAGTAAAGCTATCCGAAGCCTACTTGGTAATGGCCGTGTATATCCAAAATGGATTTTAAAGGAAGATACCTTCGGTTCGAGCGGGCTTCCCTTTTTCTCTCTTTTTTTTTATGAGTATATGCGGGGAAAGGAAAAGGCGGATACCTCCCTTGGTATAATTGTTGCGGGGCTATACTTGACATATGACTATTCTCGCAACTCCTGCATTTTTCTTCATAATCAGACATGGCAGCGGTGAATGATCGGGATCCAAGTCATCGAGATGTTTCGAGGACAATAGCAACCTGAGATGATGAATAGGCCTTAATTGTTTCTCATCCTGATGAGATCGGAAGCTTTTTCTGTGCCTTGCGTAAGAAGTATATGGGACCGGCCGGGCGGATGCCACAGACATTGATGGACTGCTCCGGGGCTTAAGCTGCAAATGAAGGATAGTTTTGGGGGAAACAAAGGGGGTACAGGCAATAATAGATATGTACATGCAATTAATGTATAACCTAAACTTCTTTAGCAATTATTCCTAAGTTGCACCTTAGGACCTGTAATATTATATTTTAGTGTATTATTGTGAGCTTTCCTGTCGTGGTTTTTTTCTTTCTTTCTTCTGTCGGCCGAGCCCCCTCTTGATGTAAGACTGGAGGTAAGATGCCGAGATTTCAAAGAGTGTCTTTCCTCTCCTTATTCTCCTGATATATATTTTTTATTTGTTTGGCTCTAACTTTTGCCTAGGCCGCCCTTTCGGGTTTTCTTAATGGCCTAGTTTTCAGCTTATTTCTTCTTTTTCATTTTTCATTTTTTCATTTTTTTTTTTAAATGCCCTAACTTTGCCTAGGCCCTCTTTCGGGTTTTCAGCGGCCGAGAGGGAAGCACTTGTTGGATAGAATGGATCGGGCACCATACCTTTTGAGCTTGTTGAAATTGGAGGGCTGAACAAGGTCTTCTTTCCTGGCTTGTGGGGAGTATGGCATCTCCTGACCGGATCTCATTGACAATATATAGCACATCGTGGAAGAGAGGGGTAGCAGCCTTTGATAAGTAGCCCCCAGCATTTTTAGCCCAGACGGCATGACATGATAGCAGTAGGTCCTCTAAGGGATGAGGTCTTTTCTTGGTCTCCTGCCGCTTTTGATTTGACTATAGCCAAGATGTCGTTAAAGTTGTTCGATTTGGGAATGATCACTATTTTGAACAACCGATCGGGTATTTTTTTTTTTTTTTATTTTTTTTTTACTTTTTTTTCTTTTTTTTCTTTCTTTTTCCTTTTTTTTTACCCGAATGAAGTTGACGTATGTTTTCATGCTTTCTTTTTTTTTTCAACTTGTAGTGACCATTCGCTTGATGCGGTGGAGCTTTTGTCCGATTGAGCATCCTGACATGTGAGGGTCCTGTTTGACTATGGCCGGGTCTACCCCGACACATCTTCATAGGACCAAGTAAGCATGTCCACGAACTCTTTGAGGAGATCCATGAGTGTTATTCTTTTTAGAGCCTTGCAGGGAGTTGCCGATTTTGACTTCTTTTGATTTCCTTGTCCAGCCCCAGATTGATAGTGGATCAGTCTTCAGTTGCTTGTTGATGATGATGTCCCTGGCTCTACTGACTTTACAAGCTCAAGCAAACATTTTTTTAATCTTTTGGGTCCTATTAAATGACTCATTATTATAATTATTTAATGCGTTTTTAATGCAGGTGCAACTAAGAAATAAGCAAAGACGTTTAGATTATTATTAAAAGCACACCGCATGGTTTATTACATTATTGAGGACCCGGGTTTGAGATCCTCAATTGTAGGGAGCGGATTGGTAGATGACCAAACCGTAAGGCTAGGAAAGGAATAGGTAAATAGGGTTGGTAGATGACCAAATCCGTAAGGCTCCAAAGTAGTCCACCGATCTGCGGGCCAAAAGTGGGCCTGGTCGTAGCATACTAGTTCTCAGCAGAGGCTTATTAGAAATAGACTCAAACTTCCAGGCAGGAGCTTCGTAATCGCACACTCCGCCTATCATACCCATGAAGTTTTCATCAACCTCAATCATGTTGATTTGAGGTAAAGGGTTATTGACTATATTTGGTCTGGGAGGAGGTTTTTCAATCACCTTATCATCTATCAAATCCTCGATAGCATTTTTGAGCGTGTAGCATCCTCGGTGAGGTGACCACGCAATGATGGTATTCACAATACCGGGCATGATTCCATGTGTCGTAGGGGTTTGGTGGCTTATAGTTTTCCAAAGGCTTCAACACTCCATGAGCCATTAGCCCTCCGCAGATCACCGACAGAAGCTTGCGCTCATCATAATGGCGGTTCTCGATTTAAATTTCGCTCGCCGACCATTATTTCCTCCGACTGTGTTGACAGACCTATCTGCTCCATAAGACCATGGAACACTGCCATAATTTTGGGTAGAAAAAGGGGCTGATGAATTTCCTACCGCATTAACAATTGGTGCGGGTGTGGCTGCGGCTGTCTTCCCTTTAGAGTAACGGAAAGAGGTAGGATGCGTATTGGCTTGTAATTGGCCAGTCCGTATATCATCATCAATACGAGAGCCTATCTCTACTATTTCTTTAAAATTGGTGTAGGGAAGGTACCGCATGTGTTCCGTAAATGGGCCGGAGGTTTTGATAAACATTCGGCATGACTCACCTGATCAGTCCGAAAGGTGGGCCAACTTTCTTTTTCCACCGATCGCGAACTCAAGACAAGTTTCTTTTTCCTCTGGTGCACGATTCAAGGTCCCTTCTATTTTCTCGGATCGGTGTTGTCTTTGTACCTTTCCAGAACGCTCAGCCTATCTCGTCCCACGTATTCATGGTGCCGCTATCGACAACATTAGCCATTGTTTGGCGCCCTATTAGGGTGAGGTGAAAATTGGAAGCCATAGCCTCAAAGCTAGCTCCCCTTGACCGCATGCCGCTGGAATAAGATTTCTGGGATATAGGGCATCCATCCCATCAAATTTTTCTATGCTCCGCATTTTGAATTTGAAAGGCAACGCCGCAGTTGTAACGTTAGTGCCCGCGTAGAAAATTCCCCTTTGTTGAGAAGCTTGAGTAGCATAGCTTTTATATTTTCCACGTCGGCCTTTATTTGGGTGGCTGGGGGAGTTGGATTTTGGTATATACCGGCTGGGTTAGGGAAGGTTGGGTTAATTTCTGGCTGTGGTGTCTGGTAAGGGTTTTGGGCTGGATATGAATTTTGGGCTGGTGGATTCTGGGCTGGATAAGGATTCTGGGTTGGTGGTACTTGGGTAGGATATGGATTTTGGGTTGGTGGATTTTGAGTAGGTGGGTTTTGGGTAGGTGGATTTTGGATGGTTTCAGCTGGGCAGCCATGATCATTATAAGGCAAATAAGTGGTAACTTGGCCTGGCGGGTTATAATTTTGTGGGTCTATATATGGGCTGTTCTGGAGCGGGTTGGTTATGGGAACAGGGAGGTCATTTGGGTTTTGGGGAATTTTGGTGTTTGGAGCAGATATGAAGGATATGACTAAGGGCCGATGTTTGGGTAGTAGGGACTTGGTGGAGGATTGGGATTTGGGTAGCGGTAGTATTTGGTGGGTTAGTGTTTGGCCGAGGAGTTGGATTTGGAGGCACGGGATGGATGTTTCCTGGGGACCGTAGGGAAGAGTTCACCTCACCACCGGGTTTTTGACCTTGTATAAGACTTGCTATTTGGCTTAGCAAGCGCTCATCTCGTGCCACCTTCTCGTCTAGCCATCGCCGATACACGGAGTCCTGAGCATATCCTCGAGCCCCCGAATGCCCCATATCGGACGCCATCTGCTGCCATACCGCCGGATCTGTTTCTCGACGATTCTCGCCCTTTGTCCTCGATCACATCGATACCTTCTTTCGATCGCTACTTTCCCGTATCAACCGGCCAAGATTATATCTCGCTTTCCAAGTTCGGGCCAGTTTCGAGGAAAATGGGTTATGGAGGTATCGTGAGGCCGGTCAAGGCTTTTGGGTTTGGAGTACAACGGCCTTTATTAGTATATTTTATTATTGTTTGTTTGTTCCCTACAATTGACCGGATAAGCACTCGCTTTATTTTGACGCCTCAGACTTTCCTCGAACAAGTGGATTCTTTCTCCGCAGTATAGGACCAACGTATTCCACCTCGCCTTCGACTCCCTAGATCGGATCGTCCCGAGCGAGGGCCTATACTTTTCCAGATCCACCATTCGAAATGGTCTAGGTCGAGCATCGAGAAGAATAATAAATCATCCCCTGTATTATATATTTTTTTTGTATTGTTTTATTTTTTTTTTTTTTCATCATTTTTTTAAACTTGCGCATTTTTTTTTATATATTTGATTTTTTTTTGATTTTTTATTTGATTTTTTTTGACAGGGCCGACCCACAATTCAAGATGCAAAACCGGTCGGTCCAATGAAGTGTCCCGAAAAACTATATGCATTCTAACGTTGGCTTATGCAGGGGGTAGCCGGCCATGGTGTAGGGTAACGCTCGAATATATTTACATGCGTGCACGTGTGTGCGGTATCTAGAAAGCAAGAAAATCTTTATTTATTTACGTATATATAACGTAAAAATAAAACATTATGGCCTGTCTTCTTTGTGTGGATTTTCTCGGCTTTTTAGTTTGAGCGCAAGCAAGCACACCATTTTAAGAAATAGAAAGAAAAGTGGGGAAACTATCTATCCCTATTAATTACAAATTTTGGTCCTATGTCCCCAAAATAAAATGACGTAATGAATGTAGATATACAAATATACGTAATAAAGTGAAAAAGAAAAATGGATGAAATAAATGAAAAATAGAGCCTAAGTAAAGCCTCTTTTGTTGTGCGCCGAATTTATTGTAATAATATATATATTTTTTCTTGATTTTTTCGAATTTTTTTTTTTTTTGATATATATATATATTTTTTGATTTTTGATTTATACTCTTAAACATGTCCGTAATGTATCTGAACGAGATCGCCGCGGATGGAGGATCATATCCACAAATATAGCCACGGCCGTAATGGGAACACTTTATTGAAATGCGTAAATTAATATAACGAGCATACCGCCGCCTTAAACAAAGAAAAACAAAAAAGTTTTATTTTATGAGTCTAGCCCTCCATTTTATTTAAAATAAAACAACTCCCAGAGAAGTCGCCACCGTGAGGTTCCCTGTGCTCCGCGCCCGCGCCTTGGATAGGGGTGCGGCGTGCGGATGCGCGGACACCACCGCCTCGCTCCACCCTCCCTTGTTTAGGGGAAGACGAAATCCAAAGTGCGAGAGGAGTGCGTCTATGTTAGCACGTTGGAATGTGCCTCGGTTGCCCCGAGTGGATTTTGTATCCAAAATGGGAACTAAAGGTTTCTCATGTCGTTATCCCTTATTTCGGGATAACAGATATGGGAATGCATTACCTTTCCATTCTCATTCTCCCCTTTTATCTTTCAGGGAAAATAGAGAAGTGCAAGAAAAGATATTGCGACGCCCCACTTATGGATTTATTAAAATAGCCTTATGGCCCAATCGGATCGCTATGGGAGCTATGGGTTTCCCGCATCAAGTTATCCCTTGTTTAGGGATACCAGATATGGGAATACATCACCCCTCCATTCCCGTATCTCCCTTTTTAGGGAGAACAGAAAGTGCAAAGAGGGAATGTTGCGAGGCCCCACCGATCTCGAAAGTTTTAGAGTCGCCACCTTTATTTTAAGGCAAAAATAAAGGAAAACCGTAAAAGAAAACCGTAGATTTTAGAAAGCGGGTTCGGGGCTAAGTTACGAGTTGGGAAGGTGCTAGGCACCCAACTCGCCTTTCGGTCTCAAAAGCGTTTTTGGTGAAGTATGCTCATTGTTATATTAATCTAGCAAATAAATAAGGTCTTATTTTGACAAGGGAAAATTAAACAGATACATTCGTGGCTACATTATTTACGGACTCGCAGCCGTCTCCTTCCAATAATTACAAACACATTTAAGAATATTTGGCCATTATAACGGCTCTTTTACATAATTTTTCCTAATCTAATCCGGGCAGCACAACGGCTTATATTGACTACATTGCGCCGGATTTAAATAACAATTTTTGAAAAATAAATAAAAGGCAGAAAATACAAATAAAATAAAACATGCTCTTAAAGGTATTACCTTTTAGAGCGGCGGTGTTCGCTCGTCTTTTGCCGGGAGAGGAGAGTCTTTTTGTTTTGAATTGAACTGACCGCTTGATTTGATTGATTTTTTGAGGTTTGGGCTTATCAACTTTTTTATTTGGGTAGGTTTTGGCCTTTTGGTTACTAGGCTTAAGTTTTGACTTTTAGCGGGCAGTAACGGCTTATTTTGGGATTTTTGGGGGATTTGAGGTGGATACCTAACAACTAGGCTAGGGATCACTTATAACCTATGGGTTTTTGATTTGGCAGAGTTTGGACGGGGTTTGGAGATTTTAGGGGCTTCCACTCACCTATCTCGCACCTCTCGTACTAAGTGTATCGAAGGAATCGCAGAGGCGAGCTGCGATTAAAATTGCCAGCGAGTGAAAATGCGAGGCCGGGGTCTCTATTTATAGTTGAGCGAGGACGCTGGAATTTCGCTTTGTTTCAGTGCATTGGCCGCTTGTACCGACTTGAAGACCCATTTGATCGTGAGAGATCGTGAGAGAGCATGAAGGAATGCTTGGTGCGAGCCAAGCTGCTTGGCGGCACCAAGCCCCTTTGAAGTTTGAAATTTTGTCATTTTTGCCCCAAGCGCGCATCCTGCTTTTCTTTCGCATTTTTGACTTCTCGCAACTTGACATTTGTTAAGTTTTAACAGCTTCTTGATATTTTATGTCGGCACATACTGGGTACGAAATTGGGGTGTCTACAATACCATCATTGGGATTGGAGTATGGATATCTTCGCAGCAGCAATGTCTGGAAGCCCTCTTTGCTGCCTTCGCTTGTTCTCCCACTCAATGTATTTGTTGAAGAAGGTATCCGTTAGTTGTCTGTCTTTAGACACTTTGATCAGCTCCTTCTTGTGAACGGCAGACTTGATCTTAGGCGTGTCATTTAGTAGGGTGTTGATTAGCCTGACAAAGGGCCTTTTGTTGGTAGGGCTGTCCTTCACTTTGGATATGTAGTTGCGAAGCTCGTTGAAGATGATGGCTCCATAGTTGAGACTAGACTTCTGGTGAATGGCGCTTGAGAGGTTGAGCTGTTGGGCGGTGAACATATCATGGGCCCCGTTCTTGAACAACAGAGATTTATCCAGCAGATGGCTAGAACAGTAAACGTCCAAGGGAAAGACGTTCCTCAGCATTTTGCCTTGAGGTTCCCTTGGAGTGTTGGTTCCCCTCATTACGTCCCAGGCTTGGTCAGCCTCGGCAATGGAAAGCTCCATGTCTCCGCCATAATGAACGCCGATGACCTTGGATATCACCTTGGCAGACAAAGAGAAGGGAAAACCACGAATCCATCCACGGATGACGGATGGAGTTTTAGGGTTGATTTCTATTCGCTAGTAGAACTCTTCAGCGAGAAGGATGTTGTAGTCTTCATCATGGATACAGAAGAGGGGGAGAATCCCGGACTCATTCATGTCTCACACATCTTGGCTCCGGTAGCAAATATGCGAACCGTATGAAGGTCAATGCACATGCCGAGCAGGTACATCTTGGGTTCCAAAGGCTGAATGATATCGTCAGCAGCAGGATAGAGAGGAAACCCAGGGACGTTGACGGAGGGGCTAGGGTGAATGACGCTTTCTGGGTCAAGCACCTTCGTCTTGTCGGTATTAGATTTTGCAGATGATTTCACCTACAAAAGATATTTTTAGGAATTAGGGCTTTTCTCATGACAGAACAAACAATCAAAGATTTCATTTTTAGGAAATATATTTTAGACAGAAAAATTTGAAAACCTTGAATGTCTGGAGAGTTAAAAATAGATAAACATTAACAGAAAATTCGCAGAAAAATGAGTATCCAAAGTATAGAGAAAACTGTTAGTTTCAAAGTTGAAATGTACAACAATGGCAGAAACCGTCAAGATACGCAAAGCGTCTTTTCGAATTCCTTAACAATATAACTCAAAAGAAGAAATTTTTAAGCATGAGTCAACAAATAGGAAACTAATGAGAAATAAAACGCTTACCATTGTTGCTTGAAAGGAAGAAGAAGCAAAGAATAGTCGGAGAAGAGAGGAAGCAGTTGTAGAGAGGAGATGAGGGTTTGAGTAGAGAGAGAAATATTAGAGAGAGGGTTTGTAAAAGCTTTGAAAGATGCGGTTCAAAGTCTATTTAAAGAATGAGAAAAGTCATTTTAGCGGAAAAATGTCTTAGATAATTGACAGGTCTCTATCAAACAACTTTTAACTAAAGATATTTTCAAGCTTAACAAACAAATGACTTTTAACCCATTTGCCTTTTTAGAAAACCTTTTACGTTTTAATAGGCAAAACAATTGAAGTACTAACCTGGTAAAAATGAAGAGCTTAAGACTTCCGGTAGATAGCAAATTAAGTCTGCTGGTTATTTGTTAGTAAGAAGTTTAAGTCTCTGCCGGTATGAAAGAAAACTTGAAAACTTAAAAAGAAACGTTTAAGCAATAGGATCAATCATACCAATAATTCTCCTTAAATAAGAAAACTTGGTAGCATCCAGCGGCTTGGTGAGAATATCATCCAATTGATGTTCAGTTGGAACGTATTCCAGACTGATGTTACCTTTTTCCACATAATCTTTGAGGAAATGATAACGAATATCAATGTGCTTTTTCTTTGAGTGCATCACTGGATTCTTTGAGACTGAGATTGCACTAGTGTTGTCACACATAATGGGGCAATTTGTAGTCCTTATGTTTGTAATACCCGATTTCCTAAGTTAGCTTGAATTGCGTGCAATGCTTGTATTTCTTCCTTGTTGAAATCTTGTTTGGTTTACGAGAGAGTCTAGATGTGTATGAGAGATCACATTAAGACCAAAATACTATTAAGAGATGTCATATGGTTGTTGACTTGCTAAAGTCACAAGTCGTAACTCGACAATAGTCGAAATGCGACGCAATTGAGAGTTTACTTGTGTTTTGTGTTCCTGACCTCGTTTTGATCCTAGATCTTTACATGATGATTGAATAACATGTTTAGATGTGTTAGACTTCTAGTTGGAGGTATTCCTTAAGTCTTATGAGGTTTTGACGCTTCGAGGATAGCAATTCCTCTTATCACGTAGTTCGAGATTGAGCCGGGTGATCGTCTCGTCTTTCGGGAGTTCTTTTCTCCTATCTGTTGTTCATCATCTGAGAGCTATTCAGGCCTATTCTATAGCCCTTTGAGGTGGTTACAATCATGGGTTGTTGCCCGTCGATTTGTGGTTTCATTCGACGTTTCGTTAGCAAGTTGTTACGTCTTACGTCGGTTTTGCTCCGAGTTGTTTCGGGTGTTGTTTATAGGAGTTTAGACCTACTTTGAAGGGGGTTTGAGACTTTTTTGGTTTAGCTAAGAGTATGAGGATCTTAAGGGTTGAATTATAGGTCATTTCGAAGCTTTAAGGCTTGCGGTTGCGTGCGGGAAGGACCGCAACCGAACGAAGGAAGCAGAAAACTGGAAATAGGAGGAAACTAAGCAAAGCGCTCGCATGGGTAAGACACCATGCGACCGCATCATGGCTGGTTCCTGTTACGGGATTTTTTGTGTTTTTGACCAATTGTCTAACCTAACCCCCACCCAAACCCATCCTAAACTAATCCTAAACCTTCCTAACTACCTTACATTATATCCTAAACATCTAATTGAGTTTTTAAGGTGGATTAATGGAGTTAATCAAAAGGAAACACCACAACAACCTAACACATCACCCACTTACTTCCTAACCCTTTTAGACCACAACCTCCACATCTAACCTCTCATTTACTACCCTATTCTTCAAAAAACGTGGGAGAGCCTCTTGAGAGCTAAGAGAGGAGTCTTCTAGGGTTTCTTGAGAGCCCTTCCTTGGATGCCATAGCTAGAGAGCTCCATTGCCCAATCAAATCCATAGAATTGAAGAGGAGGTTGAGGAGAGCATTTCCCACCAATTGGAATTTCGTTTTGGTTGCTTGAAGGGGCTGATTTTAGGTAAGTTGCTACATCTCATCCTCTTTGTTTTTGCCCCATTGACCCTAGGAAAAACAATCATTGTGCTATGTGAGGTCAATGGGTGCATTTTAGGGCTTTTTAAAGATGCTATGAACCATAAATGCCTAAATGTTGATTTTGGTTGGATGAACTTGCTTGAGAGCATGATTAGTATGATATTCATGTGTAGTGTAGAGTATTAATCTATTCTATGTGATTTATTCAAGTCTTGAGAGCATGATTGGTGAAGTGAATTAAATGGGTTTATGCATAAAATGTGATTTTTGCTCTATGTTGCCTAACTAAGTGTTTTGTTGGGATTATGTGGGCTTAATGAGCTTGGGAACATAGTCATTGATGATAGTTATGAACATAGGAGGGTGTTGTGGCCAATGGCTTATATGCCCTAATTTTTGGAAAATGAAGATTAGACTCAACGGAGTCATTATAAGTTCGATATTATGTTAAATGAACTTGGGAAGAAATCCTACGACGATTGGGTTTCGTTTGATTAATGTTGTGAAATGCGTAGTCTCCAAACTTTAAATGGAATTATGATTATGATGAGTTATATAGGTTTTTAGGCTTGGGAATCAAGCCCGAATGAGTTTTGGAATTTTGTTATAAACTTTAATGAAATGTTAAAGTGTGGATTCATGAAACAATAAAGAATGAAATGTAGTATTAAGACTCAACGGAGTCATTGTAAGGCCAATAATATGATAATGAGCCTTGGGTTGAAACCCTATAATGTTTGGGTTTCGGGTGATTATTTTTGTGCGCACCGAGCATCTTGTTTTGTGTCCATTGAGACACTCATGTTGTAGAGACTCATTGGAAATATATTTTGAGCGTGCATGTCATAGCACGGAACATTAGAGACCAACCTATGGTATCGAGTATATTTAAGAGACGATAAATGAAAGAATTCTCTCTTTAAGGAATTTGGTCGCGTGCACATAAAAGCACTTGCGAGGAAGTGACTACGGAGTAGTAATGATATTCTTGAGTGTGGTATTGGAGAAGTCGATTATACGACGATTAGGACTATGATTGAGTCCGGTGTGCTTTATGTGAAGACTAAATACTAAGTCTTGAAATATGGATGTTCTTAGGCTAATTTAATAGTCTTTGGTTTGATCTTTGGTAGAGGATCATAGTAGACCTCACGTTGTGATTTATTGAGCTTATATGCTATTCTTGATTGGTTGATGACTTGAGGATTTATGAGTACCTCAATATGTGGTTCTTGAACTAGACTTATAAGATGGTTGAACATGTTGATTATATGCAAATATGTGCATGGATTATGTGATTTTGTAGAGCATTATGTCCTACATGATTTGATGAGCCCGATATTAATGAACTTGGTCTCATTTGGTTTATGCAAGTAAATACCTACTTGAGCATTTTTTTGTTTGAGTCCAGCTGGCGGTTTGGTCATAGTGTCGGCAATGGGACGATTCATAGTCTTTGGAAACAATCGCTATGAATCGTTGCATTAGTTCCCTTTCTCCTCACTATTTGGCCAATAGTGAGATGTGGTCTCGAGTTAGAGCCATCTAGCCTGATTTCGAGCTCCCATTTCTCATCCGGGGATTGGATGAATGTAACGAGTACTCATTAAGGGAAACTGATGAGATGTGATCATTTGAGGATGAAACCCAAGGTATGATCGGTTGGGTGTTGAACCCGGATTTTGGTTTGAGGATGAATCCCATGGTAAGTTTGGTTGGGCATTGGACCCGGATTTTGGTTGTAACAGTTCGATTTACATTTCTTGTTACACATGTTTATTTATGAGCATTTATATGAAAGACCTTATGCTATGTGGTTTACGTGAGATTATGTGCTTTGGTAATTAAGTGCATGTTTATTGTTGGTATACTAGTATGATACCATGATTCTTATATGCTTGTGCATTATGCCATGCCATGACATAATATGCCATACAGTTGCATTTAGTAACTTACTGTGTCATTATGACTCACTCCGTGTGGTTGTTTTCCCTAATGTATGCAATGATCCGGTTAGTACGCGTGGCGACTTTGGATAGCGATTTCTAGCAGGTGGTCTTCCGGGCAATAAGCTTGGAGTTATTATTATTGTTGTTATTTAATTATGAGGCACGGATGTAAAGTTATGTAGACTTTACTGGGGTAGATTATATTAGTATTTATTCGTTATGTTATTTGGGAGCCGACTATTATAGCCGAGTTGTTGTATCTTTTAGAAGTTATTCCCGTTGTCATTTCGAGCAAAGTTTGGCTCGCTCATCCTAGTATTGTATTATTGTTATTTCTACCTCCGACAACTTTAGTCGTGAGATCTTGGTATAGTTATTTAGCTTTTGAAATATTATTCTTATTGTTTAATTGTCCCTCCGGCATGTTATAGCCGTTGAGTGGTTGTTTATCAGGTTAGGATTTTGTTGGTTGCCGGCCTTTGGTTGCCGATGGTTTGTTGCCCGTGAGCAATGTTGCGTCACACGCGTCGTATATTTGTCGAGAGATAGTTGTCTCTCAGCCTTGCATTCCTTGGTTTAGGATTAAAGGCTTTGGTTCCACTTATGATTCGCTTCCACATGTTTTAGTTTTTGTTATTTCGTATCGCCGTTATGGCTTTACCTTCCTGTTTCGAGCTTGATGGCTCATCTTTTGACTCGCACCATTATGCTTAGCGGGTGCTTGACGTCTCTTAGCTTGTCCTGACGGACCGACCTTGGGATTTCGTATAGAAATTCGGGTCGAGTCGTCACAATGTTGTAGTCCACGAGTTGCTCCTTCATCCAAAGTAGTTGAGAGCAACAGCTGTTGGCAGCAATGTATTCTGCCTCAGTGGTAGAGTTTGCAATTGAACCTTGCTTCTTGCATGACCATGAGACAAGTCTATTTCCAAGAAATTGACAAGTCCCACCGGTGCTTCTTCTGCTAACTTTGCAAGCTGCATAGTCTGCATCTGAGTATCCAACTAGATCAAAGTTGTTCCTTTTGGAATACCAGATACCTAGATTTGTAGTGGTTGAAACATATCTGATGATACGTTTAGCAGCAAGCAAATGCGATTCTTTTGGATCTGCCTGAAATCTAGCACAAACACAAACGACAAACATTATATCAGATCGACTGGCAGTAAGGTAAAGAAGTGAACCTTTGATTCCTTGATACTTGGTCACGTTCTCTTGCTTTCCCTTCTCATCTTTGTCAAGATGGCAGTCGGTAGACATTGGAGTCTCGAATCCCTTAGCTGAATCAAGACCAAATTTCTTGATGAGTTCCTTTGCATATTTGGTTTGGCCGATGAAGATCCCATCTGAAGTCTGTTGAATCTGAAGTCCTAGAAAGTAGGTGAGCTCTCCCATCATGCTCATCTCGAACTTGTTTTGCATCAGCTTCTCAAATCTTTTGCACATGCTTTGATTTGTTGATCCAAAGATGATGTCGTCCACATAGATTTGTACCAGAAGAGAATGACCTTTGTGTTTGAGGATGAACAGAGTTGTGTCTATTCTTCCTCTCATAAATCCTTGTTCAATTAAGAACTTGGATAGAGTTTCATACCAAGCTCTGGGAGTTTGTTTAAGGCCATAGAGTGCTTTCTTGAGTCGGTATACATGATCCGACTTGTCTTGGAAGACAAAACCTAGAGGTTGTTCAACTCAAATCGTTTCTTGAAGATCACCATTGAGAAAGGCACTCTTTACATCCATCTGATATACTTTGAAGTCCATGAACGACGCATAGGCTAGAAAGAGTCTGATTGCCTCCAATCTAGCAACAGGAGCAAATGTTTCATCGAAGTCAATTCCTTCTTCCTATCGGTAGCCTTGAGCAACCAGTCTAGCTTTGTTTCTGGTGACGTTTCCATCTTCATCTCTCTTGTTCCTGAATACCCATTTGGTGCCTATTACTGGATGACCAATAGGTCTTTGAACTAAGCTCCACACTTTGCATCTTTCAAACTAGTTCAACTATTCTTGCATAGCTTCAATCCAGTAATGATCTTCGAAGGCTTCATCAATCTTCTTTGGCTCGATTTTAGACACGAATGCGAATGCAAACATAGTCTCATTTCGAACTCTATTTCTCGTACGAACTTTTGAGTTGAGATCACCAAATGATTTGAGAGATAAGGTGATCTCTAGATTCAATAACAGCTGGGGGAAGATCACTTCTGGTGAGTTCTTCCCTTAAAGATTCTGGAGTGGGTAGAGAAGGAGATTCACCAAAATCAGGTTCTGAAGAGATAAGATCTTCAAGACCTTCATTTTCTGGTGAACAAGAAGGGTGAGTGATCTGCAAAGGTGTTTGGGGTAGAACAGAAGAGATGAGATTAGGGTCAACAGAAGGGCTGGAAGATGTACCAGCAGAGTTGAAGTCTGCCGGTACTGGATTTGCAGAACTTGAAGAGTCTGTAGTTGGAGGATTCTGAGGTGAAGAAGAAGTAGTATCTTTATTTGTACCTGTCTCAATATCATCAGAATCATTAGCAACATTTAGAGCCACTCGTGGCTCTAATAAATCATATTCATAAAAAGTAACATGCACAGATTCTAAGATTTTCAAACAAGTTTTGTTAAATATGCGGAATGCTTTTGAATGATTGGAATAGCCCAGAAAAATTTCTTCGTTTGATTTTGAATCAAATTTACCTCTATATTCTTTTCCATTATATAGAATAAAACATTTACAGCCGAAGATTTTGAAAAATAATATGTTTGGGGCTCTTCCTCTCCATATTTCATATGGAGTTTATTATGAAATTTATTTACTAGGGATCGATTCTGGGTAAAACATGCAGAGTTGACAGCTTCTACCCAGAAGTATTTCGAAAGTTTAGCTTTTGCCAACATAGTTCTTGCTGCTTCAATGAGTGTTCTGTTCTTCCGTTCAGCTACACCGTTTTGTTGAGGAGTTCCGGCAGCAGAGAAGTTGTGGTCGATCCCGTGGTCATCATAATATCTTTCAACACCGTTGTTTTTGAATTCGGTGTCGTTGTCTGATCTGATGTCACTAATGTCTTCAAGCTTTTGAGTTTGAAGTCTTCTGAAAAGAGCGGTGACTAGATCATATGTCTCATCCTTTGAGGTCATTGTTTCGATCTAGGTGAATCTATAGTAGTCATCAACTACTACAAGTGTATACTTATCTCCAAAGATACTGACTGTAGTGATTGGTCCAAAGATATCCATGTGCAGAAGTTGAAGAGGTCTAGAAGTTGACATGACTGACTTGCTCTTGAAGGAAGAATTGGAGAGTTTTCCTAACTGGCAAGCCTTGCAACTTCTGTCATGCTCGGCAGACACCGTAGGTAGACCTTTCACAAGCCTATCTTTGGAGAGCTTGGAGAGGTACTTGAAGTTGAAGTGACTGAGATGCTTGTGCCAAAGCCAACTGTTGTCGCGAATGTTATTAGCAACTAGGCAAAGGTTGGAGGATCTCCCTAGAAGGTTTAAGTCCATGACATAGACGTTTCCTTGTCTATTTCCGGTCAGTAATGTTGAGCTGGATTCACGATCTTTAATGAGACATTGGTTGGAGGAGAATTGACAGATGAGTCCTTTGTCGCAGAATTGGGATATGCTCAGAAGATTATATTTTAAGCCATTCACTAGAGAAACTTTGTTGATGAAGAGACTTCCTCTAGTGATTAAGTCATACCCAATTGTTTTCCCTCTTGCATTGTCGCCGAAAATCACCATAGGACCTTTAGCTTCAGTTATATCTGAGAGTAGACTTTTGTTCCCTGTCATGTGTCTTGAGCAGCCACTATCGAGTTACCAAATGTCCTTATCATCTGAATCTATAGTCATAAAGAAGACCTGAAAATTTCAAAAGAAACATGGTCCCCTTTATTTTCTTTTGGGTCCTGAGGATTAGCAACCTTTTGGGACCCATACCTGTCTAACCTTGAGAGAACTAGGTCTCTCAAATTTTGGTGTGAACCTGAGCAGGCATTCTGGGGCCAGATGGCCTAAGCAATTAGAAGAATGACAAAGATGGAAGTTCCGTGGAGGACATTGATTAGCTTTAGCTGTAGGGTGATTGTGACTTTCTTTACTCCCAACAGTAGTCTTGAGTTCAACTAGCTTGTTGACAGTAGACTTAATTGGTTTTTGTTGAACCTTCCTTGATTTGTTACCAGCAGACTTAGCCTTGGCTGGTCTGTTGTTAACTGTTTTAGGAGGATTCGGCAGAATTCCTTTAAGTTTATTCTCAACTAACTTGGGAGCCTTAGTCATTTCATGGACAAACTTGATAAGTACCAGCAGAGATTTCATAGGTCTGCCGCCAATAGACTTTGCTTTAGCAGAGCTGTTGTCGGTAGACTTTGATTTCTCTATTGTACCTTTCTCAAGCTTCTCTTTAGAAACGGTTTCTTTGGCCTTCCCTTTATGAGCCTTGGGGTAAACATATGGTACACTTGAGTAGCCAAGTCCATTTTTACCCTTGTTGCCAAAAGTCTGTTTGGAGAAGGAGATATCATAAGTAGTTTCAGAGGTTTCACCTTTCTCCGTGACAGAAGAGTATGTCAAACTGGGCTCATCATTATAGCCTAAGCCATATTTATCTCCAATAGGTTTTTGGCTTGAAAGGATTACTTCAAAGGTTTCCTTAGAGCTGTTCCAGGAGTCAATTGTCTTTTGCAAGACAATCTTCTCCAGGTCTAGCCCTTTGATATGCTCAGTAAGGCAGTCAACTTTGTCACAAAGGAATTTGTTTTCTCCTTTTAACTTGATACTCTCCTGTTGACAGCTATTGAGAGTTTGAATCTCAGCTGCCAACAGAGATTTTTCAACAGCAAGCTTTTCAAAGTTTTTTACGAGTTTCATATAGGCTACTCTGAAGGAATTGAACTCTTCAAACATTTCATGATTATCTTTGAGCAGTTCTTCCTTACTGAAGTTTTCACAGTTGATCTCACCTTTAACGAAGGGACTTGGTGAGATTTCGACTTCATGTTCAGAGTCATAGGTAGGACCTGAATCATGAGCTATTAAGCATATGTTAGCTTGCTCACAATCGTCCTTTTCCTCTTCTGAATCAGTCTCAAACCATGTAACAACCTGTTTTTCTTCAATATCTTCAACCAGCATACCTTTATGTTTTTTAAATTTCTTATACGGAGGCTTTCGGTATGCTTCGAATTTTGGCTTTGGACATTTAGAGGTGAAGTGACCAGGTTTTCTACAGTTATAACATACTAGCTCTTCGTTAGATGAACTTTCAGCAGATTTTCTAAAGGGCTGCTGGTGTGTGTCCTTTCTTCCATATTTTGCAAATTTTTTGAAACGTTTTACAAACATAGCAAATTGTTCATCTGAAAGAAAATTGTTTTCATTGGCGGAAGTAGAAGGTTTGTTTTCAACTGGGGTTTCTTCTAGAACCATGGCTGGCAAGGACAAGGTTTTGAATTGCTTGTCCTGCTCTAGAGCTTGACTAACTTCAAACTCATAAACCTTTAAACTTGCATAAAGACTACGGAGAGTCATTTCGTTTAAGTTTTTAGATTCCTTCATGGCGATAGTCTTAACATGCCACAGACTACCTAGAGAGCCTAGGAATCTCATGTTTATTTTCTTTTTGTCATAAGTTTTACCAAGAGAAAAGCAGCTATTTATTACCTCACTGAAGCGATCGTATGCTTGTCTCAAGGTCTCCTTGGGATCCTTCTTGGAAGAATCGAATAGTTGGATGTAGGTGTATTTTCTGTTATCTTTTGTGTCTTGGTCTCCTTCCAAGTATTCGACAAGAGCTTCCCACATCTCTTTTGTAGAAGTACACCGGATCACTTGTTAGTAAGTGTTGGTGTCTAGTGAGCTAGTTATGATATTGATAGCTTTACTATCTAGCTCTACTAGCTTTCTATCGTCCTCAGTCCATTCTAATGAGCGATCAGAGTTGCAAACCTGCAATAGTTGGTACAGTCTGTGAATGTCAGTCTGTTCACCTGCTCTGTCACTTTTTAGGAGGCGAAAGTCTTCATGCTTTTTGGAAAAGTTGGACAGACATGTCTGAGAAGTCAAGTGTTGATAGAAGATTGGTTTAAATCAAATTCAAACTGATAAAGACTTAATTTAATTAATACACTAAGAGCTTGATGACTGGACACGTCATGCTTGAATAAGTGCAAACAAGGTCTTCCGTTGATGATGTATGAAGTCTTCCAGTGAAACCTTCAGCTGAAGTCTTCCACTGAAGCCTTCAGCTGAAGTCTTCCACTGAACCTGTGAAGTCTAAAACCTATTTTAAGGCAAAGTTCTATAGATAGGCTTAAACCCAGGCATACCGGGTTCAGACACTCATGTTCCAGGAGGTAAGTTCTATCCCGTAGTTATTTATTATAATCTATAACTTAAATATAAATATCTAAATATGTTTCATTTCTGCCTTTACTTTAATATAAAAGTAGTTATATTTTCTTATTCATAAATTAGTTTATTTTATGTCTCTACTTTAATGTGAAAATAATTATAGTTTCTTACAGTTTAATTAGTTTTTTCTGTTCTTACTTTAAATGTAATAATAGTTATATTTCATTTCTATTTAATTAGTTTCTTTTATGTTCTTACTTTAAATATATATATTATCACTTCATTCAACCCACAGTGTAGCAAAAATTCAAACAACGCGAGTTTGCTTGGTTCTGTTTTACTTGTTATGCCAAAGTCAAGCTTGAACTCAACATTTAAGTGCAATCAGTAGACAGTAAAACTCAAACTCCTAAGCATTCAAAATCTAAACTATTAGGTAACAAGCGGGGCTAGTTTAACAGATTTGTTTTAGCGCTACTTTGACTTTGCACTTTTGGAGTCTAAAATGACTCGATAGCAAGCCATACTTGATTAGCCAGGTACGTGTTGTTATTTGGCAGGTTTCTTTTCACTAAACCTCTTCATAAGCATTGACCCCCTATAGTTTAACAAAAATAGAATACCGGGTATATATAAACTTATTTCCCAAAGAAAATGAAAAAAAATAAAGCCACACCCCTGACCCCTCATAGACAAATAACATAAATAAACCGGAATTGACGAGACTGAGTCCTTAAATGTTAGGTAAGACATGGTAAGGTCATAAAATTTATACATGTAAGTCCTCACTCTATCAAATATTCACAATACAAGAATATATATATTACCCTGATTAGTTAACCAATTCCCTACTATTAGTTGCCTTAAGTGTAGAAAACATCGTACACGATCATATTATCTATGGATCAACTTCGTCCTTTTTCACACAATTTCTTAAGAGTTGTACTTTGTTTTCTCTGTTTGAATGCATACCTCGTAAGCTAGTCATCTGCCAGTTTCATTATATACCAGAAATTGTGGCAGTTTTGTTCTACATATCCATACAATAATTATATGTAAGTATATATACTTTGATATATATTGATACAATCTCTCTTCAAGTTCAAGATAGACAAATTGACCAGATAACTTTCTAGAAGAGGTTAACCCTATAAGGCATAACCGCATAAGGAAGATCAAGAGATAGCGTAATAACAAAGGCCTACACAAACAATTTCACTCTCTGTGAGACTAGCTATCTCAACATAAAGTATAAACTCAACAGAGAAAAGTGATGCCAACCCGAGGACAAATTTGTGGGTAAGTAGAGGGCTCACCCCAGATAAAGAAGATGTTTACCTGAAATGATAAAAAATCATGCATGAAAACAAAAGGCGGTTGAAAAATATGATTGGTATAAATTTGTCTCAGACACATGTGTAATAGTATCATTAATGCACTAAGAACCTACATCAGTTAATCCATTCTATATAATACTATTGCTTTAGTGGTCTCAACACAAAGCATAAACTCTACCCGTGAAAGAAATACCAGGATGATCATATAATAGTGGGTGACTGGGAAGATAATTACAGTTCTAAGATTATGCTTTTGTGTAAAATTCTTCTGAAGTAAACAAGGATATATATATATCATTAGAATGCACTGATCATAATTTTACAATTGCAATTATCTTCCTTACACTATTATTATCCCTTTTGCGGGAAAAAAAATCAAATAAACATGAATTACTAAATTATTTTTATAAAGAACGTTAGATATTACAACTAGTAAAAATAACAAAGAATGGCCTAGGCATAATCTTATTCCTACAAGTTGGGTGGATGTTTCTGTAGTTGAAATGCTTTACCCTAAAGTTCATAATTTACTTTAAATACTAGTATAATTAAGTAAGAGAAAGGATTTGCCACACTAAAGATTGACCAAAGGCTTAAAAAATGTGAGATCCAAACATTGCATTCAACTAAAGAAGTACAAACATTTTGAGTTTCACGGAAGTGAAACCTAACTACCTAAACAAGTCAGCACCAAGCTTGGCAATGCCACATGTAATGTACGTCAATGGCTTTCAAAATGATATAACATTACTAGTACAAGTGTACAAGAAAACAAAGTTGGACTTAGGAGCATTCTCCGTACCTGAAAGAGCTTCAGAAGATGACAATTGACTTCAGTTGTATATCGATGCCATTGTATTTATTCAAAGCCATCACTAGCAAATTACTTCATGTTCACTAATCGAGAAATTTCAGTATTTCACCGTATCCTCTCCTTTGTCCCTGCATTGAGGTCGTCTCACATAATGCAGTTGAAGTCATCAACTCCATATCTCTCAAGTCTCATCAGTTTTCCCAATGTGTTGAAGATTAAAAAGGAGACTATAACATGCATATTATCTCTTCATATTGGTATTAAGGAACTTTGTTATTAAGGGACAATTTATTTTTGAACATGTCCAACTCATGTTCCTTATCAGAGTATTTTGATAGGCTTACTTTTTCCATATCAAATCCAATTATTATCAAAAAAATGTTCAAGTTGCATTATGGATTCCATATAAGCCCCAGAAATTACAGATCTCAACTTTCTCAAAAAAGAATTCTCGCGCCCACCAGCGGCGTCCTCAATTGGTGATGTCGTAGCTATAAGAACAAAATTCTCTTCATTGCCAACATCAATTTCATACAACTCCTGGAAAACCTCCCGAAGATCTTGAACCACTGTCTCATAGAATGACTGATCTGGAGGAATCACATTCATAACAAGGAAACCACCCTCCTGAAGAACAAAATTTACAGCCTGGAATATCAGCTTCCTCATAAACTCTAAAGGTGGAGCAGTAACACTCATTCTCACATCACTGGAGTCCAAATCAACCATAACAACATCAAACTTAGTATCAAGTCCATCCACATTAGCCAAATGTCGATCATTCCCTGTGTAATGATCCCCCAAAACATCAACATTTTGTTCTCTTTCCTGACAGGCAAGTTTCTTAATCAATTCAATACCATCCCCAACAATCACTCTCACAAACTCACCATCTTTCAACCCGAAATACTACCTTGCAAACCTCAAAACGACCTCATCCGCCTCCACTCCAACAACCTCGAAACCCAATTTGGCGTTCAAGAAACTGACCAGAGCACCACCCCCAACTCCAACACACAAAGCTCTCAGATTAAACCCATGTCGAATCCTCTCATCAAGATATGAAGTAATCAAAGCAAGGCCGACTACCATGGGAGTCAAGTACGGATGAACCAAAACCCCAATATCAGGCCGAAACTCAATTTTCCCTACTTGCACTAAAGTCAGGAAATTCAAACCAGCACTCTCCTCAAAACTTATACTAGGAAGAACAGGTAACTGAGTTTGTATCAAATTCGGCATTCGCTTAAACCTCAATCTCCTCCTAAACTCTCTACAACTACTTTTATCCTTCTCAGTACTTTCTATTTCAACATCTTCAATTAATATTTCACCTACCAAGTCACCAACACAAATCTCTAAAATTAGACTACAAATCGCATCATCATCATAGGTAAAAAAATGTTACATCTGGCAAACCATTTGCAAAAGCCACTTTAGTGCACAAAGCCATTACTAAAAGAGTCAATTTCGTTTCTAGGGTTTTCAATTACTCGGAATCAAAAGGAAATGCGCGAATGTATGTCGTTAGGTTTATAGAGATAGGGAGATTACCGATTAGGATTAGGCGAGAGAATTGGGGAAAGCTGGATAGGAGTTGAAGGTGGCCGTTTTCGGTTGAGAAAATCCAGTCCGTTTTGCGACCGTTTCGGGACGAGTATGGCGGCGACGGAGGGGAGATTGGTGGTAGCGGTGGTGATAGGGAGTTGAATCGGTGAGTCAAGAACGGCAATGTGGAGGAGTGATGTGTGGAGGGGGTGGTTTGGATTCGAATTTGGGGGATTGATGGGGTTTGGGATTGTGAATGTGATGAATTGAGATGGAAATTAGGGTTTCGAATGTTCGTCGATCGATCGACATTTTTTGGGTTTGGGAGAGAAAATGACAATGACTGCTGCGAGAAAATACTGATATGTATAGGTCGTTGCAGCAGTTGACATTTAAATATGCTGTCAGCGACTTTCTTACCGTCATGCTTATTGCAGTTGGCATTGGATTGAAATGGTTCACACCTTTAAAGAATAAACATTTCATACCATAATGATTTTGTTTTTGAAAAAAAAGTTCTTAGAAAAGTTGCTCACTTGATTGATTTTGTGTTTACCTAAACTTATTTCATTTCTCTGCACCCCTTTTGCTCGAACCACTCTGAGCTGTCTTAGTTAAGAGTATCTCCAATAGTAAGACTTATTACGGTTTTTTAGAAATATGTTGTGGTTCATAAAAAGTTTTTCCATTGTGGAGGGTTATAAGGATGGAATAGTTCATAAAGAATGAGTGGTTTCTGAAAGAACACAATAGCTCGGATTCTTAAGAGAAACCAATGTAATTTCCAACGTAGCTGCCGATGTAGCTACAATGGAAGTCACAATGGTAAAAAAATAATCAAAACTGCGGAAAACTAAACAATCAGACAATAAATAATGCAAAACAGTTTACCAAAACGATCTACAAGACTATGCTTGTAGACCTAGCCTCAATGCCACAAAGATTTCACTAAAAAATTAAATGTTTTACAAAAAATATTGTGAAATCACAAACCAAAACACTCTCACAAGACAACACGCCTTGGAGAGCAAAAAAACCCACAGAAAACAAGTATACTAAACGTGGGAAGAAACAAAACAACTTCCTAAAACTGAACAGGAAGATAAACAGAATTCCATAACTCAATGTAGCTGCCGATGTTATAACATCAGAAGCTACAATCAAACTGCTATGCGTCTGGAAGAAAGAATTGCTTCTGAATCTTCTATGTTTCTGCTCACAGCTTTTGCTTTGATTTTTCTCTCTCAAACTCTACACCTTTTGCCGTGTCTCAGCTCCTCTATATATAGCGTTGAGATAACCTACACACAAGGAACAATCCGGCTTCTACAAGGACAAGGATTAGAGAAAAGGAAATAAAAACTACTTACCATATCCACAGATTCTATTACCATATGATGATGGTCACAAGAAACCCAGTTGATAAACGATTCATAAAAAGATTTTGTTTCCAAATATAATGCAACAAAATCTAATTAAAGATTTTATTTCCAAATATAATACAACAAAATCTAATTAAAGATGTTAATTCCAAAATTACCAAAACTTGTCAAATATAAATTTTACCATGAAAGGGGAAACAAGAAGTAAAATAGGCATGACCTATTTTACCCTTACAATCACCCCCTTTGTTGAGCATTTCTGGTCAAATACAATGGCAAGTGTTGCCATAACGAACTCATACTTCAACCTGCATATGTTAGAGAGTAATATCCAAAAACACACCCCTGGAAACATGAATCATACAGAAATAAAAGGAAATCAAGCTGTATGAGATATGACCAACATCAGACCAAAATAGTTAAGAGAGTTACATAGCCAAACCAAGCAGAAAACAGTTTAAGGAACTTATTACAGACCAACATCATCAGACCAACATAAAATATTGTTTGGAATACAACAACCACAACATAAACAACTTCAATTCTCTTCAACAACAGTGTCTTCCCTAGCAACAGCAGAATCAAGTTCAGAGACAGGAACAGCAGGAACCTCAGGAACAGCAGAAAATCAGGACCACTGGAAACTGGAACACTTGGAGCATCATCACCCCCTATTTGGCCAGAATGTAGAGCCAACCAAGAGGTGTATTGAGCTGCCAAGGACTGGAGAAGGGAGGTCTGAGAGGACAGAATAGCCAATTGTGAATTGACCATTCTCAACTGTGCAGAGATGAAGGCAATAGAAATAGGGGCAGAAGGATTATCTGAGATGGGCAGAGAGGAGGTAGCTAATGTAGCTACATTGCCAGTAACATTGAAAAGAGGTTGGACAAAGGGTTGAGACTGTGATGGACCAGGAACAGAAAAAGAAGGAGCTGTTGAGACAGGAACATAGGGATAGGATAAAGGCATGTTAACAACCCTGTCTCCTTTCAGGAGTTTGGCAGAAATATGGAGAGGATCAAGAACAGGGGCTAGCCTTGTTCCTGTAGCTGGAGTATATCATTGAGACACCAGAATTTTGTAGATCAATGAGGGAAAGATAAGAGACCTTTTATCACCCTCTGATTCTGCAAGAGAGGTGATTTTCCTAAAGGCAAAGTCCCCAAAGTCAAAAGGTTTGTTGGTTCCTATTTGAAACAAGACTTTAGCATGCTCTTCTGTCAAAGTGTTTGTGTTTGTAGTGGGGGCCCATTTAGCACAACAAATTTTGTGCATAAGTGCATATAGAGAGGATAATTGAGATGTGCTAATGGTAGAACCCTTCCCAGGCCATTTATGCAATATCCCCCCAGTCAGTTCAAGAGCACACAAATTCAAATCAGAAGACATGGAGAAGGGACCAATTTCAGGTGTATTGAATAATTTATTGATGTGTGAGGAGGAAAACATGTACCATTTCCCACGGATAAAAACTTTCTCAAACTTAGGATCAGAAACTAAAGAAATTCTTTTCTCTAGATTAACATAAAACTCATAGATTAGGTCTCTAAAATATGGTAAGGTAGAGGAGAGAGTTCCTAAGAGACCTCTTTCTATGAAGAATTGAGACAGATTTTGTTCAGACAGTTCAGCAGAAGGGATAACCCGTTCATCAACAATTTTCCTAGAAGTATTATATCTAATAGAAGCAGTTTTTGAAAGAAATTTTGTCCAACAGAAGCAGTAAAAGAAGCAGGAACCTTTGTAGCTCTGGATGTAGCTACATTGGTAGCTACATTGATTGATGATGCACAACTTCTGGTAAAGCGAACAGGGACCTCGTCGCTTTCATCACTAGCAATAGGAGTTATTTCCTTACTTTCAAAGTCTCATGCGAGCGCCATCAAATTGGATGGTTGAGCCAAGTTTGCTTGGAAGGTGGTGAGTGTGGAGACCTTGATCATCGAAAAAAAACCAATATTGGCATTGGAAGCCGATGGAGAGTCAGACTCGATATCCGAAGATTCCTT
Source organism: Codonopsis lanceolata (assembly GCA_013146195.2). Taxonomy (NCBI): domain Eukaryota; kingdom Viridiplantae; phylum Streptophyta; class Magnoliopsida; order Asterales; family Campanulaceae; genus Codonopsis; species Codonopsis lanceolata. The sequence continues at coordinate 35,089,725 of CM028379.1, read as the reverse complement.
GACCTGAGTTGAGGAATCACTTTGGAAGACCACCCGTGGTGAAGGAATCGGGTAATCTTCGTCTACCACATCTTCTACGCCAGGAACAAATGTTGAAGAAGAAGGTTTGGAAGCGGTATCTTGAGCACCAGGTATAGACTCTGGTTCAGCTACAAAATCTTCGTCGTCTGAATCACTAACGACGGGCACAGGTTCTTCAAAATCACCAGGTGTTACCTTGTGCTTCTTCGCACTTGCAATATCTTCCCTGCTTGGATTTTCGAAATTTGATGGAATGCCTCTGAGTCTCTTTGATCGTCTAGAGCTAGGGTTCCCAATTTGAGGCAACCCGGATAAGTCGACGTGATTGTCAATGTCGATGGCATTCCCTTTTTCGCCTAGAAGAATAACCGTTAGGGGTTCAGGTAGAGGCTGAGCAACTACCATTGCTGTTTGGGGATTCTCTGGAAGAGGAAATTGGGGACGATGTAGCTTCATTGGATGCTACATCACCTAAGGGATTTTGCTCAAGATTCTTGGAGGCAGATGACGATGAGGAAGCCATGAAATATTCGATGAGAGAATCAGAAAATGAAGATGAATGAAGAGGGATTTCGATGATGGCAATTTTCAGCAGCACACTTCTTTGGATGTGAAGAATGAGCAATGTTTCTGAATGAGTTAAGTTCCTGTTGCCTGAAAATCAACACTAATAGCTCCCACTAATTGTAATTAACCGTTAGACACTAATGACAAGGAATAGGAGGAGACTAAAACAACTAACCAAATTTTAAATTTTGATGATAAATCAGATATTAACCAAATCACATTTAAGGGAGAGATAGAAAATCTGATAATGTCATGAGAAATTTGTGGAGAGTTAAGAGTGAGGGAATAACAACCAATTTTTGTTTTTGAAACTTTGAATTTTCAAATTTAAGCAAGGATTTTGAACAAACCCAACACTTAACTAACCAAAATTGACACACCACTAAACTGACAATCAGTAAGCATAAACTGAATCAAGATCTCATGAACATCACACAGATCAGACAGCCACATAAATTGCAACATGGAGTACATTGGTATATAGATTGCACTAATCTTATATGGAAACAAAAGATCAATAGGCTGATATGTTCAAAACTGATTATGACCTAGAAAATATGCCTAAAACATGCCAAGAACATGAAAACAATGTAGTCACACACATGTGATAAATGTCTAGATCATCTGAATGTTGTTCCCATTGTAGCTGCATTGGAAGATACATTCGCCAAAGTTGTGATTTTATGTACAATTTCTCATCTTTTGTTCACCAAATCAGCACTCAACTTCCCCCAAAAACCATAGGTACTTTATTTCCCTAGGAGAATAGCTTTACTTTATTTCAAGCATATTCAACACATGCCACTAGGAACCTTTCACACTATTTAACAAGGGTAGCCACTTTACTTTTTGATCAACCCATGAAATCCGAGGATTCATAGTCCCAAAAGAAAGGTTCCACAACCTTGTTCATAGGTAGCTCTTTTTCGTTAGGTAGCTTTCACACTTTTTCAATTAAAGGGAGTCAATTTTCTCAAGATCAACCCATGAGAGCCTAAGCTCCATAGTACTTTGACAAATTGTTGCATCCCAAAAAAATTCAAAAGGTAGCTCTTTCCTTTGTGGACTTAAGATTTTTCAATTGCAATAATATTTTAGGGAGTGAGTGTGGAGAATCAGAACAAAGAAATCACAACAAATTTTGAATGTAAATCCAGGACACCAAACAAAGGTACTAAGACATTAAAGATGAAACTAGTGTGCCCCCCTAAAAACTTAATGCAAGATGCCTATTTTTTTTTTATATAAAAAAGTGAGGGGTCACATGGCACACATACCGAGAGATTTCCTAAGATTTATAAATCTCTCAAAATCTAGACTCTTAGTGAAAATATCAGCCAGTTGATTTTCAGTTCCCACATGTTCAATGCAAATAATACCTTGTTCAACCAAGTCTCTAATAAAATGGTGTCTTATATCAATATGCTTAGTTCTAGAGTGTTGAACATGATTTTTTGCTATACTTATGGCACTGGTGTTGTCACAATACATGGTTAATACATTGCTGTGTAAGCCATAATCCTTGATCATTTGATTCATCTATAAAAGTTGTGTACACCTACTACCAGCAGCAATATATTCAGATTCAGCTGTTGAAAGGGCAACACAATTTTGTTTTTTACTAAACCAAGAAATCAAGTTGTTTCCCAAATAAAAACATCCACCTGAAGTACTTCTCATGTCATCAACACTACCAGCCCAATCAGCATCACTAAAACCAATAAGATTAGTGTTAGTGTGTTTTGTGTACCACAAACCCATGGCACAAGTCTCACCAACATACCTAATTATTCTTTTGACAGCTTTCAAGTGAGAGACTTTAGGGTTTGCTTGATACCTAGCACACAAGCACACACTATACATGATGTCTGGACGGGTGGCAGTCAAATACAACAGACTTCCTATCATGCTCCTATATAATGTATGGTCAACACTTTCAGATTTTTCATCTTTGTTAAGTTTATTGAATGTACCCATAAGGGTTTTCTTCTGTTTTCCATTCTCAAGATTGAATTTCTTCACCAAGTTAAGAGCATACTTGGCTTGAGATATGAACATCACTTTATATAATTGTTTTATCTGAATCCCTAAGAAATAAGTCAATTCCCCTACCATACTCATCTCAAAAGTGGAAGTCATGCAATTTACAAACTCTTTTTCCAAGGACTTGGAGGTGGACCCAAACACAATGTCATCAACATAAATTTGTGCCATCAAAATGTGTTTATCTTGTTTTTGAATAAAAAGAGTTTTGTCCACCTCTCCCCTTCTAAACCCACTTTTCAAAAGATGGTCTGTAACTCTCTCATACCAAGCTCTAGGAGCTTGTTTGAGACCATACAAGGCCTTTTTTAACTTAAAAACATGATTGGGTTTATGGGGGTCCTCAAAGCCTTTTTGTTGTTCAACAAAAACTTCTTCTTCAAGGATACCATTTAAAAAAGCACTCTTAACATCCATTTGTTGAAGAGTAATATCAAGAAAGCATGCAATGGCAAGAAGCAGACGTATGGACTCAATGCGGGCTACAGGAGCAAAGGTTTCATCAAAATCCACCCCCTCAACCTATGTATACCCTTGAGCCACAAGTCTTGCTTTGTTTCTTATTATTTCTCCCACTTCATTTGATTTGTTTTTGAAAATCCATTTTGTTCCAATAACATTTACAGAAGTGGGTCTAGGAACAAGATACCAAACATCGTTTTTAGTGAATTGGTCAAGTTCTTCTTGCATGACATTTATCCAACACTCATCTTTGAAAGCTTCATGCACATTTTTAGGTTCAATGGTAGATACAAAACAAGATGCATGGATTTCTTCAAATTCTAGAGTAGATAAGCAAGCAAGTTTTCTATAATCTACCTTACCTTTTTTTCTTGTTGACACCCCATCCTAAACATTACCTATGATTTGTGAAGTGGGATGCATTTTCTGAATTTTGCTTGGAATGTCATGTCCATGATCAGTCAAATTGGACTGATTCTCTGCTTGTTCTCGAATTTTCCAAAGACGCCAAGTTTACGTCAATGTGACTTCGATGTAGCTTCCGATGTAGCTACATTCGAACTACATTGGGTGTCACATTCGAATCACATCGATCGAACTTCCGGATCTGCGAGTTACGCTTCGATCAACTCGTTTTTCCTTTGGATTCGAATCTTTGGTTACGACTCGAATTATCTCCAAAATCAAGAATACCTTAAACATCTTCTTCAATGGTTTTGTGTAGGGGTGGCAATTCGTGTTATCGTGTCGTGTTCGTGCCTCATTATCGTGTTTTAATATTATCTATCTTATTTGATCATAAATACAACAATAAATATTAATTTGAATATATTAACAATTTCGTGTCTTTCGTGTCGTGTTTCGTGTTGTGTCGTGTCGTGCTGGGCTTATCGTGTCATTTGTCTCTGTAATCGTGTTTTATAATCGTGTCTTATTGGTTCGTGCTAACGTGTCGTGCCAGGCATTGCCACCCCTAGTTTTGTGGCCAAGATCCGTTAGATCATCAAAGACAATGTTCATAGACTCCATGATAGTCTTAGTCCTAAGATTAAAGACTCTGTAAGCACGCACTACAAGAAAAGCTATTATTTGTGACCCCCTTTATTTGGGAAGGCCAAAAAAGTGTCCCAAATACCCTGTTTTGGAAGAGAAGAGTTAGCGGTAAGTATTTGGCACACCATTCCTCTTTCCCTTCCCAAATAATTAATTTTGATCCGGTCCTAAATGTTTTGTCTCCTGATCCTAAAAATTTTACGCGCGCCATAATTTTTATTTCCCGCGGTTCTTCCCTCCCACCCCGTCTCTTATTGAAATTTTTAGGACCCAAGTCTTCTCTTTCACTTTCTTCACGAAATTGCTATTGGTAGCGGCTTGGGATTTCCTTTAGTAAGCACGTCTCTCTCTCTTCTTCCTTGATTTGTGCCCCTCTTCGTCCAATTCCTGCTGCGGCTGCTTGGGATTTTCTTTGGTAAGCAATCTCTTCTTCCCTTATTTGTGCCCTAACCTAGCTAGCTTGCACTATTGTGACCTAGTTTTTAACAAGCAGCTGATTTTTGCAAATGACAGGCTCTCCGTCTTCGAGAGATCTCGTTGCTAGGGTTGTTACGAAATACCTTCTGTGAGCAACTCTCTCTCTCTCTCTCGTTTTATTACCTTCTGTCTCTCTCCTTCTCTCTTGAATCTCTCTCTTGAGATTCATGTTTTTTTGGGGTAATTAGTTAGGGTGTTGTTTTGGGAAATTTTATAATTTCCAGATTAATTATGGTAGTTATGTGATTAATCTTGATTCTACACTTATTTTATATCTTAGTTGTTTACATATGAAACTTGTGTCTGGATACATATGAAACTTGTGTGTGTGAGGTGTTGTTTGTCTTGTTAGGTAGTCCGCAAATGGGTATGCGATATTCAAAGTAGTCGCGAGAAAAATGTGATAGGAAAGATTGTAATTCATCCAGAAGGCCCAAATCCAAGTCTATGGAATGAAAAAAAATTCATATGGATTACGGACCCTTAACCTAGTTGAAACAGCTCCTAACAAATACAGCTAAAAAAGGGGAAAAATTACAGCTACAATCCTGTTCATCAGGATGAGTCCTGCATTAAAAATCCATAATGTGATCACAGTGAGGTTGAAGCCAACTCTGGAGCAATGTAAATGATTAGTGCAAGAAGGATTTTCTGGTATTTGCCTTTCTTAAGTTTCTTCGGTATTATAGGATTTCCCCGTGAAGATTGTTACCAATTTATTGAGATTTCATACCATGTCAGAAATGATGCCAGAGAAATTGTCATTGCTGAGATGAATAACATGAGTAAACTTCATCAGTCCATTTTCAAGAGGGATATTGCCGCCGAGGCCGTTATGTTGCGCTTAATTTTCGGGGAGGCTATTCAGTGGAAGTGTATTGCAAATAGACCACAATGTAATGTATGGTCGCACAAATACAGGAAGTTCTAAATAACTACATAACTACGATCTACAGTTTGATAACATTTGTGACCCCACTGAAATAATTTTATGGATCCCTGACTATGACAAGCGTTTATGAAAAAGACATGTAAGATTAACGACAAACCTGTAACTTTTCACGTGATTTAATTGGAAGATAGTTCAAGTACTTCTATCTTGCTTAGTGTACCAAGGCAAGTTGGAATTTGACCATTTAACAGCAACCACCTAGAGCCAAAACCGGAGATTTCAAACATAATCTTCAGTCCCTACATCTAGCATTGTTTCATTATAGAAGTTCTTCGAGAGGATTACTGCTTTGAGATTATTAAGATGCATGATCAGGCTGTTGATTGAAATCGAGGGGAAGGGCTATGATTATAACCTGTTTGAGCATGTTTGAGCATGTTTAAGTATGGATTAATTAGCTAAATTAACATTCAATTTATAGCCATATGGTGGTCTTGGTTTGATGGATTTAAGTCTAAGTGTTAAAGCCTTTAAGTTTGAATTTGAAATCATTTTAACTCTTAATGTACTGTTTGGACACTTGTTACTAGAAGTGTCATAACTTTCTGTAGATTTAGCGGAATCAGATTCCGTTTGTTTTGTTAGAAAGCTAACTCTTATATCTTTCCAATGGTACCTTATTTGTAATTTTTGGCATCATGGATCAGTACCAGATTTAATTGGAGTTTGGCATAATTCTGCTTAGTTCTTGGACAGCATTGAGTTTTAGCAATCTTTGCCATAGGTTTTGACCTATCAAATGTTCTTCATTTTGGTCCATTTCTTTCCCTAATTCAAACTTGGTATACCTAATATATTTTGGGATTGAACCCTTGTGAAAATAGGTTGATTTAGAGAGATTTTGGAGCTGGTTTTGGAACCCAAAAACTGTGACTGTTCGGAAGTAGTTTCTGGAGACCTGTTACTGTTTTGACCATAACATGGGCTAGACATACTGAAATGAATCAAAATAATTAGAAGACTGGTATGGTTGGAAAGATCTAGAAGTCTACTTTCTAGTCCAAAAAACGGTTCTTGATTTGGGGCTCTCTAGAAAAAGTTCTGGCCATTTTACCAATACATGTCACAGTTAGCTGTTATGTGCTAGTTATCTATTTTCTATGAGTCTTTTTGGGTTCTTAAGGTAACCCAGTACATGAATCATGTTTAAGATTCAATGTTCCAGTCAAAAATAGTTGTTGTTTTTTTGGGAAATTGGTCACTTATGCTTGGAGGGTTGTTCCAAGAAGTCTTATAAATACCAAGATGCATTAGGACTTGAGGGGAGATGAGTTTTGCTTCTAAATAACATATCAGTTTTTGCATTATACTTTTGTATCTCCTAGCCAATTCCTAGTTAATGGGGAAGTCTTGCCAAACTATGTATCTCGTCGGGTCTGTCCAGTCGAGTGGTGAGTTCCTTGGTCCTGTTGCTCTTCAGAGGACTCCGTAGAGTGGTGGTTGTCTTTCTTTTGCATCCTATTCCTCAGCAAATCATAATAGACAAAGATTACATAGCTGAATTGTCTAACATACTATGGCATCTTTCACTAATTGCTACCTGTTTAATGAATTTTTTTTATCAATTGAGAATCCAATGCAAAATTGACCCCAAATACATGCTAGGTCTCTAATATTGCAGACAAAATTATGCAAACCAACGTATACAGGACACTGAAAAGTGTCGCACTATGCCAAATGCAAGTTTGCTTCCTGAAAAATGTGTAAGTGTAAAACCAATAACCACAGATAGCCCTGCTTGAATTTCTTGGAAAAGAACCACTTGTGTCGATTCTTAAAATAGTAAGCAAACTAAGAGGCAAAAAAAGGACATACAAGAGATACAATCTGGCTTGCTATCATTTATCCGTGTGTGTGTGTGTGTGTTCTATTGAGTATGTCTTGTGATCTCCTTATCCTTTCTTCCTTTATAGGATTCTTCATTATATGCCAACACTTGTTGTTTTCAATATTTTCAAGCTTATGTAATGTATAAGCTTATGTGATGTGAATATGATTTGTATTTTAGGCTGAAGTTGAACGTAATTCTACAAATCGTAAGCAACTCGACTTCCCACACAGGACCGGAAGGACTTCAAACGCTAATATTCGAGAAGAGGTAAGCTAAGTTACTCTTTTATTCATACACAGAAGTAGAGGAACTAATTGATATGGAAAGTTACGAGTTATGGCCAATTGGTTAGGTTGTGTGGAACTTTCTGCCTGTCTCAAATGCTCCTACATCCCATGGATACTTTGCAGATACATGATAAGTATCTTGGAGAGGCTCAATAACTTGGACTCTAAACCCTACTAATGGATGTGTTTAATGTACAGTAGAGAAGGAAACTAGAAACCAATTGTTATCTGATGCACTTAATCAGACAAACTTTGCAAGGCAAGCTTTAGATAGAGATCATGAGCTCGGAAATGCAAAGAGTGGCCTATCTATGTGAACTGAGAATTATGTCAATGGGTCTCTGTGCAGTGAGATTAGTTGGAAACAAACAGAAGATTCTTCCAGCATGAGCAAAAGTTAAGGTCTAAAATTGTGAAGCATATTAAGGCTTTGGTTGTTTCAAAAACTGTTGGGTAGTAAGGTTTGGGAAGAGCCAAACTATGTATCTCGTCGGGTCTGTCCAGTTGAGTGATGAGTTCTGATACGGTGTCAAAAACTAGGAACAACACAAATCTGTCCCAGCTTTTTGGACAGCCCCTAGGCCGAACAAAACTCCACCAAAACAGTCCCAAAATCTGCTCAAAATTATAAAGTTCCCTTTGTAAATTACTACCCAAACTCCCAACTTAATTTGGACAGATTACAAGTTCAGAAACTGCTCCAAACTATGCATTAACTTCAGCCCTGAACAGTTTGTGTAAACATAATTTCTCCCTACAAAATTAACTAACCAATTAGCAACCAACTGCTCAAAATTAACTTCAGCCCTGAATAGTTTGCGTTTTACGAATGAAGCTAAATGGAATAGAACTTCCTCCTTCTCGCCTTTCCATTGGTTTGGAGATCGAGCTGATTTGATTTTAATCCAAAATTTTCATTCAAAAAATTCTGAATCGTCATCGTTGCACAAGAATCGAGCTTCTCAGTGTGGCTCTCAGTCGCTTGAACAAATTCCTCACTTTGCACTAAAACAGCCCCCAAGCCGTTTGTCTTCTTTTCTTTTTCAATACACTTACTTGCAAACCATTCCACCCTCTGCAACAACATGGTGTTCGTTCTCCCTTGATAGTATGTACTCATCCCCCCTTTGTCTTTTAAGGATTCGGTCCACGTGCATCTACTATCCTTAAACAAAATATTCCATTCATCCTTGTCAAAACACATACAAAACCGTCTTCTTAGATTAGCCTCCAGGTCCACTTTAATGAATTTAAGAGAGAAGTAAAAACAAAAATTTGGGATAAAATAGCTGATTTGTGATGGGAATAATGATCCACTAAAGATAGTTTTCATGTGCGACTGTCACATATATCAAAGTAGTAAAGTGATGGTGTAAAAATGGTGGTGGAATTACAGTTGAAAACTAAAGCAACGAAAACAGAAAGAAGTTCTGGCAGTTGATGTAAAGGAATTTAAACTAACCAAAGTCCAATATTTGTAAGAACAAGCAGCATTCTGCAGATGACCATTTGAGATCACTACTCATACAAGAAGCAATTTAAATACCTGAAGTCATGCTCTTGGTCAATGATTAAGATCTGATTCCAAAGAGTCACTTTTAGAATTCTATGTTGTGTTGTGCATCAGATCCATGGCATAAACACCAAGTAGTCAGCTTGCTCACAAGAGTCATTGAAGTCATAACTTAAGTTGCTTTAACATTCCATTCCACTACCTTAAGTTGATTTTTTGCCTCATTGATCATCCCCAACAATTCACGGCTCGTCCACAACAACATATCTATCAATGAATCTCTTTTCGGACAATTTATAAACAGACGTCGTAGCCTTTGCATTTATCGATTCTTTCTTTTCGAATTTTCGAACGTAGCCTCGGTTTGATCGTGCGCTCTATGCTTTGAAAATAAAGATCCTGATGCTAACAATAAATGAGAAATTGTACACCCTTGAACAAATCATGCCTAATCCTAATCTGTCATTGTTAAGCCTTTTTACTTCTCAACTCACTTTACTTTATAAAACAAAGCAACAATGTCCCACACACACAAAGACCAAAATGTACATATGAATTATATCATCCTTAAAGAAGCTATTAAGCTTTGTACACTCAAATCTACTTAGTACTTACTATTACTTATACGTAAAATGAAGCCCTTAATATTTAGTTCATGCTGATCTGTTTGAACTAGAAACCCCCGAAAGAAAAGAATAAATGAATTTAGTCATAACAAGAAGCGAAATTGTAAGATAGTCACTTGTAGCTTCTTGCAATATCATAGCCAGTCTTCAAAATTTGGGATTTAGCTCGTTTCCTTATATCTCTAGGTCTCCGATATGCGCATTGAACATGATCAAATCACAAGGTAAATTATAGAATTAGAGAGCTTATGATTAAGCAAACACGGATGTAACATACCTGATCCTTTTGTTTCTCCTTGTATGTTGTCATTATATTTCCTATCACTTGGTCGTGATTTACATGAAGGTTCGCAAAAGAGTCGAAAGTCCGCTATCCATGTAATCCCGCAGAGCCTCGAGAGAGACAATGATGAATAAGATGGTTTAATTTGGCTTGATAGTCCTTGCTTCGTCTTTGGTTGGGCTCATGTGTTTGTCTATCCGAGATGACGAGTGATGGAAACATAGGAAGCCATTGATGTATCCTGCTGCCATGAAAAATCAAAATGGACTCATTGAAAATATGTGTAAACAATTTATGTTGACACAATCGACACAACAAGTGAATATGCTCGACAAGTTAGGTAGGCTATTACACAATTTACAAGTTAGCATTGTTTCATTATAGAAGTTCTTCGAGAGGAAGATTATTAAGATGCATGATCAACGAGGGAAGGGCTATGATTATAACCTGTTTGAGCATGTTTGAGCATGTTTAAGTATGGATTAATTAGCTAAATTAACATTCAATTTATAGCCATATGATGGATTTAAGTCTAAGTGTTAAAGCCTTTAAGTTTGAATTTGAAATCATTTTAACTCTTAATACACTTGTTACTAGAAGTGTCATAACTTTCTCGGAATCAGATAGAAAGCTAACTCTTATATCTTTCCAATGGTACCTCCTCAATCAGTACCAGATTTAATTGGAGTTTGGCATAATTCTGCTTAACAGCATTGAGTTTTAGCAATCTTTGCCATAGGTTTTGACCTATCAAATGTTCTTCATATTTCAATTCAAACTTGGTAGGGATTGAACCCTTGTGAAAATCTGGTTTTGGAATCATACCATAACATGGGCTAGACATACTGAAATGAATCAAAATAATTAGAAGACTGGTATGGTTGGAAAGATCTAGAAGTCTACTTTCTAGTGGTTCTTGAAGAAAAAGTTCTTTTACCAATACATGTCAGTTATTATGTGCTAGTTATCTATTTTCTATGAGAAGGTAACCCGCATGAATCATGTTTAAGATTCAATGTTCCACAAAATAAAATTGGTCACTTATGCTTGGAGGGTTGTTCCAAGAAGTCTTATAAATACCAAGATGCATTAGGACTTGCTTCTAAATAACAGATCCATTGTTCTCTTGCATTATACAATCTGGCTTGCTATCATTTATCCGTGTGTGTGTGTGTGTGTTCTATTGAGTATGTCTTGTGATCTCCTTATCCTTTCTTCCTTTATAGGATTCTTCATTATATGCCAACACTTGTTGTTTTCAATATTTTCAAGCTTATGTAATGTATAAGCTTATGTGATGTGAATATGATTTGTATTTTAGGTTGAAGTTGAACGTAATTCTGCAAATCATGATCTTAAGTTTTTTTTTCCTTTTTATCTTTGTCAGATTTAATTAAGAATGGATGCAAGGTGGATGTATGGAGACAGGACGTTACAACAGTTTCGGGATGGTGTTGAAAATTTTCTGGAGTCGATATTTTTAGACGTAGGGCCAAATGGACGTAAAAAGTGTCCATGTGCAAGGTGTTATGGTCGTTTTTATAGTACAAGAGATAATGTCAGAGATGATCTGATTGTGAATGGTTTTATGGAAAATTATTTGCCATGGTCATTGCAACATAATTTTCATATTTCCTCTCATGGCGATGGAGGTCAAAATGAAGATTTCGTAAACAATTTTGATGTGGGAGATGACATTGTTGGCATGATACATGACGCCATGGGAATTCCAACTGGAGTTCCAATTGTGCAAGAAAGTTTGAACAATGGACAAACTTTGAATGCAAATACAGAAACAATGGATGATGATACAACAAAAATATATAAGATGCTAGAAGAAGGGCAGCGACCTTTGTTTAGGGGTAGCAAAAAGTTCACTTCGCTTTCATTCATTACTCGGCTTTTGCACATAAAAGTACTTGGTGGGTGGTCAAATAAATCATGCACAATGGTTCTAGAATTATTCCATGAGGTGCTTGAAGAAATAGGGGATGTTGCCTTGTCAAAATCCTATTATGAAGCGAACAAGATAGTGGCCGACTTGGGTTTTACTTACGAGGCGTGGGATGCATGCCCAAATGATTGCATGTTGTTTCGAGGGGATGACAAGTGTCTGGAGAAATGTGGACTTTGTGGGGCATCTAGGTATAAGCAGCTTGGCAATGACAAGCAAAATGTTGATGATAGTGTGATAAAGAGGAAAAAAATAGCTGCCAAACAAGTTCGCTATTTTCCATTAAAGCCAAGGTTGAAGAGATTGTTTATGTCACCTCACACAGCTTCATTAATGACATGGCATTCTAAAGAGCGGGTTGATGATGGTGTAATGCGACATCCTGCTGATAGTCCTATTTGGAAAACTTTGGACAAGTTGTACCCGGACTTTGGTAGTGAAAGTCGTAATGTTCGACTTGTAGCAGCATCTGATGGATTTAATCCTTTCAGGTCGATGAACATTTCACATAGCACTTGGCCAGTTGTTCTCATTCCATATAATCTACCACCATGGTTGTGCATGAAACAACCATCTTTTATTCTTTCGGTGCTAATTGATGGCCCAAAAGCACCTGGGGACAAGATTGATGTATATTTGCAGCCACTCATTGAGGAGATGAAGGAATTATGGTACGACGGTATGAATACGTACGATGCATCAGCTAAAAATATGTTCAAGTTACGTGCATCACTTTTGTGGACGATCAATGACTTCCCTGCGTATGCAAATTTGTCGGGTTGGAGCACAAAAGGTAAATTTGCTTGCCCTTGTTGCAATAAGAAGACGAGAGCTTTGCGGCTAAAACATAGTCGTAAGCTTTGTTATCCGGGTCATAGGCGATGGCTAAAGGAAAGTCATAAATTACGTAGAGATAGAGTGCTTTTCAAGGAGAGCGAGTTAGAACCGAAACCAAAATTATTGTGCAGTTCGAATTGCTAGAACAATTGAAAGATGTTGAGACTATATCTGACGAAAGGAAGATGTCCTTGGAAAGAGGAAAAGAGAAGAGTTAGAAAAAGAGAAGGAGAAGGAGAGAAAGGCTGCATTAAGAAGAGAAAACGCAAAGAGAATGAGAAAGGGATGGGGAAAGGGAAAGAAAAAAGGGGAGGAAAAGGAAAAACGAAAGAAAGTAATAATGGTGGAAATGCAAAAGAAGATAGTTGGAAGAAAAAAAGTATTTTTTTGAATTGCCTTATTGGGAGTTTTTACCAATACGTCACATGCTTGATGTCATGCACATAGAAAAAAATGTGTGTGATAACATATTGCATACCCTATTGGGCACTCTCGGAAAAACGAAAGATCACTTGAATGCTCGACTTGATCTCAAAGAAATGAAAATTAGGGACCCATTGCATCCTAAGGATAATGGTTCCGGTAAGAAATTATTGCCTCTGCATGTTTTACAGGGAAAAAATGAGAAAGACATGTTTTTGAAAGTATTGAAGGATGTGAAAGTACCTGATGGGTATGCTTCGAATATTTCACGATGTGTCAATCTGAAAGAGCGGAGCATTTGGGGTTTAAAGAGTCATGACAATCATATTATTTTACAACAGCTACTTCCTCTAGCTGTGAGAAAAATATTGCCAAAGCATGTCGTTGAAGCCTTGATTGAGCTGTCAAACTTTTTCCGGATTTTATGCTCAAAAGTGAATTCAAAATCTGATTTGGAATATCTTCAAGATCGTATTGCACTTACGCTTTGCCATCTTGAAAAGATTTTCCCACCATCCTTTTTTGATATAATGGAGCACTTACCTATACACTTGGCTGAAGAGGCATTGCTTGCGGGCCGGTACAATACCGATGGATGTACCCAATTGAGAGGTTGGCACCCTTGTTATGTATACATGTATTTTAATCCCCATCATATTCTTCTTTTCATGTAAGTACTCATTGTATTTTTTATATACATAGGTACTTATTGACATTAAAGCTTTACGTTCGTAATCGTGCTCGTCCAGAAGCATCGATTGCAAAAGGGTCTTTGATGGAAGAATGCATGACCTTTTGTACAAGATATCTAAAGGACATTGAAACTAAGTCTACTCGACCCGACCGAAATGACTCTGGTGAAGATAACTTGGGTCGTCACTTTGGCAAAGAAACACCTTGTTTTCTTGATCATATTTCAATAGAGCAAGCACATCGTTATCTACTAGCTACTAGTGATGCCATTAAACCATATAGAGTGTAAGTAATACTATTTTCATAGAATTGATGTTTTCTCAAACTAATTATTAGAACAAGATTCATTAAGTACATACTTTTTTTTGATATTCATAGGAGACATCTTCAATTCCTACAAAAGTCGCCCTCGAGCACCAAATCATGAACGTCAACGTCTCCATATTAAAGAGTTCCCTTCGTGGTTTAAAAGTGAGGTAATTAATATACGAACATCATTAATGAAGTTTCCTTACATATGTTTAGTTAATTACTACTTAATTAAGAGCTTTTCACCTGATGTGTATAGGTATTGAAAGAGGCAAGTGCACACGTCTGTTAGAAAATGAAATCAAGGACATGGCGTTGGGTCTAACACATATGGCTAAGAGATACAATGGATACATCATCAATGGTTTCAGGTTTCGAACAAAAAGGACGGATAATAGCAGAGTTACCCAAAATAGTGGTGTTGTTGTTAGTGCGACACAACAAGCTATTCAAGCGAAAGGATAAGAATCCGGTCTCGGGGACCAAACATTCTATGGAGAGTTGACGGATATAATTGAAGTGCGCTATACTTCTGAAACAAAATTTGTCTTATTCAAGTGTAATTGGGTGGATAATAGGAAGGGGTAGAAGTTGATGATTACGGTATCACATCAGTTAATTTCAATCACTTACTATATAAGGAGAACAAAGTAACTGACGAGCCATTTATCATAGCATCCCAAGCTCAACAAGTCATGTATATTGAAGACCCTATAGACCCCCAATGGAAAGCTGCTATCAAGATGACAAGTCGTGATACATTTGATATGGGCGTAGATGAAAATTGTAATAGTACACTTGCGGTGCCTCAAGCCCAGCCATATAATCCTCAAGAGCTGGATGAAAGAAGAACTATGGTTGATGATCTTGTGTGGGTGAGAAATGGTGTTGAGGGGACATTGGTTGGGGGTAGAGTTTCTCGACCACGTGTTGAGGAGAACGAGGGTGACAGTGAGTGTAGTGTACGATGAAGGTGAAGATGAAGATGAAGATGAGATAGAAGTTGATGCTACTAATGATTTTGAAGAAGAGGAGTTTGATGATACGGACGAAGAGTCTGATGATATGCATGATGATGATATGAATGATGATCTCTATTCGAGCATGAGTGATGATGCCGATGATAAATCTGATGATGATTAATTGAATGTATTTATTTATTTATTCTAGAAAGATCATGCTTTTGAATGGATTTAAAGTAGGTTCTTTTGAAAGTTCATAAATAAACGATAAAAGAATTATTCTAGGTTGGTTAATTTTGTTCGATAAATATATATTGCATTGATATTCTTCTTGTTATTAATTGAACTAGTTAAAAAATAATAGTGATTTCTTTCCTGATTTGACTTACGAGTAATTGTATAACTTATTTCTTGTTATTAATGACCTTGATCTATTCAGTAATGGCACCTCGGAAGAGACGACGCAGCTACACCTTCATGTCTCAAATTCCAAGGCCTACTAACGAAGCCAATCAGCCACAAGGGGTTAGTAACGAGGCTTCAACTCATCGGTCACCATCATCATCCCATGCTCCCGTACAGTCCCAATCTCACCATATCAGTCAGCCCATTCATCATCCACCATCACAATTGCCACCATCACAATCGCGACAAGCACATGGCGAGTCTCATAACAATGCCTCCCTATCAAATGCATCAACAGGTGAACTATTACTTTACTATTGCATTTAATATATGTTCTTCTATGATATTGAATACTTGGAATTGCAGCTCCTAGCACGAGTGACACTAATTGTAAAAGAGGACGAGGACCAGCTGTAGGGTACCAAGGAACAGACAAGATCAAAGTGGTGTTTAACAAATATATGCAACCTATCGGGGATTCTAGCACTGACTTCATAAATGTTCTTGGAGGAATTGCTAGGTGTGGGGCTCATGCGCCTTTAGATAAACTTTCATGGCACTTAATGCCTGAAACCAACCTTGACATAATTTGGAGGGAGGTTCAGGTATATATGTATCCATCAATCTTTATATTGAAAATAGTTAAATTAGGACTTGGTTTCTCATTTTAGTTTCTATAGAACTAATTATTATTTCTTATTTATAGCATAAGACAGATGTTACAGACGAATATAAGAAATTTTGTTTGAAGAAAGTAGGAGAGCTTTGGAAAAAATGGAAATACATGGTGAAAGATGATTTCTTTATGCCAAACAAGGATGATCCTGAAAAGCTTTTGATTCCACCAACCGATACTCGGGTAGATCCTGATCAGTGGCCATTATTGGTCGACTATTAGCAAAGTGAAGAGGTTAAGGTATGCATGAGTTTAGGTGTTGTTGAGGTATGTCATTTTTTGTGCCAAGTATCTAATTAGTATTAGTATGTTATTTTTCTCTCGGACTCGGCGGCACGCAATTCTACCAATCATAGCGACTAGAGTTCCCACACGCTGGAAGAACATCACATGCAAATATTCGTGAGGAGGTAAACTATATACATTGCACATTTTCCCTCTTTTTCATATTAAGGATGTTCAGCGAGACAGTTGATTTTGGAGAAAAACAAACTAAGATGCTCTCTTATCATTTTGGTCTGTTCTTGTCCCTGTGGCAGCAAAGCTCGTCTTATATTATTTTGTGCAAATTTGAGCTTTTAGCATATTATTTTGGTATCATGAGGCTTCTTGCTAATGCTGTTTTGCCATGATCTTTTATTCGATGGGAAATCATTGTATGAGTAACTGAGGATGAAAATTTATAGAAATTCGCTATACCTAAACAATAAGCTAATAAAAGTCCTTGAGGAGTAGCCCCCCTCGAGTCAAAAACTTGTCATGGTTACTGTTGAAGGATGGTATCCCTGTGGGTTCAGAGAGTGTTGTAGAGAAAGGAAGCAATGGATGAAGCTTGTCATTAGAAGGATATCTGTTTTCGATGGGTCTAATTTTGTATGCTTACTTAGTTTCGTGGCTTAGGGTCTCACCTAAGGACACAAACTTGGATTTGATGAGGAAATGGGAAGGGCCAAAAAAACTAAGAAGAAAAGCTGTGTACTGTCATAGTTTCTACCCTCCTGCAATGGAGGGATATAAGTAGTAAAACAGAAGTTCAACTTTCTTTCTCATATTTTACATGGCAACGCTTAAGAAGGAAAGTTGATTTCCTTTCCTTCTTCACAAGAAATTCCTGAACCATATAGAGCCTACGGTTCATTTTGCCAAGAGCAAGCAGAGTAGACTAGTATGGTCAAGTCCACTTGGATGAAAAACAAGTGGTCCATTTGTTTATGAAAGAAAAAAAAGGGACTAACCAAGTCCATCCAGGCTATGTCTGAGTCATAGTAGTCATTTGAAAGGAAAGCATCAGCCTTAGCATGCAGCAATCTCCTCAAACTACACAAGTATGAATGACCATTAGAAGCTCATGGCTGTTATCCATCATATCTTACAAAATAAACCAACCAAAATAAATTAATTAATATATAGAAAAAATAAAGAAAAAAAGAACTACCACTATACCTAGGTGAGCTCGTCAAATCTGCAGCTTTATGCAATAATTTAGCAGCTTTTTCAAGTAAATATCCATATTCTTGGGAGTAAGGGACGATATAGAGATCATCAGCATGATTCGTGCTACCTGCAGTATGGTCAGGATGGGATGTGTCTAATATGAGTTCACTATGCCTTTTAATAACGTTGAAAAAGCCTGTTGCATCTTCTTTTTCATCATCTGCAAGCCTTTTCTTCCATAATTCAAATTCCTATTACAAGGAAGGAAAATATGAATCTGAGATGAAACATAAATGAAAGATGGGATGTACGAAAGAATGGCTAAAAGTTAGATCAAATAGAAGACATCAACTTATACTATTTTTATGAGGTTTCTTTTACTTTTAGATAAATAATCATTTTTTGAGGAATATCATAAATACTTCACCCTATACCAGTTTATCCATATCTGGGGGGTAGAAAGTGGCCCCAAGTGGTTTCAAGATAGGAAGGGCCGCTTTATACTCGAGACCTTTCCACCCAATTATTGACTTTGTTGCTTCAGGAAGTAGCTTAAGGGCAGAGTCTGCAGTAGTCAAAAATGCCTTGTTTTCATCAAGGCAGACAAGAGACCAAACATAATATAAATACTTCATACATCATCACTAAACTTAATATAGCACAGTATAAATAGGATAATTAGTTCGGTGAGAGAAATCAAGCAAACTCATGCGAAATTGAGGCTAAACAAATAAGCTTATTTGAATTCTCAAATAATATAACGCATAGTAATAGAATGCCTCCAGATATCACCTGCAAGGTTTACAACCAATAGATAGGGTGGTTTAGAGAGAAGGCCTCCAGAAATTTCAATCGCGAGTTCAGTGGATTGGTCTCACAACCTTTCATGAACTTTTACTTTCACAAGGAGTCAACCGTGCCAACGTATGAAGTTGAAGCAGACCTCTTCTAGATTACAAAATAAAAATGAAGTTCAGGTATATATGTAAGTGTAACCTTTCTACGGTAGCTTGCATCACCAGTATTCAAAAGATAAAAGTAGCTAACGTTCTGTAAGTGTCCTATATAGCTTTCAATATAATATTATTCTGTTGGCACTACATAGTAAACTGAGGCCACACTTTTGTTGTCCAATAGCCATCACTACTATGTTCACCTCACGAGTATTTTGTGGCTAGGCGGATATCAAGAAATGAAGGGTAGGCGAGGGAAAGCTGAAATTAGGAGTTGATTATCAGGAATTCTTATTGGAATTTTGAGGTCAAGAAAGTGATTGTCAGCGCCTAAAAAGTGATGTTCTTAGTTTGCTACCTGTCACATTTGCTTTTGCTTTGCTTTGTTTTAGGAGATGAGTATTTTGGATTATGGGAATCTTTGGGAAGGAAAAGTAATACTATAAGTCACTAGAGACATTATGCAATAATCTATTCATTACAAAGTTTGTTTCAAATTCTGTCTCTGCACTGCAATTCAGAACCTATTTCAATCTGTCTGTTACAAATTAAGGCCACACTGGTTAAGAACAGTTTCTTCATGCACTGATACCTTTCTGTTTCTATTTGTTAAGCACACCAAACAAATTCTGGAAAGTCATAAAACCTGTTTTGTTTCAGTTTTCATTAAACATTGAAAATCGATTCGCATCGGTTGTTGTATGAAGTGTGCATTCGGCGATCAAAGTTTGCTTAGCGCTTATAACTCGCTCATGCAAAGATTCAAAAGCGTTAATCTGTTTCTGCTTCAACATTAAACCTAAAACACAGAATACTGTTGCATCCATTAAAACAAGGGGAATTTTACGCATGATAGGCGCTCACGATTTTGCAAATCAGTAAATCTGCTTTTAACTTTGTTTCGTTTAGCTTATTGTTGTTTCTGTGCTTTAATCTGTTTTGTTAACAGACATTTAGAAAACTGCAATTTCTATCCATTATAAAATCTGTTTCTGTTTACAGATTTTGTTTCATGCACTGAACCATCTAGTTACTACATTAAAACAGCCTAAATTTGCTACTGTTTTATCTATTTAAGTAACAGATTCATTTAATCACAAACCTGTTCCAGAATCCATTTATGTTATAGAATCTGCTGGACTGGACTGGTGATTAAAACCTGATTCTCAAACACCGCAACACCTCCTTTGCATTATTACGCATAAATCATTCGCTTTAAAACCGCCTTCAAGCATACAGGTTTTTCGCTTCTATCTTGCATCTGCTTTTAAGTTACTGATTATCACTTTGCATTCATATTGGTTGTTATTGTTGCTTCAACCAGTAATTACATTGTGTGTGTGTGTGTGTGTATATATATATATATATATATATAAAGCACGTGTAGTTGAATATTTCGCTCAGACTTTTAAGGTAGTTTCGGCCATTGATCGGACACTGTGAAGCTTCTAGCATGTAGTTGAATTGATTTGTTCTATTTACTCCATGCTAATGTTTAGGCAGGAATAGTCGAATGCTACAAATTGGTCATTTGGTAAGCAACAGTGGTCATTCCATTCCATGTCATTTTAGTTCAATTATTTTTCCATGATAGCTCATCGAACGGAAAGCTATCACCATTGTTGCATACTAAATGAGCACTAAGTTTACATATCATAGAACTAGAATCCTACTGAATGGTAGACAGATAAGGAAGTGCCTGTTTAGAAGAAGATTTCATTAGATGAAGAATATACAAAGCTGGATATGGGATCCACCGGTAGTATCGACATGTATGAAAAAGAAAAGAAATCAACGAAACTAGACCCGGTAAGGTTTTGCCTATGTCTTGCTAGGTCGGTCAAATGCATCCCTAAAGATTCCCATTGCCTTAGCCAAGAGAGGCCATAAAAACCGCATTCACGAAAAGCAGATTAAATTCTAAGCTTTCAAATACTTTGAGTTTCTCTCCGTCCAAAGGCACCAAAGAATGGAAAATAGCACAATTCCAAAGAGTTTTCCTGTCTTTCCCCTTACCGAAGCCCTTCCAGTTTTGGACCAACAAGTCATCTTCCTATGGGGACTAGCCCAGGACTCACCACTTACGCAATGAGACGCCCTAGCACGCAATGCATGCGAAGAGCGCAAACATCCCGAGTTAAAGCTGTTTTAGGTTGTCTTTTTTGGATATCTGTAATGTAATGAGTTTGCTAGTATATAGTTTTACAAAATTATAGGTTGGGGAAGACCTGTATTGGAAGGGGATCTGCAGCCATCAATATCTTTTATTAAGCAAATGACTTTCATGCTCACCGAATTTTTAGACAGTCATTTGTAATTAGCCCGACAGGATTCCACGAGAAGTTAGGTCTACAGAATTCTTGTTGATACACCCTACTTTTAGTCCTTATTGAGATGCAGTTGGTCTGCCCCTCCATTATTTGTTCTTTTATGGTGTCACCAAGAAATGCAAAATAATTCATTTGCTTCATGTGGATTTGACTTTTTTGAGTTCATGACTGAATTTATTTGTGTTTGTAGAAGTTGATATTGTAGCTAGGCCGATTGGAATTCTCGCTATTTCTGATCGACCAATAGAATGCAGTGATTAAGAAGCAGAAACTTTATGAATGGCAGATTCTCATAAAGAGGGTTAAATATCCTAAAATTAATAAAATACTTTAGTTATTTTGAAAATATCACATATTGATAGTACTGAATAACCTTTATTACAAAACTAAAGGGGACATGTGGCTTAGCCACTGGGCTACATTTATGAGGTTGAAAGAATAAGGATGCATGATAACCTAATGAGTTTTTAAAATAATTGGGAAGTTGAAATGGATGATTGAAAAGATTGCATGGGTGTAGGTAGGAGCATCCCATGTGTCAAGAATTATTAAGTTTTTGATATAGTTGATATTTTTCATATGATACTGAGCATGAAGTTGCCAACAGGATAAATGCTATCAGGTAATTTAGCTCTACATATTGTTTTTTCACTTCCTTTTGTAAGGTAGATTTCTTGCCCTCCATTCAATTTATATTCTCTTCTTTATCAGTAAATATCATTTTTTTTATAAAATTACAATAATTAAGAACCTACAGATTGAACAACCCTATACTAATACTTCCCTAAAGAACAATCAAAACTCTCAGCCAATGTTGATCTGCATCTCATTTCTACTTAATGTTTAGAATTTCAATAGCAGCTTCTAAATCATTCCATGTTGAGATCCAATGTCGGTAAAGAAGCTTAGAAATCAGTATCATATTATGATCAATACATGGACTTGGTTGCGTTGCATATTGGTAATTTGATGTCCTTGTTTTTGCCTAAGAAATCTGTTCACCTTGTGTACTTATTAGATGAGTGCGAACAATGAAGATACTTCGCGTGCTAACGTGTTCATCAAAACACGGTAAAAGGATGGTTGCATACCTCACGATGATACTAGAAGCCTAGTTGTAAGTAGTTTAATTAAAAATTTTCATTATTATATATATGGTTTCATTAATTTAATGTTCACGTATAAAAAATACTTTTGTTTTTGTTTTGTTTTTAGGAACGGATGGTGAAAAGCTAAGCGAGGTACCCGAAGAGGAGCGAGCGGAAGCTTATAAAGAGCAAGTTTTTGTTGAACTCATGGGGCCCGATGGACATGGGCGTGTGAGAACTTTTGGTTACGGACCATCTCCTCGTCATATTTTGGGGGCTCGGTCATCTTCAACAACTACACCTTCTTCGAGGTAATAGATAAGCTAGTGGAAGCTAAGGTAGCGCAAATAGCATCTCGGTGCTTGAAGAAACAACAGGAGTTTGAAAAGACACAAATGGAGACACTTGAAAAGGTTGAACGTATGCAACGCTTAATGGAGGTACATGGGCTACTGCCATTGTCGCCACGTCCATGCACAAATGGAGGCGGCTCTGGATCTAGTGTAGGTCAGGTATACCCTTATCATGTTCACCCTTTCATTGAGTCGTACGTTAATTTTTTGTGGAATTCTTGCTTATTATATTATTTTTATTATAGGCTCAGATCAACCTTCCCAATTCTTCGATGGATGACGTGAGCTAGCAAATTCTAGGGATGACGTCGACTCTTTTGTTTTTGAGCAGATGATGCTACAAATTCACGTTTTTCGTTTGAATATGTGCTAATGCTTTTGATTTGGATATGTACGTTGATATATGTACTTTATGGGTTTGTGTTTCTTAATTAACTAGTATAACTTTGTGTAGGTATTCGCAGTTTTTCTTTTGAATATGTGCTAATGCTTTTGATTTGGATATGTTGATATATGTTTATGAGTTTGTGTTTCTTAATTAACTAGTATAACTTTGTGTAGGTATTTTCAAGAATTGCAATTGTTCCCATTTTAATAATGTATGGTGGATTGATTATTTCAACACACCAAATGGTGGGCTAGTTTAGTATTTTTCTTAAAGTACAATCGTGCCAAATGTAATTGGGAGGGCAAATACAATCGTGCCAAATGCAATTGGGAGGGCCGGAAAAACAATGCCAAATGTAATTGGGAAAAACAATGCCAAATGTAAATTGGGAGGATAGGAAAAATAGTCCCAAATGTAAATTGGGAGGCATAGAAAAATCGTCCCAAATGTAATAGCGAGGGCAAGAAAACCGTCCCAAATGTAATTGAGACAATAGGAAAAACCGTCCCAAATGTATTTGGGAGGGCAAAAAACCGTCTCCAAAAAGTATTTGGGATGACAAAAAATCCGTCCCAAAACCCGTCCCAAATGTATTTGGCAGGGCAAAAAACCGTCCCCAAAAAGCGTCCCAAATGCATTTTGGGAGTGCAAAAAATCCGTCCCAAAAACCGTCACAAATGTAATTGTTACGCCAGGGAAAAACCGTCTTAAATGTAATTGTGACGGCTGAAAAAACCGTCCCAAATACTCTTTTTGGGACGGCATTTTGAAAACGTCGCAAATACTCATCGGTCCCCATGAAAAATCGCCGCCTTCTCCGTGACAAATACTTTTTGGGACGGTTTTTGGCCGTGACAAATGTTTTTGGCACCCTTGTATTTGAGAGGGAGCGAAAACCGTCCCAATGCCATCCCAAATACCTTTTGTGACGGTTTTGGAAGTATTTGGGACGGTTTTTGGCCGTCCCAAATACTCATATTTCTTGTAGTGACGACAATTAGTGAAGTAGCCCATGAAAACACACTTTGTCACTTTTAGAATCAAATTTAGAAAGATGATCTTTATCATTGAGAAAATAGCACACACAACCAAAAACATGAAAATATTTTAAGGTTGGTTTCTTTCCTAACAAGATTTCATAAGGTGTCATTGTGCTACCTGGTCTCAAGAAGACCCTATTTCCAATGTGACAAGCTGTATTCAAAGCTTCAGCCCAAAACCTTTTTGCCAAGTTTTTAGAGGTCAACATAACTCTTACCATCTCTTGAAGTGTCCTATTCTTTCTTTCCGCCACTCCATTTTGCTGTGGAGTTTTGGGAGCAGAAAATTCATGGGAGATGCCATTTGAGGCACAATGGTTAGAAAAGGAGGAATTTTCATATTCCGTGCCATGATCTGATCTAATTCTAATAAGCTTTAGATCATACAAGTTCATAACACGGGTGTACCAGATTTTAAATGCCTCAAAAGTGTTTGATTTTTCTCTCAAGAAAATTACCCAAGTGAATCTAGAAAAATCATCCACACAAACAAAGGAGTATTTTTTCTTTCCTAAACTTTCTACCTCAATAGGACCCATGAGATCTGTATGAATCATCTCAAGGCACCTAGATGTGGAACACTGAGATATGGGAAGATGAGAGGCTTTGGTTTGTTTACCTTTTTGACGGGGTCCACATACCTTTGTATAGTTCTTATCCAAGCTTGGCAACCCTTTCACTGCATCATGTTTCACAAGCTCATGGAGCTTACGAAAACTCATATGTCCTAGTTTTTTATGCCAAAGATCTGTAATGTTAAGACTAGCTTTGTGTCATGTTTGGCTATTGTTGAACATATAACAATTGTCAGATGACCTAGTACCTGTCAGAAGACACTTGTTAGTTTGATCAAAAACTTCACAAGAATTTTTATCAAACCTTACCTCAAGGTCATCATCACATAATTGACTTATACTGATCAAGTTAGTCTTTAGCCCTTCCACATGATAAACATTGGTGAGATTTGGAAGACCATCAACATTCAAGGTTCCTTTGCCAATTATCTTGCCCTTGGCACCTCTTCCATAAGTCACAGAACCACCATTGATGCTCACATAGTCCTTCAAATTCTCAATAGAACCTGTCATATGTCTAGAGCAACCACTATCAAAGTACCATGACCCAGCTATATGAGACTTCAAAGAAGTGAAGGTTACATTACATATCTCATCATCAGATAATTTTGCACCAGGACATATGTCAAATGATTCACAGTATTTGGATTTACCTTTGTTATTACTGCCTTTGGGAACCCACATCTGTTTAAAAATTTTAGGTTGCTATTTCTATGGATGTGATTTCTGATATAGCTTCGAATGTGACTTCCAATGTTGCTGCATTGGATGCTGCATTGGTTGTTGCATTGGATGCGGCATCTGATTTTTTACCAAAAAAGCTTGCCTTACTTCTTCCTCATAGATAGCCTTTTTCAGAAAACAGAAAGGTTGTATATGACCAGGCTTATGGCAAAAATGACACACAAAGTTTTTCTTTCTTGATTTGGGTTTTTCAAAGAAATCTGGGTTCTGAAAGTTTTGTGTAGGCTGTTTAGGTTCAGGTGTATCTTTACCTTCTCTCACAAATATTTTTGGTACAAAACCAATACCTGACTTGGATGACTTACCTGAATTGAGCATCTCATCCATTTTTTGTTGACTTGAGTTCCATTTAGCCATAGTTTCATTGGCTTGAATGAGCTGCTCTTTTAAACCTTCGATCTCAACATCCTTTTTACTCAGCAAGCTTTCCAGCCTTATAATGCAATCTTTCTGATCTTCATTGGCCTTCTTCAGCAGCTCGTTTGCCTTACCAAACAATGTAACTTGGTGAGCTCGCTTCTCCCAATCCTTGTATAATTCTTTGTAACCTTCCAGTAGGTCAGACTCTGATTCTTCACTGTCTTCTGGGACTGAGGAATTAAAGCAGTAGTGTTCTTCCCTGTTTCTGTCCACTGCATCTTTTGATGTGAATTCGAATGTAGCTACATTGGAAGTCATATTGGACAGAGAACCTGCACAGTCTGTTTCAGAATCATATACAGTAGTGAGAGTGATAAGATCACCTGGATCTTCTCCATCACTATCACTCAAAGTTGCTGAAAAGTTCAAACCTTTTTTCCTTAGAGTATTTGCACATTGGTTAGCATAATGACCATACCCTTGACACTCTCTACATTGAATGGAATCAATATTCTTTCCATTGTATGAAGATTTTGAAGCAAAAGGATTTGTGAATGGTTTTTCTGGTGTTTGAAAAGAATTTTCCTCGGGGAACAAATTTACCAGAATCAGGTTTGAAATTGTTTTTGGAGCTTGATGATGGAGTTCTATTTTGACTCTTAGTTTTCAAAAAAATTCTAAATTTAGTAGTCAAAAGAGCTATAGATTCTTCTCCAAAATTAGACTCATCAATATCTTTTTGAATATCAAGCAAGTCAGAAGAGATATCAATAGGAGCAGGCATAGCAATATTTTTCACAATAGGTGTAGAAGATGATGCCCCTTTGCCTTTTTGTTTGATTTGATCATTCAGGTTCAATTCAAAGTTTTGAAGGATACCAGCCAATCGTTCAAAACTCATTTTGTCAATATCATGTGCTTCCTCTATAACACATATTTTGACATTAAACCTTTCGGGCAGAGTTCGCATCATCTTGCTAACAAGACGTTCATTTGTGATGGGATCACCTAAAGCAAGAGCAGAGTTGGACATGTCAAGAAGTCTACCATAATATGACATAATATCTTCAGACTCATTCATTCTAGTGTTTTCAAACCGTGTGATGAGCAATCTTAATTTAGAGGCACGAACACTGGCAGGTCCTTCACACAAAGTCTGAAGGGCCTCCCAAACATCTTTAGCAGATTCATAGTTGGCAATCACCCTAAAGGTGTTAGCATCTAAAGCTTTGTATATGGCAGACAAGGTTTTAGAATTAAACGACGCAGTATTCCTATCTTTATTAGACCATTCAGATTCTTTGGTGATCTTGATATCACCATCAGAATCTGTAGTTTTAGGAGGACTCCATCCGTTTAGAACAACAAGCCACACTCTTTCATCAATTGATTTGATGAAGATGCGCATCTTGACTTTCCAAATAGAATAGTTTGCATTAGTCAAAGTAGGAGAACGAACGACATTCTCATATTGAGAATCCATCACGGCTATGACCAGAATCAACTCTTAGTGATATCAAGAGAAGGCTCTGATACCAATTAAAAGAACACAATAGCTCGGATTCTCAAGAGAAACCAATGCAATTTCCAATGTAGCTGCCGATGTAGCTACAATGGAAGTCACAATGGTAAAAAAATAATCAAAACAACGGAAGACTAAACAATCAGACAATAAATAGTGCAAAACAGTTTACCAAAACGATCTACAAGACTATGCTTGTAGACCTAGCCTCAAGGCCACAAAGATTTCACTAAAAAGATTAAATGTTTTACAAAAAATATTGTGAAATCACAAACCAAAACACTCTCACAAGACAACACGCCTTGGAGAACAAAAACCCCACAGAAAACAAGTATACTAAACGTAGGAAGAAACAAAACAACTTCCTAGAACTGAACAGGAAGATAAACATAATTCCAGAACTCAATGTAGCTGACGATGTTATAATATCAGAAGCTACAATCAAACTGCTATGCGTCTGGAAGAAAAAACTGCTTCTGAATCTTCTATGTTTGAAGCTCACAACTTTTGCTTTGATTTTTCTCTCTCAAACTCTACACCTTTTGCCGTGTCTCAGCTCCTCTATATATAGCGTTGAGACAACCTATACACAAGGAACAATCCGGCTTCTACAAGGACAAGGATTAGAGAAAAGGAAATAAAAACTACTTACCATATCCACAGATTCTATTACCATATGATGATGGTCACAAGAAACCCGGTTGATAAAGGATTCATAGAAAGATTTTGTTTCCAAATATAATGCAACAAAATCTAATTAAAGATTTTGTTTCCAAATATAATACAACAAAATCTAATTAAAGATGTTAATTCCAAAATTACCAAAACTTGTCAAATATAAATTTTACCATGAAAGGGGAAATAAGAAGTAAAATAGGTATGACCTATTTCACCCTTACAGTTTTTAAAGAAAAAATATATATTTCCTTCGTTCCAACAAATAGTCAACTATTCCATTTTGGAATGTTTCACTTAAAGAGTTCATTTTAAAAAACTAAGGTATAAAAGTTTCATTTTATGATTAATGAATTACTAAAAGTGTCATTTTTTTAAAAAAAAATGACTTTCAAACGAGGAGTTTTTACCCGAAACGAAAAGTGTTGCAATTTGCATAATGATGTGCTTAGACTTAAATCCTCTCAGACGGTGAGCAGAGCAAGTGCCTAACCACGTGCTCATCACGTGAGCAAGACACACGCCTAACCACGTGACATCGCGCCTGCATGTCATCTTACGAAATGGCCAAGTGTGAAAATGGGGAGAAAGCTGTGTGCCCGAGCGTGCAACTAGCCGTAGCAAACAAGCTCCACACTATGAACATGGTATGCATTGCCCAATAGGAATAGGATGAGGTCTCTTCGAGCACAGCAACACAACCTCGAATGTGATGCTAGCTGTCCTCCACACATTGGTCGGTCATGCCCAAAGATCTCACCAAATCCTAGGGGTTACGCACCCCAAATTGATCATTCTCCATTAATCCCTACAATTTCGAGATGAAAGCTAGTCATTCAGGATTCTACTATCTCAGACTCTAGGGCTACATAACCCCACCCCCCCCAAAGATAATCACATTTAATCATTTATTCATATTTACTTTCACTCCAAAGTGGTTTCGTTTTGCAGAGCCTAGCTCCTGCATTCTATTTAGAGCATCCACAATGGTTACACCCTAAAACACCTTTTATATAATCTCCTAAACTTTTTTAGAGGCCCTTTAAAAAAGTTTCAACTCTAATGAGCATCCTCTATATAACCCTTTGAATTGATGACATCTTAACTTACAAACCTAACTACCAATATATTTCTATTGTTTTATTTTTATTTTCCTACCGCAATTGATATAAAATATTTATACTTTTAAATTTTAAATTTTATGAAAAATATATTATATGTGTTGATTATATTAATTTTTTTATTTAAATAAAGTCTTGTCACACTTTTTAATATTATCAATATACCCATAATTTTAAGTTATAAATAACAATAAAGGAAAATGATAGTGCAAAAAATACACTAAATTAATTGAAAAAGAAAATGGAAAAAATGGGAAAGCATACCATCATCAAAGTGATGATGTGAGTTGGATTGTTTATTTAATTCATAGGCTCTTCACTCTAGCACATCAAAATTTTGGCCAAAAACTGTATGCTCGATAAAAAAAAAATCAGTTTTTGCCACCTTCTTTAAATTTTGGATCAAATTTTTTGAAAGTGAACGATTACTAGGAAGAAGACCAACGGAGAATGAGATAGGTGGGGAGAGAGAAGAAAGATATGAATGGAGGTGGGCTAATATTCACCCAATAAGTTGGGGGAGAGTTAGCTTTTTTTAGAGAAAGGGTGATTGATAGGGTGTTCACCGTGGGGCTTAAGTGTGGTAAAAACCCCTAAACAATGTTTTAGAGTGTTAGTAAAGGGAATCACTGTGAATGCTCTTAGGTATTCATTTTTGGTAGGGAATTATATAGGGAGAAATTCGGGCGATGTTTTTAACCGCTCTCCTTTTTTTTATTTTTAAAACTTTAAAAATGAGATCGACTCGCAATTTTTCCAATTATATAATCCAACATTTACAACCCATAGATATACATACACACATGTATGTATGTATGTGTGTGTGTGTATATATATATATATATATATATATATATATATATATATATAAGTACGTAACAAAGCATAATAATTGAGCACATATACGCCTGACAATTATAATTTGAAACCTGTTATCCATTTTGACTCGATAATTTTTACTTTATAAATGTATGATTTTCTTTAGAAAAAATTCAGATTAAGATGGATCGACCCGTCTTAATCTGTTACCTGTTATAACCTACCTATTTTGACCCCTTTGATAATTAGGTTCTAATGGGGTTTGACACGTTATCGGTCCCAACCCAACCCCTACATGTCTCAACCGACCCAATTGTTAGGCCTACTACACTTAACTTAGTTCGAGAGTAACCAATTCTGCTACCCAAAGGTATTTACCGGTTTTGATTCTTGTAGTTAACATTTGGGAAGTAAAACATAGGCCCAAGTAGGCGTCGTGCTCTTGAATTGGCCCATGGAAGTGGACTAATTTGTGATGCATGACTGCACGCAATCTAATTGAATGAAACCAAGTGTCAATTTAACTGAAAATAAATAAATAAATAAACGGATTTAAATATCCACACATACCCCCCCCACACACACACAAATTGTCCGTTCCACCACTTCGCCTCCTTCTCTGCCGACGCTTTTTGTGTATTGGGTATCAAGCCGCCTCTCTCCGTTCCACCACTCCGCCGCCCTCTGCCGATGCTGCTCTGGCTGTCTGTGCGCCTCTCTCCCTCTTTCTCTCAGTCCAGGTACGATCTCTCTCTACAAATCAAACATCTTCAAATCACAAGCATTTCACATTTACTTTTGAATATGTAAACCCTAAATATACCCTACGTTACTATTTATGCACCAGAAATCGCCATAATATAGGCTTACCTGTTGGATTCATTGGATTTACCATAACCTCCCCTTCAAATTCTGATTTTCTTTTTGATTCTTTGGCTTGGCAGAATGTTGGGGCTTGATTGCTATTCTATAGTAGGGTTTGTAAAATAGGGGCACTAGGATACTAAGCAGTTAAATTACTTCTTCCAAATCACCGAAGGTGCATTGGCAACAGATGAGGAAGAGGAAATGAAGAGAGAGAGAGATGTGATATGGAAATGCATTTCCAAGAAAGAAGTACTATTGTGTTTAATAATGTATCATTCAACCGTTTCCAAGATCCAGATTAAGACATTTATAATATAGATATAACATCTATTTCTTTCAACTGGAGGAAGTCAACGTCTGAAAGCTTCATTTACTTAGTTGTTAGAGAACTGGAATAGGATTCACACTTCACTTTACACTTTACAAATTTACATATCAATCTGTTCTGACTCAAATTTACATCACCAATTCTTTGGTTGTCTGTGCGCCTCTCTCCCTCTTTCCGTGGGTCGGTTTCATGGTTTGGTTTCATTGGTTAAGTTTCTTTATGTTCAATGAATCAGCTACCGTATGGTTTAAGTTTTGATCTTCTGTTTCCAGTTGCATTTTGCTTCCAGTTGCAGTAAACATGAACCAGTTTCTTGGGTTTGCAATTGCGCTTGAATACATACAATCATGGGCTTCATTCAAATGGTTGTGATTTCCTTGGTTCAACATGTTATGACTCTGGTTTTTTTTATTAAATTTTGTGTATTGGGTATCAAAGGATTGTTATCCATTTGGACATCCTTTGCTCTGGTTTATCTTTTAGTGTGAACTAAATTTCTAATAGAGATTGTAAAAAGTGAAATTGTGTTAACTGTGTGAAATTGGAAAAAATTTAAAAAAATTGGTTAAGTTTCTTTATGTTCAATGAATCAGCTACCGTATGGTTTAAGTTTTGATCTTATCTTCTGTTTCGGATCTCAATGGAACTTGCATTTTGCTTCCAGTTTGCAGTAAACATGAACCAGTTCCTTGGTTCAACATGTTATGACTCTGGTTCAATCCACGCATTTCTTGAATACATTTTAGGGTCTTGGCAGTTTGTGCTTAATGCTCAATCTACTTAGTAATATAATTTATAGTGTTGTTGCTCTTCTATTAGTTCAGTTATGAATTCAATTTTGTGTATTGGGTATCAATTCTCTACAGCCCTTTTTCTTCTCCTTGCAACCCTTTTTTATTTCATTTTGTATCCATCATCTTTTTTACTTTCTCTCTCTAAATTTTGTCTATTGGGTATCAATTGATTTTGCCACTATTTCGATTATTAAGACTCGCATAGATTTTCGATTTTGTGTTTTTTAGTTCAATGTATCAGTTTGTGCTTAATGCTCACAATATGCTTTTTGAATATGTTAGAGAATTGTTTGCTCTAGCTAGCTAACTGTTTACCCGTGAGTTTGTTAGATAACTGGCTGCAACCAAAGGTATCCAATTCCTTTTTTAGGGCCCATTTGGTACAGCGTTTTGAAAACGCAGAGTTTTGAAAACGCAACGTTTTTCTTACAAATGTGTTTGAGTTACATTTTCAAAACGCTATTTTCATAAATCTGAGTATTTGTCAAAATGACGATTTTACCCTTTCTTAAACAATGCCTTACTTCCAATTTTATGAAATATACTTTCATATATATATATATATATATATATATAGAGAGAGAGAGAGAGATATGTGCCATATCTATATATATATTTATAGATATACTTTCAGGACACAACCATATTTTGGCTTTGACCGTTTCAGCTTCCTTCACAGATCGGCGGTTCCCCCCTTGACTTCACAGTGAGCAGTCCTCTTCGGCTCTAGCAAGCAGAGATGGAGACGGGCGAAGGCACGACAGCGGCGGACGGCGGCGGCAGCAGATCAGATCTGATCTCAGTCCTCTTCGGCTGTGTCTTCCTCTCTCTCTAGTCTCTCTCTCTCCCCGACTCTCTCTCTAGTCTCTCTCTCCCCGATTTTACTTTGGCAAAGGGGTAATGAGGTAAACAATTTCTCAGTGGCGTTTTGATAGCCGCGTTTTTTCTTCCCGTTGAAAATTCTTGCGTTTAGAAAACGCCCCCGTTTCTCAAACGCTCCGTTTTTAAACGAGGTAATGATACAACATTTTAGTAAAACGCCTCCGTTATTTGGTAGCGTTTTGACGAAAACGCGCTACCAGACCCAGCCTTATTCAACCTTTAAGGATATTGTAGATGACTAGCTTTTTAATACCCATTAAGTGGATGATTTTCAGGCTACCAAATCATATGCTCATATAGACCAATTTTGTGTATTGGGTATCAATTGATTTTATAGACCAATTAGTAATATAATTTACAAGGTTGATCTTGCTTTTTGATTCAGTGCTAAGTGGCTGATTCCGAATGCCAATCTTCTATTAAAAATTATGAATTGTTACTTTAGTTTCATTTTTGTTCCAGTTTCATTGTCTTTATGCATTGTCTATATGAGTCCACCAGTTTGAATGAACAAGAGTCTCCTGCAATTTGATCACATTTGCAGGATAAAAAGTAGATGCTGCCAGCTTCTTAAAAATTGATTGTAGAAAAGTAGGATGCATTTTTTGATGATTAAAAATTGATTGTAAAAATTGATTGTAGAAAAGTAGGATAATATTTTTGAAAAGTAGATGCTGCAAATGTGATAAAAAAAAATTTATGAGTAAAATTTTTTCATCACAAAATTATCAATTGTTACTTCAGTTTCATTTTCAGACAACAGTTCAATGACTTTGTTCAAAATTATGAATTGTTACTTCAGTTTCATTTTTGTTACTTCAGTTTCATTGTCTTTATGCATTGTCTATATGAGTCCACCAGTTTGAATGAACAAGAGTCTCCTGCAATTTGATCACATTTGCAGGATAAAAAGTAGATGCTGCCAGCTTCTTATAAATTGATTGTAGAAAAGTAGGATGCATTTTTTGATGAGTAAAAATTGATTGTAGAAAAGTAGGATAATATTTTTGAAAAGTAGATGCTGCAAATGTGATTAAAAAATTTTGATGAGTAAAAAAATTTTCATCACAAAATTATGAATTGTTACTTCATTTTCATTTTCGGACAACAGTTCAATGACTTTGTTTATATATAGGTACAATCTATATGCATTGTCTTACTTGAATATCTGCCTTAGGACCCATTTTAATTAAACAAATTTGGTTTTTTGCCATCATCAAGACTCTGCTCCCGGATCCTCGATCATTGGTCAATATACATATGCCCTAGCTTGCATTCTAAATAACATTGATAGAAAAACTATGCACTCATAGTGCCAAAGGCTAGATATGTACCCAACATCCTAAACTGATTGAGACAGCACTGATCTAGTTCTGGCCTAGAAATGGTAATTATATTTATTGCAAAAAAAAAAAAAAGAATGGGAAATATGGACATGATATTGCTCTAACATGTGTATAGAGTACGAAGACAACAATGTTTTACAAAAAAATACAAAAGTAACTTTAGATTTTTATTCCAGTATAGATGATCATATTGTTTTAATTGGTTACCGAGAGGTCTTTATTTTTAATTTTTAATTTTAGACTCTTTTTAAAACATGATTAAATCATATATCGATTTTTTTAAATATTTACACCCTCCAATACTGACATTCTCCCATATTCGCGCCGTGCCATGGGCACGGGCACAAAGACTAGTATATATATATATATAAGTACGTAACAAAGCATAGTAATTGAGCACATATACGCCTGACAATTATAATCTGAAACCTGTTATCCATTTTGACTCGATAATTTTTACTTTATAAATGTATGATTTTCTTTAGAAAAAAATTCAGATTAAGATGGATCGACCCGTCTTAATCTGTTACCTGTTATAACCTACCTATTTTGACCCCTTTGATAATTAGGTTCTAATGGGGTTTGACACGTTATCGGTCCCAACCCAACCCCTACATGTCTCAACCGACCCAATTGTTAGGCCTACTACACTTAACTTAGTTCGAGAGTAACCAGTTCTGCTACTCAAAGGTATTTACCGGTTTTGATTCTTGTAGTTAACATTTGGGAAGTAAAACATAGGCCCAAGTAGGCGTCGTGCTCTTGAATTGGCCCATGGAAGCGGACTAATTTGTGGTGCATGACTGCACGCAATCTAATTGAATGAAACCAAGTGTCAATTTAACTGAAAATAAATAAATAAATAAACGGATTTAAATATCCACACATACCCCCCCCCCCCCACACAAATTGTCCGCATAATGAATTATGAAATCACGACTTATTCGGTCTTTAGCATTTTCGATCATAAACCTTTTAAAACATTTATCCACCATGTAATGTTATCAATTTATAAATTCATAAACTTAGAGCACCACTAATACAAATATGAATGTGAAAAAACCTCTTCAATGCAACAATGAATATGACGTGTCAATCTTTTTTTTAAACATTCTTGATAAGGATGTCAATTTTTCATATTTTAGTTGAGAATATGAATACATTTCATTTTTTAATTAAATTTCATTTTAGTGGTGGAATACACGTCACATAAGATCAATCTACGGTTGCATTGAGGATATCTCTTTTAATTAAATTTGAAGAAGACAAAAAAATTATTATATGTGATTAAGGGTGTTAATTATCCACATTCATACGAGATCAAATTCATAGTTGTATTGGTGATGATCTTATTCTTCAATGTACATAAACCTATGAAAATTTTATATCATGGACTCTATCTACATCATTTTATTCTTTCACAATATACATTTAAAGTAATATATTTATTTTCAAAAATAAATATATCATTATAAAACATAAAAAAATAGAGAAAAAAATATATTATGTTCACCAAATTATTTATTCATTTATTAATTTTATCTTTCAAAATTTTTTATTCAATTATATTTATTAGTAATTAAAAAATCTTAAGGACATAATTAATACTACATAATTAAATCAATTACAAAGTAATTAAAACTAAAAAAGAGAAACTTTAAACGAGTGAAAAAGAAAAAGATTGAAAAATGGTTGCCCGTTCCAGTTCAAACATCTATAATCTATAACTTAAAAAAAATCCAGCAAAGCATAGATAGATCGGTTGATAAACTTGCAACACTCGTTGGTTTCAAGGTGTAAGGTGGATTCCCACAACGGCTTGAAGCTTCTTCATCTCGCTATCAATGTCAAGTTTGTATGCAACTGCCAAAATCTTTAACAAAATCTTTAAGACTTGATCATCACTTGTATCTAATTTGTTCGAAAATCACAATTATTGAGACAACGAAACGGGGATTGATTAAATATGATACTGGACGATTATGTATATTGACGAATAAGGAAGAAGAAGTATTAACAGTGGAGGAAGAAGAAAGCAGTAGAGATGTAGATGAAATCAATTTGAATCGCGATACATTGATTTGAAATCGTGATGTATCGCTATAAAATGAAAAATGACAATTACACAATTTGGAAGCATCGCGAATCAAAATCATGTATATCGATGCACGTAATTATGTTTTTGCATGTGCACGTTCAATTCATTAAAGATATACTCGTCTTTTTACACTAAAAGTTTTTTTTTTTCTGGTTAAAAAAATTATAAAAAACTAGCGGTTGAATTTTTTTGAAAAGAACTGCCCGGATTTCACCAAGTCAATTACTTTGCCTAGACAATCTGGTCTGGTCAATTGACAACTTTGTGTTCAGCCATATTCAGTATTCCTTCCTTCTTGAGCCCAATTTGACTTCTAATCAAGCCCAGCTTCTTGCTTGGTTGATCCAAGCGATCCTAATCTAATAGGTGAAATTCGGGTCAATCCACTTTTTGAAATTTCTTACATCTTCAGTCTAGTGTTTTTATTTTGGGCAAATTTTAAGTGGGTATAATTTTATAAATATGTTTTCATCTAGGTCTATTAATTTTTTGGATATTTTATATAACTACAAATTGGTTGTCAAATGACAAAAAATGCCATTAATGAAGACAAATCTCATCCGACCTAAAAAAATCAAAACAAAAATTTCAAAAATGTTGATACCAAGGCTTGGCATCATGACTGTTTTTACAGTTTATTTAAGCCCAAAAAAAAATAAAAAATACTGATGTCAAGTTTGGCATCAGGACTGTTTTCAAAACAAACAAATACAATAATGCTGATGCCATGGACAGGCATCAGAACCAGACATCAAGTTGCTGATGTCAAACCCATGCATCAGTTTGCAGCCAAACACAGGCATCAGGTTACTGATGCCAAACCGGTGCTAGTCCACTCATTATATCTTCCACGAAGTCGCGTTCGTCCCGGTTCTTCTTTCACTTTGGCCTACCTTCTCCCTTCTCACCTTGAATCCTGGAGTGTGGTTGATTTTGTGAAAAGGAAAAGGGGGTTGTTCCTCCTTCACGCACAGGCTCCATCTTTCTCTCTCTAGTCAGCTGGCATCACTGGTTAGCCTCTTCATCTATCTTCTTCTCCGACGAAGCCTCCTCTTCTTTCTAAATCGTCGGTCTCCATCCTCACCGACATCTCCCTTCTCTCTCTCCCCTCTATTCATACCCGGCCACCATCATCCATCTCCGCTCCTTTCATCCTCTCCGGCGAATCAACAGCTTCAACTGTCACCGCCCGCATGGCAGGGACCTCTCTCTCTAAGATCGTTCTCCAAGCATCATCAACTCCCACCTTCTTAATCTCAATCTCCCCCCTTCTTTCTCAACAACTAGCCCATGTTCGTGCCTCATCTCCTTGCACAGCTCCTAGCATCACCCGCTTTCCACAGTAGCCAGCGTCGTCTTCAGTCATCGCCATCTCTCCCCCTTCATCTTCTCCGTTCATACCCGTCCTCTTCCCTCTCACCTCTGTTTAAAGAATATGCTGGAGCGTGGTTGATTTTGTGTAGGCGTGGGTGTATGTTTGTTGGATAGAGATGGGGAACATAGAGAATTAAGAGAGAATGGAGGCGACAGAGGAAGGTGGGGAGGAAAGGGCATTGACGTACTTTCACCCCAAAATTGTACCTAAAAGATATGTCCAAAAAATAGTTGGATTTATTTGAAAACATATTTTAAAAGATGTACCAGCTTGTAATTTGTTCTTTTATTTTCAACCGCAAAAAATCACTTTTCAAAATATTGTTCCAAAAATGTTATCGTCTCATCCAACAGCTCCGGCAACACACTTTGGATTCGTAAATCACTATTGTTGGGCAACGAAACAGAAATTTTCTAAATCATTAACTATGAAACTTTAATGAAAAAGTGTTAGGTTTGAGGATTTTTCACAATAGGGACGAAGGCGAAGAAAGAAGAATAAGAAGACTTACGATGGAGGAGAAGAAAGAAGAAGACTAAGGACATAATCTGTTTCATTACAATTTTGAACCGCGTTGGAATTAGACTAGACAGTTAAACTATTGAACCGCAGTGCAAAATCAGACTAGACAGTTAAACTATTGAACCGCGGTACAAAATTAATACAATAAAATTGATGAACCGCGGTGCAAAATCAGAGTAGACAGTTAAACTATTGAATCGCAGTGCAAAATTAATACAATAAAATTGATGAATCGCGGTGTAATTAGATTAGAAAGTTAAACTATTGAACCACGATGCAAAAATTAAAGAAATAAAATTAATGAACCATAATGCAATTAGATTAGATATTTAAACTACTAAACCGCAGTGCAAAACTAATGCAATAAAATTGATGAATGACGGTGTAATAAAACTAGGCAATTAACCGCGTTGCAAAAATTAATGCAATAAAATTGATGAACCGCGGTACAAAAATAACGACTTCTATAGTGCCTACGGTTCATTAAGGGTATTGAAGTCATTTTGCCACGAAAAGTGATTTTTTTTTTATAAAAAAAGAGAGGGTACTTTAGTGATTAGAACCTTCAAAAAGTGAACCGGCCCATAATTTCTTTTAATCTAATCTATGCTCAATTGTAAGCTGCCCTATCAATTGAAGGAGAAATTGCGGTTCCGTCCACTTTTCAAACTTTTTAATCACTCCAGTCTTGTGGTTTTTTTTTTTTTTCAATCGGAAAAGAGTACTTTTGGGGGCAAAAAGACTATGATATCTTTAATGAGCCTTAGGCGCACTACAAAATACATCGCGGTACATCAATTTTTGCTCAGCGATGAATCAAATTTAAATAGAATCAATTTTTATTACAAAATTCAATTTTTGCACCGCGATGAATCAAATTTTGCACCGCGATATATAAATTTAATTATCTAACACAAATTGTATCGCACTGCACCAACTTTTATGTATTGCGATGAATTAATTTTTGTCTGCGATACATAAAATATTATCTATTCAATTTTTGTATCGTGATACAAAATGATCAAGGTTCTAAAAGTCGCTAGGCGAGCGCTAAGCACTAGACCATCACCTAGCGCCCTAGGGGACTAGTCGGGCTTAGGCGGGGTCTAGAAATTAAGATATAATTATTATAGTCCTCAGTTTTTAAGTGTAGATTTCAAAAAGACATCAAACACTACACTGACTACAATTTGGAATTTTACGAAATTCTTATTTTTGACATTTCGTCAAACACATTGACTATGATGCGTAAATTTGTAAAATCGATTAGATTTAAAAAATATATAACAAAAAAATAAGAATTTTGAATTTAAGGATAATTTATAAGTTTCTAAATGTTGATTATTGGAATATGTTTCTTGATAATTTAATTATCACCTTGCATATTTTATATGTTGATTTGCTTGCCCCCATTACAAGTGAATCATCACAGGTGGCTAAAAGGTCTGCGTATCGGTTAGTGTAGCAACTTGTATGATTTCACATAGGTCTTAGATTAGGTGTGACCTGATCTAGTCCTACCTTCCTATATGATGATCAAAACAGACCAGCACTTCAGAATGCACTCAGCACCGGAAGACCTACAGCTATGTCAACAGCCTTCAGTGATAACAGATCAGAATACTCTTAAGACTCATCACCGGCAGACATACTACAAGTTATAATGCTATCACCGGTAGACATCAGTTCTCCTGAATCGGAAGACTTGTTTCCACTGGCTCGAAGCATTCCACCGACCGACTTTAAAATATGCACGTGCTACAGAGAAAAGTCAAGAAGATGCTCGAATCAAGATAAATATGTCTGTGCCTCAAAAAGCCTGATATACTTAAAGCTACAAGACTTTCTCTCACTCAAGTAGTCTGTTAAAGTCAAAAAGCAATTACTTTATTGAACAGACCACCGATGCAACGGACATCGAGACCTACTCTTGAGATTTATCAACCTAGTCGGCAGGACAACGAGTTCCAAGATCTACAGGACTAAATCTCTGCTCCAAACAGTCAAAGATCTTATGGACAAAAGATCTCTATCCGATAGTCTTCAACCACTACATCTCCAACGGATAGAAATCTTCGAGTCTTCATCTCTCAACGATCATATTGATTCTCGCCTATATAAACCCTCTCTCTTACTCAAATAAATAGAGCGTCAAAAAGGAAGTGAGATGTAGTAACAGTGTAAGCTACATCTAAGATTATCAAATGATACACTGTGAGCAACGAGTAACTCAATCTACTCAAGAACTTCATAGAAAAGAAATCTTCAAAGAGATCGTCTTCACCAACGTATCTCTGATTTCTACAACAGATTGCAGTGAACTCATCCAGCTCTTAGCAAGACACCTTTAGTGGATAGCTAGGAAGAAAAGCTTGGAAAAGAGGAGAGAATGATCAGAAACTTCAATAGACAGAAATCAAGATCTGAAGATTGATGTTAGACAATGTCTGAAAAAAATGAAGAGTTGTCTGTAGATATTACATTCATATCTTCAGATTTGTATTCCTATACAAATGTTGTTGATTGTGCAATTATCAATCATCATGGAAGGTCGAGTGTTTTACACTCAATCGTTCAGATATATTTTTATATCTGAACGACCTTAAGAATATCTTCCTTCTCATAACAGTTTCTTGATTTCGTCTCCTATTGTCCCTTGCAAGTTAATGATCCTTGAATGGATAATTAAGTAAGGATTGAGACTTAGGAAGACAAAGCCAGAAAACTGGACATAGACTATTTCGACTAATGTAATATGTAATTTATCTTTGAATAAATTCATATATTCTTACTAATACTTTTTCTCTCAGTCCTTATATATCTATGATGTTTTTATAAATGATTTATCATTAGAAAAGTCATTCTCTACTTGATCTCCTAAACCTGCATTTGAAAGAAGAAATAAGTGTGTTGTTGTTCTGAACATATATTCGTGTACAGCCACTTTTGACTTCTCCAAATCATAGTCTCTTTACCCGCTATACAAATATTTTATCAGGCTTTTGATTTGATTAAACAGTTTATTGGCAGAGTTGTTACTTCTCCTTTGAGTAAGTCTACCGATAGCCTCTACCAGCAGACATACTCAACTTGATAAATTGTAACTGCCAACCAAACTACGCTTTATGTATATCCAAAAGAAAAGTTTTTAAATTGACATTATAGGCTATTCACCCCCCCCCTCTAGCCTATTTGAGCATTATTGTGGACCAACACTAAACTTAAGGGACCATTCATGACATTAAAAAAATAGATAGCAAATGCCCAAAACTAATAAATTAAGGGCTTGTTTGGTAATCGGATAAGGATAAGCAGTATTATTAATCCATATACTATTAGTGCCCTCGCTATTAATCTTCACTTGTATATCAGGGATATTTTTGAGATTACAAATGTTAATCCTAATTTTTTTTAGTGAGGGCGCTAATAATACCACCCTTCCACTTGATATTAATATTTAATAATAAGGGGATAATGATTTTATTTGGATAACTCGTATTATTAGTCCCGACCACCTATTACGTACCAAGCATCCGGTAACTTGACTTATTAATCATATCTGACTTTAATCTTGACTACTAAATGACACCTAAAAGCATTAATATATACATCCTAATTTTGTACCCTATTTTATATTTTACAATAAGTATCATAAAATAGACTAAAAATTATTTTTTACATGCTTCAAAAACAAAGTACAAAAAGATAAAGAAAATGAAAAAGTAAAAAAGAAATCAAGAAAAGAAGTACGTAAATA
This sequence comes from Codonopsis lanceolata, assembly GCA_013146195.2. NCBI lineage: Eukaryota > Viridiplantae > Streptophyta > Magnoliopsida > Asterales > Campanulaceae > Codonopsis > Codonopsis lanceolata. Next base: position 35,047,980 of record CM028379.1, on the reverse strand, counting down.
AAGAAATCAAAGAAAAAAGAAATGAAGGAGAACGAAAAGAAGAAAAAGAAAATCAAAACAAAAAGAAACCCATCAAAAGTCAGCAGCCTACTCCTATTTCTCACCCATTTTTCCATTCCCCGCCAACCTACACCCGCTCCATCAAATAAATCCCATGATTCACTAAGAGCATGTACAATGATTTTGTCAAATTAAATCAAAAATTAAATATAATCCATTAAAAATAAATAAAATAATTTATTAAATATTTATTTGATTCAAAATCAAAAAACATTCCTAATAATGATACAAAATCTAATACATTTATATACCCACCATCATTATCTCAATTAATAATGACTAGAAACTTGAAAAAATCATATAATTTTTTTCTGATATCCAAATTAAACAAATCAAGCCTCTATTTTCATAGATAAAAATGTGTACTTTAATTCAGAAAAATAAAATTTTAAAAATATTTCTTTTTTGGCTAAAAATTGGTCAAGAAAGGAAATGGGGGAAAAATAAAATATTTTCCACTCAAATGATGACACTTGAAAAAGGGACCTAGGATTTGGGGACTTTGGGGCTCATGAGATGATTTTTTATTTTTTATTTGTTAAAATCATTGGTTGATTTGGGGATGATTTTTTTAAAATTCCCTATTGAAGGGGAATATTTGGGTTAAATTTGGGGAAAAAAAAACCTCATTGTACATGCTCTAAGACAACCTCTCTTTCTCGGTTTCTTCTTCTCTTCCTCTCGCAATCCGCCCTTCTTTCTCCCTCTCATCCTCTCTCACGTCAACCCTCTCCCTCATTCACTCCCTCCATATTGGGCTCCCTCACCGATTCTTGTAAGAATTTTATGGACTTATATGTTTGTGCATATGATAAATATGTGCATTTGGGCATACAGACGTGTATGCACTGCGGCTTAACATATACTTCATGTTATCTAAAATTAATAGATCTTATTGAAGTGATTTATGAAGTTAAATGGGTCTAAGTCATCTTTGATAAGTATGAGGTATTAATTGAATATGTGTAGAGACCTCATGAATATTGCTAATTGTCAACTTATAATGGGCTGGTTGATAATTAGGTCAAACTATTTCTATAAAAGGTTGTTGTCTCCAATTATGCGTAGGTTAATAATATTTTCTCTCTATTGTCTCATTAGTAAGAGAAACCATAAAGATACTAGGCTACAATTGGAAGACGCATAACCAAGAGACAATCGTTCTCATGGATTCAGGTACACTTCCGCATCTAGTTTATTGTTTCGGGTAATTCCTATGTGAAGCTTAAGATCTATGGTTATTAGTATTGCTTTTAATTCCTACAAATCTCTCTCATAAGTTCACTCTCCCTTCCACTGCTCCGTCTGTCGGCCCTTCTTGGTTCCCCATTCTCAGTTCCCCCTTCTCCTTTTTCCAACGAAAAGGGTATGATGAGCAATAAGGATAATTTGTTTTTCTTTCCTTCTCATTTCATCCCTCTTCAATAACGCCATCCAATCCCACAAATTTTTAGAAATTTAATTTGGCAAAGCTAGGCGTAGTCGACGCCCAAGACGACTAGTCGACACCTAGGGCGACAAGTCAGTGATTTTTTAACCGATTTGAAGGAAGTCGCGGCGGTGGGGTTCTGCCTAGTGCCTAGGTCGATTTTTTGAACTATGAAAATGATAATGAACCAAACCATGTCCTCTACCTTCTTCCTCCATCTCCTCCGGCATAAGCCTTTTTTTCGTCCCCCTCCTCATCCATCTTCATCCTACTGAAAAATCCTTCAACTCATAACAGATTCATTACAGTTTTGTACATAATGAATCAAAAAAACCATTTACCTTTCGGGGGTGTTGCCCCCGAACCCTCACGAAGGGGCGCTGCCCCCTCGATCCCCACGATCTGACCGGGCAAGTCGATCCCTGTTTCGTTATGCAACAATGGTAATTTTCAAACCTAATATGTTTGCCGAAGCTGTTGAGGGAGACAATGACATTTTTGGAACAATATTTCGAAAAATGACCTTTTGTCGTTGAAAAAAAAAGAAGGGATACTGGAGGGATTAGAAACTTTGTAAAAGGGACTGACCATAATTTCACCCTAAATTTAATTAACATTAAATTCCCCTCCCAACCTTACCTAAAGTTGCACACATAATGTCTTGAGTCCCAATTTTGGGCAAAAGCCCTGATAATCTCTCCCAAATGCTGATTATAGCATAAAGGAGATTGGGAATTCAAGGATTTGGGGTGTATAATTTAGGTTTGGCTCACCCGCTAAAATTAACGGGGATTAGGTCAACTAATTCATCAATTCATGAACTATGGAGTACTTAATTTTATTTATTTAATCAATGTAAAATGATGTAGGACAAACCTTGTTTTGCAACAACACTCCCATGCATAATGTATTATTGATGATGAAAATCTAACCTGCCCAATCATAGTTCGATCGAATGTAGATAATAATTTAATATTTATAGTTTAATAACTCAATCGTATATACTTCGTATTAATTTAGCTATGTAAGTGCTTGTTTGGTAGAGCGTTTTGAGCAAAACGGTGGCAAAAATACATAATTTTTTCTTTTAAAGTGTTTCAATGCAGTGTTTTAAAACGCAACATTTTAAAAATGTGATGCGTTTACAACTACTATGTTTATGAAAATAACGTTTTGAAATAGTTTCTCAAACGTGTTTACAAGAGAAAAAAGTTACGTTTTAAAAAAACTGTGTTTTCAAAACGTTGCACCAAATGAGACCTAATTGTACATTAGAAATGAAGTTTAATTTTTTTTTGTTGATTCAGAACTAAAATGCGAAGTCAGAGCATCTAAGGACTTCTGTAGCCATGTTTGGAAAAAGGGAAGCACCGGAGCACGATCTAGAAGAAGAAGTGCACCGAAGCAATTAATGAAACAATTCATTAGTGCGATGGCACACTTACAACATGCCATGTTTCCGTCCTTCATTAGGATGACCCATGATGTTTTTATATGGATTCAAGTTTGGTCTTTTTGATTTTGACTAAATCCAACCTATTCCGCTTGTTTCTCTCTCACTGCTTGGCATGTTTGCTTGATGGATAACATGCAGTCTTATTTGATGGGTATATAGGACTGTTCTACTGGAGACCTACTTCAAATAAAAAAGAGTAGGTCACTTAAAATACAGTCTTACAGATCTTAATTCGTAAGATATAGTTATCCATGTCAAATGGGTTAAGAATTAGAAATTGCAGTGTCACCCCTTAAATTTTGAAAATTATAATGTCACCCCTCAAATTTTATAAATGAAAATCATCACATTTGACATTATAAGTGTCACTTTTGTCATTAAAAGTATCACTTTTTAGTATTAAAAGTGTCACTTTTGTTTTTGAAAGTGTCACTTTTGGCATTTAAAGTGTAGTACTTAAAGTAAAAATGTGTCCCTTTTTTTACATTGAATGTGTCATTTTACCCTTAAATGTGTCACTTTTTTATATTTAAATGTGTCATTTTTAATCTCTCAATATGGAAGTCATTATATATGAAAGTGTCACATTTTCCCCTTAAATGTGTCACTTTTGCCTTTTAATGTGTTACTTTTAGTTCCTCAATGTGTAAGTCATTATGTATGAAAACGTGCCAATTTTTTTGCTTTAAATGTGTTACTTTTGCCATTGCATGTGTCACTTTTGTCGTTAAATGGTTCACTTTTGGCCCCACAAATGTCATTATATATTTCGTGTTTTACTTTTTAGCTTTTAATGTGTCACTTTTGCACTTAAAGTGTCACTTTTCATATTTAATGTGTCACTTTGCATCTTTAATGAAAATTATCATATTTTTCTATTAAAAATGTCACTTATAACCTTTAAAAAATATCACTTTTGCTCTTAAATGTATTACTTTTAACTACAAAGTGTCATTTTGCATTAAAAATATAGTTAATCAAAATTTTTAGTTGATTTAAAACTAAAATGCTAAGTATGGGAGGAAAGAGGATTCAGCAGCCAAGTTCTGAAAGTTTAGAGGCACTAGAACATGATCTGAAAGATGGAGGGTACCAAAGCAATTAGCCAGAGTTTTCATTAATGTGGTGGCATGCTAAAAACGTGCCATGTATCCTTCATATATTGATTGTTGAACCTTCTGCTCATTTCATCTCCGACAATGTTACACCTACCACCATTGACCTGCGAGATTTTAAAATGGGTATGGGTTGGGTTGCTCCATCTCACCTGCTATTTTGATTCGTTTTTTCGATGGGCAACCCCTAACTTCTGTGAATGAGGTGCTCATGTCAAGACCCGACCCGAATTCCAACACTGGATCCCGAGGTCGTGCCGCTGGAACTAACAAAAGGAGAGGAGAAGCACCTGTTAAACAATTGTGCAAGTCGAACAGCCGAGCTAATAAACTTTAAACATGAACATAAGGTCGTACTAAAATACGGTATTTCAAAAATCGAATCTGTGGAAACAATAATAGAATGAAGCCCCGAGCTATTAGGCTCGAAACCAATACCAAAGGAAACCAAGAGAGACGATTGTCTCACGAGGAGAAAACAAAACTCACGTGCCGCAACATTGCACACATAGAACAAACCATCGGTATTCCAAGCCGGTGTTTTAACAAAGACCTAACCTGATATATACAATGACCCAACGGTTAAACCATATCGGGGTTAACAACAACAACAACAATAGTGAATGTCCTGAGGCTACTTCTTACCCAGGAGATAACTGAATAAATACTATAAGATAAAGTATACCAACTCGACTACATAAGTCAACAATAGAAAACAATCCAACAAGACTATAAATAAACTAGCCAACCATAAAGTCTATATAACTTTATACAACGTCATCCTCAATAGGAAAGAAGGACAAATAATAATAATAACAATATAAAGCTATACAGGACTTCGTGAGCTACAACTCAGAAGGAACGGAAACTGCAACAGTCACGAATCACACGATCTCAATTCAGCTATCGACCCACTGTGCACTGCTACAGTCAGGATCTACTTGACCTCAACGCGGCTAACGAATAACTGCACACTAGAAAATAAAGTACGGAGTGAGTCATAAAGACTCAGTATGCTACTACAAATAACAATATAACATAATATGAAACATTGTTATAAATAAAAATGTCCTCGCGTTACTACGACGAAATCCGTGAAGACGTGTCTTATGCTTTAGATACTCCACAAGATAACCTTTCTTTCTCATTTACTAAACCATCCAAATGAACCAGGGTGAGATTATGTGCTCATAAACAAACCAAATCAATTAGAATGTATTACTCCTAATGTCATCATGTAAATGGATATATATGTATATACATCAAATCTCTCAATAATGCACAATCATATCAAAGTACAAGTCTAGCATGTCAAGTGTTTCATGCTTATTAAACCCATCAAGGATATCGATATATATATATATATATATATATATATATATATATATATATATATATATATATATATATATATTTATATTTATTTATTTATTTATTTATAAACAACCATACCAAGTCTCCCATATTATTCACAGTCATATAGATCTCATAATGTCAGCATGTATATACATATATGTATATGCATATCAAATCGCTCAAATATCATACAATCAAGATGAACACAATCATGTAGATCTCAAGTTCCATTAAGCACTTGGTTATAACATAGGTGCTCATAGTAAGCCACATAAAGGATATAGAAGATACCGAATCAATATCTTTGTGTTGCTCCTGCAATCACACATGTTAAACTGTATCGGGCATAAGATACCCGTGATTGGTGTATCAAAGTACCGAGCTCTCTACTCGGGAATAGCACTAGCCAATGTGCCCTCTTGATTACGACAATGGGGGCTACTTCTCCACTGTACCTAGCAGTGAAGGGGTGTGAGAACCGTATCCGGTACACCGATACCATGTGACCATGCACGAATCCCATAATTCGTGAAGTCAACGCATCGTCCCACCATTAACGTAATAACTCAACTAATGCCAGGTGGACTTATATGCAATGCACAAGTAGATGTTTACTTGCCAAACTCAAGTAGGCATATAACTCTACTAAATTCACATGATTATGCGTATCATTTCTAAAATCACAAAATCATATTAGGAGTTCAAGTGAGTCTCGAAATAACAAGTGCCAAATATGTACACTTAAATCAAATGATGTTCCAAAAGCTAGTAGACCTAGTCAAATGGATTCTAAATATCATATGATCTAACAATGGTCCTTGTAAGGTTCAATCGTTCCTTAAATTCGACTCCGTTGAGTCTTCATTACAATTAATCCCCAAATAGGGTATAAATACTATATGCATTTCTAGCCCTTCTACGTTCTCGTTTTAGGCTTTGCTAGGTTCTTGTTTCATTTAGAAACCTTAGTTTGTCAAGTTCATAGCTCTACCTATTAGTGAAACTCAAAGTTGAACCACCAATCATACTGTAATATCCCCATTGCCACATCGGGTAGGTGTGGGACTTGTGTGTGGTTTATAAGGTGGCCACACATTACTAGTGAGCACCAACATCATCCATGGACTTTTGGGTCAGCTTGTGGTGAGCGTGATGACCCAAGGTGGGGCATGCTAAGTGGGCAGTGTGTGGGCTACACGTAGCTGACTGGGCTTTCGGGCTCGGAGCGTTACAAATGGTATCAAAGCGGGTCCTGACCAGAAATGTGGGAACAAAGTGTTGTGCGAACCAAAGTGCTACACCGCGGAAGGTGGGAGCCACTTCTTGATCGCCATACGAGCCACCTCTTGAATCCTGCATCGCCCAGGGTACGGTTCGGCCTTGACGAGGACATCAAGGATTTAAGGGGGGAGATTATAATATCCCCATTCCCACATCGAGTAGGTGTGGGAATTGTGTGTGGTTTATAAGGTGGCCACACATTACTACTGAGCACCAACATCATCCATGTACTTTTGGGTCGACTTGTGGTGGGCCTGATGACCCAAGGTGCTGCGTGCTCAGTGGGCCAGTGTGTGGGTTACACGTAGCGGACTGGGCTTTCGAGCTCGGGGTGTTATGGGCACCAACATTATCCATGGACTTTTGGGTCGGCTTGTGGTGGGCCTGATGACCCAAGGTGTTGCGTGCTCAATGGGCTAGTGTGTGGGCTACACGTAGCAGACTGAGCTTTCGGGATCGGGTCATTACAATACCATAATTCATAAGGATACAAACAATACGTCATTGGCGCCTCATGGCATTCAAGAGTAAGTCATGCTTAAATCAAAGATACACAATATGCTTTATAAGTCATATTATCAATTAACATAAAAGAATCAATCTTTAACAAATGTAACAAATATGCACTTAGTCATAATCTCAAGTAGATATAGAAGTTCGTATTCTAGCAAGTAACCAAACTAAGTCATTAACTTAGAACTCAATCCATCATATATTGTCCAAGACTACTATATTAGTCTAGGGTCGTTAAACCATTGGCTTGTAAATAATAAACTCTTCCTAGGATGGTAACTCATCCTATCTCCCAAAAATCCATAGTAGTCCATGAATTACACAAACACTATCCTTAACAAGTTCGATCCTTGGAAATGGTGTCGTAGCTACAACTCTCATTACTATGAAACCTTCTAGAGGTTCTCTAATCGTTGAAAGTCGAGTAGTGCATTCGAGGAGGAAACCAACTTAAGTATGACCAAGATTCACGAAGTGTCCGACGATACTATTTTGTGAGGCTAAACAATACAAGCGAGTCTTAGATAAAAACTTGGTTATCTTTGCGACTAAATAAGGGGACTCTATATATGAAGTGCCAATACAAAGCCATCCTAAATCCTCCAATAGGAGGATTCTCTAATTCACCATATCGGAATTCACAAGGTATACCCAAGACTCCCCAAGCAACGTTTTAGACAAGTCCATGTGCATTCATGCACTCAAGGCGACTTTAATGAGTCGAAGTTCTCAACATCAATGACCCCAAATCCATAGGATTAAAAATAGGGTAAGACACATCCTTACAAGTCTCAGGACTTCAATCGAAGTCTTAAATCATCAACCCTCACAAGTCACACATAAACCGTTTCAAACATCCTTCATTCGAGATCACACATTTGTAACCCTAACATTCCCAAAACCCGTAAGACTTCATCCTAAAGTCATACAAACCATATTAAACCCTTTTGTGACTCAATTGAGTCAAGACACTAAGTTCATAACTAGGTTATAAATACAAACATGAAATTCATAGTAAAATTAGTTCATCAAACCTTTAAGCTAATATTTTAGACTCTAAGACTTTTAAGCAACCTCCCTCAAACCCTTCTTATATGATAGAAATAAATTCTAGGGCATGGAACCACATAACCTCAACATATAGTCTTAGAAATCACAAATAAATCATGGTAGACATGATAGATGCACTCTAGCATACTTGTAGCTAGTTTTGACAAAGAGGAGAGGGGTAGAAGCATACCTATCTTGGTACAAAACCAAAGGAAAAGTAATTTCAAACCATAGAGAATGATCTCCTCATCGAGGGGAACGCGTAGCTAGTCTCGGATCAAGAATCGGGTCACCGGAGCTCTGGGAACTATCAAGACACACACCAATCTCCCCTTGGTCTCTTACACACAAGCTCCACCATTGAAGAACTCAAAATATCTGATGTTAGGAGGTGTAAGGACTGGAGGTCTCCAACAATTGAACTCTAAAAGAGGTGAGAGAGCGAGTGCGGTAAGTGCCAAGCCTCTATTGGACAAACTCAATAAGGTTTAAGAAACTAAGTGAGGACTTAGTGCTAAATAATAACCATTAGGCTTAATCTAGCCTAATTAGGACTAATCAAGGTATTAGGGGTTGGTTTAGGACGGATTCATTAAGAGCTCAAGGGACAATTGACCAAAAATTGCAAAAGATCAAAAGCTGGAAAGGCACGAGGCGGTCGCTTGCCCCTTTTGACTAGGCGAGCACCTAGTCACAACTTCAAGGATGTCATGTTCTAGAAAGTAGGTGGTCGCCTGGTCCACCTGCTAGTCAAGCGCCTGGTCCTCTGGGAAGAGAAAAAGGCTCAAAACTTGGTCCAAATAGTACCCAACTCAACCCCAAACATCCTAGGGTGATAACCTACTCAAAACATAACCGAAACACTCCTGCATAACCCCCAAAATAAGTAGAAACAAAGGATGAAACTCACGACGAAAGTCAAATGATTGAAACTCAAACCAAACCAAGACTAAGCATGCTTGGATAAACATTCTCAAACATGTTAAGGACTAGTACACATGGTCTAGAACTCAAACCAACAACTTCTTAAGTCAAGTAGACAAGTTTCAAAGCAAAGGAGGGCATTCATAATACCCCAGTTCCAAAGAATCAAACCACGCGATAAAGACGAATGTGATGCTTAAAACATCAAAGGCACAAATAGACTTAGAGAATCTATCCCCCATGGAGTCCAACACTCTAAAACCACTCAAGACAATATAGTAATGACCTAGGGTAGAAACATACGAGTAAACTCTCCACTGAATCACGTTTTGACTAATGTCGAGTTACGACTTGAAACTATAACAAGTTAAAGGCTATGGAACATATAGTACATGGGTATTGGCTTCTAGATAGCCTACCCACACGTACCTAGGCACTCATAACAAGCCGAACAAGAAACGCTACGGCCATTCGGCACGTAAAACAAGGAAGCCAAACACACGAAGGCTCAGGATCTTACACAGATATTTAGGGGCAGTGTTCAATTTAGTCATTCCGACATCAAATTTTTCCATTTTGATGCCTACCATTGTTGATATTTTGTGGCAGTGTTTAATTATTCATTCCGAGGCCAATTTTTTCAATTTCGATGGCAAAGAAATCACTTGTAGACAAATCTATTATCAATGCGCACAGCCCTATGATGTTTAGTTTGGAGTCAAATAAAATGTTGAATGTGTGCACAAAATTTGAACATGAGAGTACACTATAGCAATGGCTCCAATATGGGCTCGTTGCCTATGAAGTGGGCGTCGTTGCCTATGATGTGGGCGTCGTTGCCTATGAAGTGGGCATCATTGCCTATGATGTAGGCATCGTTGCCTCCGATGTGAGCCTTGTTGCCTACCATTTTGGATGCGTTTTAAATGATCCAAGAAGATGTATATGTACCTGTGATTTGGACAATGCTTTGAGCGATGCCCAATGTTTTGATACTATGATTCTCAATGTTTTAATAGTGTGATGCTTAGTTTCCAGACCTGTCTCTGGTGTAAGCGTCGTTGCCTATGATGTTGGCGTCGTTGCCTATGATGTGGGCATCGTTGCCTATGATGTGTGCATCGTTGCCTATGATGAGTCGTTGTAAACTCAATAAACCCAGATTGTGTTGCCCAAAATGAATGACATCCAATGTTTTGAGCGATGTCCAATGTTTTTTATTGCGATGCCCAAATTTAGACAGTGGCTTTGTCCGCACGCTTTTCCTTCATTAATGGTATCTTCATCATTTTCCCTCTAAAAGTGTACTTTAGAGGTTTAAATCAAATTTATTGAACTTTTGCGGTTATATTTTCTCCACAGAGGACCGTTCCGATTATCACCCAACATTTATGCATGAAGGTCGCCCATTATATTTTTTGTTAATTTTGTCAGTGTATTTAAACTAGGGGTGTAACTCTGAATCTCCGAATCATGAAATCGAATTGAATCGGCAGGTTTGGTTCAGTTTTGACATAGGACGGTTCAGTTCATGTTTTAAAATGTTATAAATCAACTAATTCTGTTTGATTTGCGATTTGTCACCTCTAAACCGAACCGAACTGAACTGAACTGAATCGAACCGAATCACCATATTAAAATATTTATTTTTTATTATATATACTATATAAATATGTTTATAATATAATTCATATTTAATTATATAATATAAAATCAAAATATCTCATGGTTTTGGACAAAGGTGACTAGTATTGATTATTGACGAAGACTCTAAGAGTCTAAGAGACAGACAAAGCCAAAGGACTCCAACTCCTAGACCAAATTTCAAAATTTCCCAAAGTTTCATCTCTCTCTCCCACGGAACAAACCCTAGAACCTCGCATTATGCTCGACTGTCGGCGCTTGCACAGTCGCACGCCTCCCCCGCAATCTCACTCTCACTCGCTTGACTCACTCTCTATCACAATTTCAGACTCTCCGTCTTCACTCACTCACAGGATCTCGCTTCGCCGTTGCCATCATCTCACTCTCTGGTCTGAGGTCTCCACTGCTATTATGGTAATTTCATCGTCTCTCTCTCTCTCTCTCTCTCTCTCTCTCTCTCTCCGTCTTTCTCCATAAGTTTCTCCCTCCCTCTTACTATGTTGATGTTGGTTGATGGTTCCTTCTCGATTTGTTACTATATGGCTATACGTTATGTCTGCCATTTTAAGAATTATTTAATTTAATTTTTGTGACTTTTTTGGAACTTATTTCATTGTTGTGCCTTTTAGAATTTAGAATCTTAGATGCCATTTATTTAATTTAAGAGGGACAAAATGAGAGTTAGTTTAACTTTTGTAGCCGAAGAATTAGTCCAAGTTGGTAATTTTATAATCTTAGATGCAGTTTCTTTAATTTATTTGGAATCTTAGATGCAGTTTCTTTAATTAATTTAGAATCTAAGATGCAATTTATTTAATTTTGTACTTTTTTCAGGATACACAAGAATCTCATAAAGATAAAAATGTTGTTGATTTGGTTGGAGGTTCAAGTGGCACTAAAGCTCATAATATCACTGATTCAACTACACCTACTCCTACACCTACATAGCCTACTACAGAGACAACTTTTCCGGTAAATAAAAAAGATATAAATTTGAAATTTGGCAACACTTTGAACACTTATTTGTTGGAGAAAATGATAAAAAAAAATATCATCATTCTGTTTGCAATTATTGTAAGGGGGTGTATGGGAATACTACATCCACTTCTACACTATGGGCTCACTTGGAGAGATGTGTGTTATACCTTGGTAATAAGAAGAATAAGAAAGAAAAAACATTAGAATCATTCAAGATTGAGGAATGGGATAGAAAATTAATTTCTTGGAAGTTTGACCCAGTTGAGTGTCGAAAGGTTGTTGTTGAAATGATTGTTGTTGATGAGCTGCCCTTTAGTTTCATTGAGCGTCAAGGTTTCAAAAAATTATGTAATTGGTATGCCTAGATTGCAATTAGTATCTCATATTGCAATTGCTAAAGATTGCTTGAGATTGTATGGTGATTTGAAAATTCAATTGAAATCTGCTTTGGCCTTTCATGCTCATAGAGTTTACCTCACAACTGATGTATGGATATGTATACAAAATTTGAGTTATATGGTTCTCATGGCACACTTTATTGATCACAATTGGAAATTGCAGAAAAGGATTTTGAATTTTTCCACCATTTCTAGTCATAAGGGTGTAGCGATTGGAAATGCCATCGAGTCATATATGCTTTAGTGTGGAATAAATAAAGTCTTCACAATGACGGTTGATAATGCATCTCTTCTAATGATACTGTAATTACTCACATGAAGAAAAAACTTTAAAAAAAAAAAAAACAAAAACTTTTGTTTTAGATGGTGAGTTTTTTCACATGAGGTGTTGTGCACATATTTTGAATTTAATTATGAGAGATGGAATGAAAGAGGAGGCCGGTTCAATTGAAAGGATCCGTTTCGTGAGGTACATTAGAGGTTCTCCACAAAGAGTTGAATAATTTAAGACTTGTTGTGAATTAGATGAAAACCCTTACAAAAACAATTTGGTCTTAGATGTCCCAACTAGGTGGAACTACACTTACCTTATGTTGGAGACTGCACTTAAATTTCAAAAGTCATTTGAACGGTTTGAGGATATGGATCCTAATTTTCGTTTTGAGCTTAAAGATAAGGTTCCCGGGGAATACGACTGGAGAAATGCCATGATTTTTTTGCAAGTTCTGGAAATTCTTCTATGAAGTTACAAATAGGTTGTCGAGGTCTCTTTATGTCACATCTAATTCTTATTTTCATGATGTGAATAAGATTCATGAACTCATTAGAAGTTGGTCGAATAGTCACGATAACACGTTGAAAAACAAGGCTTTGAAGATGGGTGATAAATTTGTTAAATATTGGGGAGACCTTGATAAAATAAACATGATGTTATTGGTTTCCGTAGTGTTGGATCCTTGCTACAAATTTAAGTATGTGATTTATTGTTGTGGAAAAATTTACCTCAAAGAAATGGTGAGTAAGTTGGAGAAAAAAAACTTAAGGATACATTGAGTCGTTTATATGCTTATTACGATTCAATTAATTCGAGTTTTGACTCGCGTAAAGTTGGTGAGAGCTCAATTGATAATGAAGACAACCAAGGTGAAGGAATAATTGAGGAAGAACATTTTTTATTTGAAAAACAATTTTGGAATGACGAAGTTGACATAGGGGGTTCTAACTCTAAATTGGAGATGTATTTAGATGAAGTGAATATAAAAAACACACCCGGTGAAAATTTTGATATCTTGAAGTGGTGGGAAGTGAATTGTTCTAGGTTTCGAGTACTTTCTTTGATGGAACGAGATGTGTTGGCCATTCCTATGAGTACCATTGCTTCAGAATCTGCATTTAGCACGGGCGGACGGGTACTTGATCAGTTTTGTAGCTCATTAAGTCCCAAGGTGGCGGAGGCTTTGATTTGTGCTCAAGATTAGTTACGGGCTCCACCTCTTCATATCGAAACAGAGGAAATATATGGATGATATAACAGACATGGAATCAAGTAAGAGTTTTACATATTCTAAAAATATTTTTGTTGTTTTAATTTTAGTTAATTGCTTAATCTAATTCTTTTATACTTTTTTTTTTTGGTTTCAGCTATTAAGCAAGACCATAAAAATATCTCCGTTGACTTAAATTTGTTTCAATATCTCAGGTGTGTATTCAGTATTCCTTTGTTTTGTTTTAATGGTATCTCATTCTTTTTATTTCCTTTGTCATGTAATGAATTTTTAATGAGTTTTTATTATCCGTTGTTTTGGTTTTAAGAAAATTACAACATATTTTTGTTGTTACAACATATTTTTATGAAAATTACAACATATTTTTTTTCAAGTCTTTGCTAGTCCAAGTGAAGTAGTGAACACTAGGACTGGATTTGTTGTTGTTAAAAAAATTAGTATCCCATTGGTCGGTAGTAGTTATGCTCTAGTTAGTGATTTAAGAGTACTGAGCAAGGAATTTAGAAATAGGATGCGAGCATCAGAAGTAACATTTATGAACCATTGATTAGCGTATCAGACTGCTTGTCAATGGAATTAGAATATTAATCATAATATGAATACTTTGCAATTTAATTGAAAATTACCCAGTATCTTGGTCCCTAGTGATGAAACCAATCTGAATTGATTCTTAGGAGCATTATGGTTGGACATTCTTATATATGACATAAATTTTTTCTATTAAACGATTTCAATTTTTATTTTCTGTTTTACAAGTTTTTTAATAATATTTCTTTGTGTTTGCTTGGACGTCGAGTCGCCGACGGTGCTTTCAAGAAAATTATGTGTGGAAGACTGAAATGTTAATATTTTTTTATTGCTAATTACTCCTATTTATTTGAAATTTGTAATTTGCAAGAGAATTGTGACAAACATGTTTGTTTAATCTTTGTTCAATTGGTTTGAAAATCTTATTTTTAATGTTTGATGTTAAGTTGTTAATTAGCCTAATATTTTTTTAAAATTTAAACCACCAAACCGAACCGAACCATTCAATTCGGTTTCGTTCGATTCCATCATTCCACACATCATGCCATTTTTATTTTCTGTTTTACAAGTTTTTTAATAATATTTCTTGGTGTTTGCTTGTACGTCGAGTTGCCGACGGTGCTTTCAAGAAAATTATGTGTGGAAGACTGAAATGTTAATATTTTTTATTGCTAATTACTCCTATTTATTTGAAATTTGTAATTTGCAAGAGAATTGTGAGAAACATGTTTGTTTAATCTTTGTTCAATTGGTTTGAAAATCTTATTTTTAATGTTTGATGTTAAGTTGTTAATTAGCCTAATATTTTTTTAAAATTTAAACCACCAAACCGAACCGAACCATTCAATTCGGTTTCGTTTGATTCCATCATTCCACACATCATGCCATTTTTATTTTCTGTTTTACAAGTTTTTTAATAATATTTCTTAGTGTTTGCTTGTACGTCGAGTCGCCGACGGTGCTTTCAAGAAAATTATGTGTGGAAGACTGAAATGTTAACATTTTTTTATTGCTAATTACTCCTATTTATTTGAAATTTGTAATTTGCAAGAGAATTGTGACAAACATGTTTGTTTAATCTTTGTTCAATTGGTTTGAAAATCTTATTTTTAATGTTTGATGTTAAGTTGTTAATTAGCCTAATATTTTTTTAAAATTTAAACCACCAAACCGAACCGAACCATTCAATTCGGTTTGGTTCGATTCCATCATTCCACACATCATGCCATTTTTATTTTCTGTTTTACAAGTTTTTTAATAATATTTCTTGGTGTTTGCTTGGACGTCGAGTTGCCGACGGTGCTTTCAAGAAAATTATGTGTGGAAGACTGAAATGTTAATATTTTTTATTGCTAATTACTCCTATTTATTTGAAATTTGTAATTTGCAAGAGAATTGTGAGAAACATGTTTGTTTAATCTTTGTTCAATTGGTTTGAAAATCTTATTTTTAATGTTTGATGTTAAGTTGTTAATTAGCCTAATATTTTTTTTTAAATTTAAACCACCAAACCGAACCGAACCATTCAATTCGGTTTGGTTCGATTCCATCATTCCACACATCATGCGATTCAATTTAGTTAGGAAAAAATAAAACCATTAAAATTCGGTTCGGTTTATAGTTTTGGCCTCAAATCGAATCAGATTGAACCGTTACACCCACAATTTAAACTTTGGCAGTCACATCAATTACTCTAATTCATTTTTCATCAAAGATTTTCTGGATCGTTAAAAAATGTTAGCTCTTTTAGGAAATAGTAACCGAAACATTACGTAAAAATTTAGTAGTATATTATTTATTTTGATCCCCTAATCTAACTAAACTCGCCAAAGACCCCCAACGAGATTCGACCCAAGGACTAACAACAAGGGGAGTGAATACTCTAGCCAATAAAACAAACACTGAATCTCAATGGTAATATTATATAAAAGACAAAAATTTGTGTATGACGGTCTTACGGATCCTAAATCCGTTAGACGAAGTCCTATTTAGGAATTCACAAGTCATAATAAATAAACATGTTATTAAAAATCATGATTATGATTTAGTCAAGAGGCTGCAAAGTTGATTCTTATGATTTGGTAGAGGTCTAGGTTTTGAATCCCTCAAGGAACAAGATTAATTTTTATTGTTCATTAATGAGAAGTTTTTTATTTTGATCAGATGATGCCCTTGTACTTTTAAGGTTTGCCGTCAAAATTCTTATGTTTCCCACGCCTTACAGTTTAACTATCCGTTAGCCTCATTTGCGTTAGGATGCTTGACGGACCCTAACATACTTTGATGAAATGCTAACTGCTAAGTGACACATTTAAAATCAAACGTGACATATTTAAAAGACAAAAGTGACAGATTTTAAGGTTAAAAGTGACACTATAAAGTCAAATTTATTATAATTCTCATTAAAATACAAAGTAACACTCTTAATACTAAGAAGTAACACATTTAATACTAAAAAATATCACTTTTAAAACTAACGGTGACTGCCAAAAGTAATACATTTAATACTAAAACGTGACACTTTCAATATTAAAAAGTGACACTTTTAAGGTCAATAACAACGATTTTTATTTATAAGACAAAACAACACTTTAATAGCAAACGTAATGATTTTCATTTATAAACAATGAGACACTTTTTAAAATAAAAGTAATACATTTAAGGCTAAAAGTGACACATTTAAGCCCAAAAAGTAATATTTTTTTAGCGAAAAAATTATAATTTTCATTAAAAATACAAAGGGATACTTCTAAGACCAAAAGTGACATATTTTATACTACAGAGTGTCAATGTTATTAGTAAAAAGTGAAACTATGTATATTTAAACATGAAGGGTGACACTGTAATTTTCAAAAACAAAGAAATTGTATTGAAATTTATGAATTTTGCTTAATTTAACCTGGATAGATTCATCTTACGGATAAGGATCCGTAAAACCATCTTACAGAAAACCACCCTTATATAAAAAGTGTTTATATTTAATTGCAAATAGGCTTCCCCAGTATAAAAGTGAAGGTTTCAATTTCTGATCATCTAAGACCGCTCCGCGTCTAGGGGTGTAATCCTTGCATTTAGGTGTGTAAGTGATTCGGTTTAGTTTGATTTATACCAAAATCACAAATCGAACTATCTTTTAGTGGTTCCAAAAATCTCAAACCGAATCGAACAGAGTAAGACTTGGAATCGAACCGAACTGAACCACTCGGTTTGGTTTGGTTTGGTTCGGTTTTGTGGTTTATATAGATTATTTTTAATGAAATTAATCAACATTAAAAATAATAATAAAAATAAGATTTTAATTTGGAATTAACATCAAAATTAGGAAATAACCTACTAACAACAAATTATCATAAATTAAACAATACAAATTCTAAAATAAACACAAACAATGGAAGAAATAATAGTTCTCCAACAATCAAGATTTTTTTTTTTTGTTTTTTTGTTTTTTTTTTTCCTCTTAAGAGGGGCATGGGAAGGGATCAAACCTGAGACCTCACATTTTATGAAGCCCCATGTCTACCACTGGGCCACCCCCTTAGGGACTTCAAGATTTTGTTTGGTTTAATGTCTGTACATATATATATATATATATATATATATATATATATATATATATATATATATATATATATATATATATATATATATATATATATATATTATGAATACATCAAAGGTTCAAAATAGTTAATAAATGTAATAAAATATATATTATATAATAAATAAATAAAAAATATATAGGGTGGTTTGGTTTGGTTCGATACCAAAAGCCATGAACCGAACCGAACCGCGTGGTTTTTCAATTTTTGAAAACTGAAACCGAACCGTGTTCGATCAAAACCGAACCAAACCGACTGGTTTGGTTTGGTTCGGTTCGATTCCGTGATTCGGTGGTTTCGATTTACACCCCTACTTTCATTTAGTTCGGTTTAAGCTAAAATGGCTAATCGAATGGCATATCATTAAAAATAGCATAAAAATTAAAGCAAATGAAATATTTAACTGGTAATTAACACCAACATTAAAATATAGGGTTTTTGGAGTAAAAAAATATAAACAAAAAAATTAATAAAATTCTTAATATATATATATATATATATATATAATCAATTTATGATAAATCAAGATCGCCTCATGTAAAATATCTAAAAGGTCTTCGAGCCACATTTTTATCAATTTTTATAAGAACCTGGGCATGGGCATGAATCACACCAAATACAGTCAAAAAAGACTGGTCGCCTGGCCGCCTGGTCGACACTTGGAAGAATGATTACCGACCAGTTAGCATGCTAGTACAACAAAGTCATGCCTTGTTTGCAGAATTGCAGAGGCATAGTCAGGTCATAGCTATCTTTAGTCAGCATTTAGCAATGTCTTAGATTACCTCCACGTTGGGCTCACGATTTCTCTATTCTAATGCCACGTGCACTCTATTCTATTATTTCATTTTATGGTGTTTAAAAATTTATTTTTAAAAATTAAAAAATAAAATATCATTTTATTACTAATGAATTATTAAAAAATATTACTCCATCCGTCCCTAAATTATCATCTTCTTTTCCTTTTTCGTCAGTTCCAAAATAATAATTGTACAGTTTAAAATTTACTTTTTTACAACATCACTTTTACCACTTTACCCTTACTTTTTTATCCTCCTTTAATTATGGGCCACGTACATATAGGCTTTAAAGGAAACTACACATTAAACCAATATAAATAATCAAGTCAATTGTTTTTTCTTAAAACTGTGCGTCAGGTCAACTAGGACGATTATTTAGGGATGGAGGGAGTATTTATTAAAAAAAGTGATTTTCTAAAATAGACTCTTTATCCGAAACAGAGAGAATAGTTCTCATTTACTTTTTTATCCATTCTAAAATATTTATCCCTTTTCATTTTTTTTCTTTTAAAGAAAATAATTTATCACTTTACCTTTATATATATATATATATATATATATATATATATATATATATATATATATATATATATATATATATATATATATATATATATAGACACACACACACACACTAGTATACGTGCCCGTGTCATTGGCACGGTGTCGATATGAGATCAGTTCAATAAATGGTCGAGATAAATAAAAACTCATAACTGACGGGGTAATTCAAATAAAATCTACAACTAAAGGTTTATATATAATTGTAAAGAGATAATTCAAACATAACTTATAACTGAGCGGTTCATTTATAACTTGTATACTTGCGAATCAATCTGGACCGTCAGTTCTGTTTAGCACAATTCGATCAGAGCCGTCAGTTAGACTCTGAACTCTTTTATAATATAGATCAGTTTTTGTGCCCGTGCCCATGACACGGCGCGAGTAGGGGAGGATGTCAGTATTGGAGGGTGTCAATATTTAAATAAATTTATATATGTTTTAATCATGTTTCAAAAAAGAGTCTAAAAAAAATTAAATAAATTTATATATGTTTTAATCATGTTTCAAAAAGAGTCTAAAAAAAATTGAAAATGAAGACCTCTTGATAATCAATTAAAACAATATGATGATTCAACAGTGGAGAAAAAAATTAAAACTTTCTTTTGTAATTTTTTTTTAAAGAAATAGGGGTAGTACCTTACTAGATTTTATTAATAGACATAAAATTACAAATTTGAGAGGGACAACCAGCCTTACCCTTATAACAGGGATGACAGAAGAGCCTGAACTCGAAAAACATATACTAATAACAAATAAAAACAAATAAATTTAAATTAATCTTATTCTTGAGGCTCTTGCTTCACAACAACGAATGATTTTAAAACGCGAGATGCAATAAATTTGTCAAGTATTTCCACCTATACGTGAGAGAAAGAAGAGTCAGACAGATTTATTTAATTATATGTTATGCATAAAAGTGATTAATTAAATTATAAAAAAAAACATACCACCTCATCTACAAATCTCGAATCCTCCTACATATCATCGTACATTCGTACATTGCTAGAGTTGGAGGTGAAGTTGCAGAGACCTATTTTGGAGAAATATGCAAGATAAAAACTATGTAAATTTAAAATATGAATCATATGAAAACTCTGTAATTGTAAAATATGAATCATATGTAATTTTTAACACTTATGTAAGAATGAGATGTTTACTTACAAATTCTTCTACCGAATCAGAATCATAAAAATCAAGTGAAGGGGGAGGGGGAGATGCTGGTGGAGTGCTAAAAGGAGTTGTTGGTACTTATTTGAAACCATGTGTTTGATAAAATACTATATAATCGCAAAAAGTGATTTGAAAATTATAGGGATTTATACCTGTTGTAGAAGCATTATAGAAGAATTTCAAGATAAACTATATTTGTTGTCGAAGTATCTTTTTGTGATTGTAAGAGAATTGTTATCCTACTGAATGTAGTACATCAAGATAGTGCAACGTATAATTGACCATGAGTAAACATTGGCGTCCGAAGATCAATGCCGACAAATTTAACATATTGACCTTGTGATTTATTTATAGTCATTGCAAAGACCAACCTAATTGGGAATTGTCGCCTTATAATAGGAATAGTAAGTTCAGAAGCAGAAGGGGTAAGGGAAATTCTTGGTATAAATACCAAATTTTCAGTTTTATCTTCAGTTAAGATTTCGGCTTTAATAATCTGTTGCGTGCATCTTACTACCCTCAGTCTTGTTCCATTACAAAAACTATCCTTTGGGGCAAGATTCCTGAGGAAAATAATGAGACAACCAACTTTTAATTGGAGGTCTGAAGGAGAGAGACCAGTAGAATTTAGATATTCAATTGGGTATCGATCTGTCATGATTGTATCACTCATAACATCATCTGCGTTTTTATGTGCTGATAGATAACTAATGACATTTTCGGGGAATGTCTTCAATGCTTGAACATTTATATTATTAACATCGCCATTACGTGCGGAGAGAATAGTACGATCAGTTAAGAATTTTGCCGTAGAAGTCCCTGCTATATGGAGTTATGGATACACTTCTCTTATTAGTTCAATCAGGTCTTTACACTTTTGCATTGATGAAGGTAATTCGATGGTTTCATTTGGAGTGCTTCCCATCTGATAATTGAAATTAAATTAATGTAAATTATAAAATGATTATTAATGTACAACTTAACAGTGGAAGTGTAAAATTAATATTACCTCATTCAAATATGTAGCGAATTCCACATTTGCGGAATCATTTCGATTTAAGTGCATGCTTTCTGATAGAGTTAAGATGTGTATGTTGTTCCAAAGTGTAGATTTTTGAAGAGTTGATCCCACAATTTACTCACGACATCCTTTAGATAGAACATGCAAAGTTTGCCGAAAATCCCCACCTACTACAATAGTAATTCCACCGAAAGGGCTATTATTATCACGGACATCTTGAAGGTTGCAATCAACGGCCTCAACACAATGGCGATGTTGCATAGGGACCTCATACCATATTATCAATTTTGTCTCCCTAAATATTTCGACATGATTTGATTGCTTCGTGAAGGAACATATTATGTCTTCCAACACATTCAATGGTTGACAAAACGTAGAATGAGCAATTCTACCACCTACCAACAACAACGATGTAATTCCTGATGATGCAACATAAATCACGATATGGCCAAGGCTTTGACATTTTTCCTGCAATGGTGTTATATAAAAACTTTTTACCCATTCTAGTACCCCCCATTTAAGAAAACAGTTCTCCCTTAATTTTGAACTACTGAAGAGATAACAGATTCGAAACAGTGTCGTTGATCGACATTCAGGCAATTGATATTTTCTTCCGCACCAGTTGTCCGATCATCATGCTGGAGTTGTATATGTTCCCACTGTAGCTTGTTACTACCTTCAGCGTGTGTCCAATTTTCAACTGAGAGGGGCATCGATGGAAAATCTTGTAATTTTTTTCCAGATTCTTGTAATATTTCATTCAAGAGATGCAAACCATAATCTGTTATTTGACTATCATTCAGATTTGGAATTCCGAAGTTTGTACGCAACTTGTGTGGAACATCATCACATATATTCATTGCAAACTTTTTCCACAACTCATCTGGATGTATCAGAGAGCATTGTGTAAGAATAAGCGCAAATAATCTTCTCAATTGGTATCCGGTTTTCATAATTGATGTTTCTTCTAAACATCGGGCCCATTCTTCGTCATCTTCTAAAAGACCCCATGCAACACATGCATCATTGAACGTATCATATTGAACAATATTGTATGTGCGTAAATTTTCCTATGAGGTTGGCCCCTTCATAATAATTAATAATAGCAGGAGGTAAAATTTCTCTCCACTGGAAGGGCTAGCAAAATATATTCTACCAATTGTGTTTTTTGGATGGTTAGGATGTCTTCGTTGCCAAAAACTTTTTTGCCACGTGTAATTCTTGGGGATTTGTTGATACGTTAATTCTCGGGACATTTCGTCGGAAGCACAACAATTGAAAAGAACCATTAATTTTGTTACTTTCTCTTCAGTGTGTTGAGCTATCTGATGTCGTGATTGTCTTGTATCATACAAAACATTATGTTCTTCAGGAAAATGGAGATCCAATCTAACAACATTAGGAAATTCTTCATGTAAAGTGTTTCCAAATAACCGTCATGTAGCTTCTGGCAGACCAATATACCCCGCATCAAGATATTATTGGATCTCATCGCCCCTTCCCAAAATCATAGTTGTTCTATCATGTCCTTTGTAGATGTACTTATTTATGTACTTCACACATCTCATTCCAGCACAAACCTCCACATTAATATGGTAGTCAAACGTCTCTGTCAAATAAGGATTATACGGTACGACATCTCTATGATCAAGGTGTTTCCCATGGACAATCAATACGAAGCCATTGTTGTGTCGACGATATACTAGATAACCGTCAACATCAATAGAAGTAGTGTCAACCCATAGTTTTGGGTATCGTTTCTTGCAATAATTATTGTCCATACATTGGGCCCGTGGGTTTCTCGTCCCTCATGGTCCATGTATCACGCATCTCTTAATTGTGTCGAAAAGTGCGGGTTTACTAATCGGATCAGGTAACTCAGCAGACATTAGCCTATCAACTTGTTCTGGTGTTCTAATCTTATCTGATTCTACAAGAAAAAAAAACAAAGTTTGCATATGAGGCAATCCTTTTTTCTGAAATTCAATTATGAAAACATATGTTTCTATTCGGACGAAAACCCACTTATCTTTTACTGTTTTCATCAATTGTCTTCTCTTTAATTCAAAAAACTCGAGCAACCAAATCTGGTTGATCGGCTGCAGTCTAATTAGGTAGTAGAGCATCACTAATTTTTGGCCACGCTGGGTTGGTTGTCATGGTTAAGAAAATATCTGGGTGTTTGTATGTGTAAGTAATAGCCATGGAATCTTGAAAAAATTTATACATTTGCCTCGGTCCACCAGTGAAAGAAGATGGGAGAATAGATCGTTTTCCTATTTTATCAGGTCGCAGTCCCTCTTCATCATATATTTCTTGAAGGTCTTTATAGCGATCAAAACGAATAAACTGACCTTGGTTTTTTTGGATGTAGTAAAGATGACTTTGCTCTGTTGTAGTCCAAACATTCACCAAATATTCTTGAAATAATTATTGAGCTCTCAAAATGGTTGAATATTATGAAGGTTTTTGGAATAGACGATAGCTATAGTAATCCATCATTGTGAGTCGGTTTCTTGTTTTAGTACTAAAAGCACCTGTACGGACATCCCAAAGCGTCATTGACGGTTCCCACCCTAGCTCCCCAAATGGAAACAATAACACGTAATGCAACGGTGCATATACCGGGTTACATTCACTGATTCGCATCAAGCCTTGGTCTCCTCTGTAATATACAACAATATCTCTAAGTCCCCTCCTTTCAGTACCATCACCGGGCAATATTACCGCAATCTCATCTACTGTTGGTGCATTATACCGTCTTCGATCTGTTTTGGGATTATAATGCAAAATTACTGGTAAATTTTGATTAGATTGATCTTGATTTTGCTATTCTAATATTTCATGTGCTTGACGAAACAAAGATACAAATGGATTGTTTTGTAACAAACATTCTTGGATGATCCCCAAAAGTTCTCGATTCAATGTTGGATTCTGACGGTCATGAATATCTAAGGCAGTCACCGGATCATATATATAAAGTTGGGCATAGACGGGATTTGTATCTGGTTGTGGTAATAAAGCACCAGTACGATGTCACAACTCACCATGAAAAGTGAAGCTATAAGGACCCCTTCCAATAAGGACACTTCGATCTATTTTACATCTAAGTGCATCATTATATTGTCGAATGTGTTGTAAAAACGATGTTGATCGAATGTCAGTACCATCATATAATTCCCTTAAGATAGTGGGTGGATCACAAAGTGGAGGTAGCCTGATTTTACCTTCAGAGCATTACATTCCAAATTTGGGACGAGACTTAGAAGACCGAACCAATCTTTCATCAATCCAGTGCATTGCTGTACAATATTCACAAATGATGTTCATTTTGCCCAGGAAATGACGACTTTGATTCAAAAGTTGTTGATTCTCAATGACGGGTGGATGAAACTCATGAGCTTGAAAGTCACCTAAGTTGTTATATTCATCTTCAAGGACATCTCTCCCATCATGTTCTCCATTATTTGTTTGAGTTTCTTCTAGTATAGGCGTCCTACATTTGGAAAATAAATTAAAAGCTTTAAATTAATGTTTATTTGAATTAAATAGTAGTGAAAGAGAAATTAAGTTACGTAAGAGTAGGATTGGTTTACGTAAGAGTAGGATTTGTTTGTTGTGAGGCTTGCAGTTGTCTTCTCTTTTGTCCCAATGCACGTCTCGAATATGGTAAAACAATGTTTACAGAACGGGTTGCGATGTTTTGGTAAATCGTTACTTCTTCGCTATGGTTAAGTTCCTCTTCGGGGTCATGTGCTTCTCCAGTTGTTTGCGGTTGCCTATATTTGGAAGGTAAATTATAAGATTTTAAAGCATGTTTATTTTAATTAAAGAGTAGTGGAAGAGAAATTAAGTTACATAATAGTAGGAGCGGGTTGTAATGAGGCATGTAGTCGTCGTCTCTGTTGTCCCAATGAACATCTTGAAGGAGGTAAATCAATGTTTATAGACGTACGTATTGGTAGTCTAGTTTCACGTCTACTATATTTGGGCGGTCGATTATGGACCTTATGGTTGGTTATATGAAGTGTAGAAGTTGAACTTTCTCCTAACTCCATATTCAAAGAAGGTTGGAACATTTGTTTGGCTTCATGTCGACTTAATCGCACGGCCAAATCATAATCTTCGTCGTAGATCAATAAGGGTAACGAAATAAAATATAGAAGAACTGTAGTCGAATATATGTATATAGCATTGAAGTATGGTATGAGCCAATAGATATATGCAAATATTAGGATCAAATATTATTTGGTAAATAGTTATATATATATATATATATATATATATATATATATATATATATATATATATATATATATATATATTATCAAGATAATATTTGGGACGATCTAATTGAGGGGGTTTTAAATAATCATACCTCTTGTGAAGATGGTGGCACCGGTTCTTTTCCTTTTTCTGAAGCTAAAGGTTGGTCAATTTAGTGAAAGTTGCTGAAATGCAAAATTTGATAATCACATAAAATAAATACAAAAAAAATGTACTAAATGAAACCAGGTAAATTTTAAAATTTCAAAACCCAATATATCAACATATTTTTAATGGGTAACCAAAATCGAATATGAACATATTTTATAAGAAAAACCCAATAAATTGTGTTTTAGACAATTTTCATTAAATAATTAAACATGTATTAAACAATAAAAAATGGTTAAACATGTACTCCCTCCGTCCCTAAATAATTGTCCTGCTTGACCCGGCGCACAGTTTAAGAAAAAGTAATTGACT
The DNA here is from genome assembly GCA_013146195.2 of Codonopsis lanceolata. Classification (NCBI taxonomy): domain Eukaryota; kingdom Viridiplantae; phylum Streptophyta; class Magnoliopsida; order Asterales; family Campanulaceae; genus Codonopsis; species Codonopsis lanceolata. The sequence goes on along the minus strand of CM028379.1, from coordinate 35,021,843 downwards.
TGATTATTTATATTGGTTTAATGTGTAGCTTCCTTTAATGCCCATGTATATGTGGCTCATAATTAAAGTAGAGTGAAAAAGTAAGGATAAAGTGGTAAAAGTGATGTTCTAAAAAGGTAAGTTTCAAAGTGGATAATTATTTTGGGACGGACGAAAAAGGAAAGGAGGACGATAATTTAGAGACAGAGGGAGTATTAAACAATAAAAAATGGTTAAACAAAAAAAGTTGACTCCACTTAGAGAGGGGTATCACTAATTTACTACTTTTATTCGATTCTCAAATAGTGGTTATACATATTATTACTTATTCATTTTCTAAAAAAATAAAGTAAATAAAGTTTTTTCTTTTAGAGTGATTTTAACAACATAAAAAATCAGAAGAATTTCCAATTAGTGGTCATACATATTATTACTTATTCCATTTCTATTAAAAGAAGTTTTTCTTTTAGAGTGGTCTTAACAACATAAAAAAATCAGAAGACTTCCCAATTAGTGGTCATACATATAATTACTTATTCCATTTCTAAAAAAAATAAAATAAAAACAAATTTTCTTTGAGAGTGGTCTTAACGACATAAAAAATTGGAAGAATTCCTAATTAGTATTAGTGGTTATACATATTATTACTTATTCAATTTCTAAAAAATTAAAATAAAAACAGTTTTTCTTTTGAATGAAATAAAATAAAATAAAACTCATCAGATAAAATAAAATTTATGAGATTTCATATCATAAAAAATGTAATAATAATTTAAGCTTTTCTGCAACTTAGAGAGGGGTATCAAAAACTAAATGCAAATGTAGATATTCTGTTGGGGAAAGCCAAGTTGTAATGTTAAAATCCTGACCAAAGTAAATGTCACATTAATTTTACAGTGGTTTTAAAACTCTTGGTTTTAAACCAGGCCAACTATTTTGGACAGTTTTTTCTTTTTGATATTCGTTCAAAGATAGTTACAGAAAAGTTTAAATTATGCATCCCAATATATGATCCTTGCAAAACATGTACTCCTTATAGTTGGTCCCCACCTGAGGTTCCTGATGCGCCCTCGCGCCCTTGTTGGGTGTGCGCAGACGGTGACGCGGACACCACGCCTCGCTCCACCCTCCCTTGTTTTAGGGAAGACGAAATCCAAAGTGCGAGAGGAGTTATTGCCTATGTTAGCACGTTGGAATGTGCCTCGCTGTTGCCCTGAGTGGATTTTGTATCCAAAATGGGAACTAAAGGTTTCCTCATGTCGTTATCCCTTATTTCGTGGATAATGGATATGGGAATGCATTACCTTTCCATTCTCATTCTCCCATTTTTTCTCGTCAGGGGATAATGTAGAAGTGCAAGAAAAGATATTGCGACGCCCCACTTATGGATTTATTAAAATAGCCTTATGGCTCAATCGTATCGCTATCTGAGCTATGGCTTTTCCGTGATCGTTATCCCTTGTTTAGGGATACCAGATATGGGAATACATCACCCTCCATTCCCGTGATCTCCCTTTTTGTGGGAGAACAGAAAGTGCAAAGAGGGAATGCTTGCGTGCCCCACCTGACCGAAAGTTTTATCGCCACCTTTATTTTAAGGCAAAAATAAAGGAAAACCGTAAGAGAAAACCGTAGATTTTAGAAAACGGTTCGGGGCTAAGTTATTTAGTCGGAAGGTGCTAGGCACCCAACTCGCCTCTTTCGGTCTCAAAGCGTTTTTGAAATATGCTCATTGTTATATTAATCTAGCAATAAATAAGGTCTTATTTTGACAAGGAAAATTAAACAGATACATTCGCGGGCTACATTATTTACTTGACTGCCCCGCCTCCTTCCAATAATTACAAACACATTTAAGAATATTTGGTCATTATAACGCTAGCTTTTACATAATTTTTCCTAATCTAATCCGGCAAAGACAATCTTATATTGGCTACATTGTCGGATTTAAAATACAACTTTTGAAAATAAATAAAAAGAAAAAAATATAAATGAAATAAAAATACGCCTTAAAGGTATTACCTTTTAGAAATGGCCAGTGTTCTGGCCTCGCCCTCATGAGAGGTTTTTTTTTGTTTTGAATTGAACCTGACCTGAATCAACCTGATTTAACCTGATTTGAGACGGGGCTAGTCAACTCGGCAAGAATACTTTATTTTTGGTTCGTTTTGGCCTTTCGACGCGAACCTGGACTTAAGCTGATTTTTAATGTTATCTCAAGAAAGAACTAAGGTGATATATTTACGCCAGATTTTGTGTGTGCGTGTTTGTATTTATTGTGTGTGTGTGCGCTGTGTGTGTGAGTGGAGCTGCCGGGTTTGAGGAGTATATGTGAGTGTGTGAGTGAGTGGGGCTGAGAGAGTATATGTGCGAGAGAGGGGAGTAGATCGTGGGTGTGGGCCGGCTGGAAAGAAATTGAGAGAGAGAGGGCGCTGGTGAGGGAAAATGAGGGAGAGGGATTCGGGAACTAAGAGTGAGAGATTGATTGTGAGGGGATATATATAGTGGGGATTTAATTAGTGGGTAAGGAAATGGGGGGAGGGGGAACCGGCGGCTGCATTTACTTTCTTTTCTTTTTCTTTTTTTTTTTTTCGTTCTTTGTTTTCTTTGGTTTTGGTTTTCGTTTCTTTTTTTTTTTTTTTTTTGTTTTCTCTTTTGTTTCTTTCTTTTGTTTTTCTTTTGTTTCTTTTTTTTCTTTCTTTTTTTTTTTGTTTTTCTTTTCTTTTTCTTTTCTTTTGTTTCTTTTTTTGATTTTCTTTTGTTTTTTGATTTGTTTTCTTTTTTTTTCATTTTTGTTTTATTCTTTTTTTTTTTTTTTTTTGCTTTTTCGTTTTTTTTTTCTTTATTCCTGAAACATACAAAAGATAATTAGTTTTATTTTGCAACATTTATTTACAAAGATAAAGGTGGACGACTTTGGGGTGTCTATTGAGCCCCTCAACGATGAGAGCTGCAACAACCCGGTTATCGAGTAAACGAACATCGCTGAAAAGATTGACCCCAAATTCGAGACAAGAAAATATTTTTATGTTGTATGGTTGACTTCCACGATGTTAGGCGCCTACGTATCCTTTTTCAAGGAATCGGACTGCTGTAGTTCGTGCCAAACCTTAAACTACAATGGAAAAAGATTTTTGTGGTTTTCGAAAAGTCAGATTCTTCCTGGTCCGAAACCGTTGTCAACACTACGATGAAGATTTGAATGTTTTTTGATACCACCTTTCAACCGGTCGGCAATACCTTGGCATTGAAATGTGTTAAGAAAAATTTTCTAATTATGTCGGGCCTTGATCGCCTTTGTTTCCGACATAACTCGAAAACTTTCAAATATCGAAAATTGTGTTTGACTAAAGATCCGTTGTTTAGAAGCATTGCAAAATCATGCTACCACATTTCAACCCCAATACCTTGGTATTGAATGTTAAGAAAACTTTCTAGGTATGTCTGGCCTTGATCGCTGCCTTGTTTCCGACATAACTCGAAAATTTTCGATATCGAAAAAATTGTGCTTGACTAAAGATCCGTCCGAACACGACCTTAATTGATCATTCTTCAAGTATTCGAAAATTGTGCGTGGAAAACATTCTTTTTCCTTCCATTTTTTGTTTTTTCTTTATTCCTCTTTTTTTGTGTTTTGAAATATTCCTTTTTTTTTTTGAAATCAAAAACTCAAAAGAGTTTTTCTTTATTTGAAAAATAAAATCATTTTTTTTTCAAATTTTTTTTTAAAAAGAACTATTTCGAGTCGTAGTAGGAATATTATAATCGACTTACCTTTTGCGTCAGGGGTGGGCCGCAGTCATTGGCCGGTTCTCGACATTTTGCCACTCTTCCATTCGGGGTAATTTTTACGTTTCTCGCTTTTATGATTGTGATGGTCGGACTCCACCGACGTAAAACGTGCCTTACGTATCCTTTTTTCAAGGAATCGGACCAAACGAGTTCGGCTTTGATTTTTCTGGGATTTTTCTTTTTATCACTGCTTCTGCCATTTTTGAAAGTCTTTTCCTGTCCCAGCTTCGGTGTTTTTGGCTTTAGCCGAAAATTTTCTTGATGCTTTGCCATTTGTTCTTGTTGCTCCTTCTAACCTTGGTCAAGCTCCATTTTTCTTCTTTGTAGCATCTTTTAAGTATCACCGGTGATGTCATCTTTTCTTTCTTTGTTCATGTTTTTTCGCTCCATTTTTCTAGCTTCAATGAAAATTTATTCTTCTCGTCAAGATTTTCCTTGTTGCATGTACATGAAAAATTTTTCTTCTTGTACATACATTTTCCTCTCCGATTTTTTTTTTTTCATTTTTTTTTTTTTTTTTCGTTTTTTTTTTGGAAGAGATCCGTACAAACATTATGAAATAATGCAATATAATGTATATAATGCAAAGATGTTACACATGCAAAATAATTCACGTAAAATAAAACTATACCGTACATCTAAATGTAATGGCACGTCAGATTTTGAAAAGGGATTTTTGATAATACACCTCGATAAGAGCTGGCTTTTCGTGATATCTGAATCCGAAAGATGGTCGAATCTCTTACTTATTCGCGATTGGGCTTTTTAGTCCGCGGCGTAGCTTCCTTTGTTGGTTTTTCTTTTCTTATGATCGACACGCCAGAGATGATGGTTGGAGCCGAAATATCATGGTACCAAAGACATTCATCCGATAACGAGGACATTGATGATGAGATGAGGACACTTAGCTCTCATGTCGATGAGTCCTGGGTTTTTTTCGCCTCGGCAGTGAGAGTATGGGCCGGCCGCTGACGCCGCAGTAATCGATGGACCGCTCGAGGCTATCGCAAGAAAGGATTGTTTCGGGAAAACAACGTATAGCAGATATAGGCATGCACAAATGCAAGTAATATGTAATATAAATGTCTTAATAAGTATTCCTAAGTTGCACCTTAGTGACCCGTAGAAAATTTATATTTTAATGTTTAATGTGAGCCGCTGTCGTGGTTTTTTCTCTTTGTCACCGAGTCTCGATGTGTCAGACTGAGATAAGACCGATGGCTTCAAATAATGCCTTCCCTCTCCTTTTATTTTATTTTTTTTCATTTTTTTTAGCTCTAACTTTTGCCTAAGCCGCCTCTTTCGGTTTTCAACCCAGCGAGCTTTTTATTTTTTATTTTTATTTTTTATGCTCTAACTTTTGCCTAAACCGCCTTTTCGGTTTTCAGCTTAGCGAGCTTTTTTTTTTTTTTTTTATATTTTTTATTTTGCCTTAACTTTCGCTTTTCTAGATCATTTCTAAGTTTTCAGCCTCAATGGCCGGAGAGAAGCATTATCGGACAAGACGACTCGCATAGTACCTTTTGAGTTTGTCGAGGTTGAAAGGTCGGACAAGGTCTTCCCCGCCCCGGTTTGTGAGAGCACGGCACCTCCCGACCGGATCTCCTTAACGATGTATGGTCCCATCCGTGGAGATTCCATTTTCCCCTAGTATCAACATAACTAGGGGTTTTTCGCTACCAAGGTTCCGACTTGATCTCGGAATATCTCTTGAAGGCTCCTGGGCGATACGCCTTTTGATATGCCCGGTATGTTCCAAGGCAAGGAGCGCGTTCATCAATCAGGCTGCTTCGCATCGCCACTCGATAATTGCTGGCTATACCGTTTCATCA
>CM028379.1:34986524-35016140 GCA_013146195.2 Codonopsis lanceolata | reverse complement strand
CCTATAAAAAAGAATGAACGCAGCAGGCCCATTTCAAAGCGTGACATGCTTCAGATGCCTTATTGCAATCAAATGATCAATGTAACTATAGAGATTAGTTATTGCTCTTGAATTCATGCTTTAGAAGATCTTAGTAGCCAACGCAACCACATTCGAGAGCTTTTTTTGTTTTTGTTTTGATAAGTAAGAGCATTGTATAAATAGAAAGCGTCAAAAAAGGTGACGCGCCCTTGTACACTAGAAGTATACACAGAAAAATAATCTAAGGAGAGACTATTAAAAAAATCTACAAAGGAATAAGGGTGAGAAATGGAAGTTTTAGCATCTTCTGAACACCAAGACTTAAGGGTTCACAACTCAATGTCTTTCAACTGCGACAAGGACCTCTCCTTGTTATAAAAAACTCTTCTATTCCATTCAATCCAAATGGTCCAGCACACACACAAAAGAGCAGTATGTCAAGTTAAATTCCTTCTCCTCCGTTTATAAAAAACACAGCTTAGAAACAGCTCCTACGGTTATCAAGGCATAACCCACAAAATTTTGAAGAGCTCGAAGATAAGGTTCCAAAGATCCTTTGCTACAGAACAATGAATGAGCAGGTGGTTAACATTTTCCTCATTTCTTTTACACATATAACACAAATTTATGCACGTATTATGTCTTCTTCTCAGATTATCATCGGTAAGAATGGCTTCATTGCAAGCCTCCCAAGTAAAAACCGCTACCCGACTGGGAGCTCTAGATTTCCAAAATGATATCCAAGGAAATAAAGAACCATCTTAATGAGACAATGACTCAAAATAATTAAGATTTGACAGAAAATATTTTGTCTTTAGGATCCTTCCACCAAACCTTATCCTTCATTTGCCTGTCAATAGTCAGGGAATAAAGAAAATCGAAGAAGAGCACACATGATTCCATTTCCCTGTCATGGAGATTCCTACGAAATGAAGGACTCCAAACCACCTTGTTGTCCTCTAGATAAAGCACTGCATTAACAATAGAGTTCTTACCGTTGGGTATATTAAACAGACCCAGAAATAATCTCCACAACTCTATGCCTCCGCACCATTTGTCTTTCCAAAATTTCACCCACAAGCCATCACCAATCTCAAAGCGAAGAAATCTCTCAAAAGATTCCCACCCTTTCCTAATCCCTTTCCAAACACCTACTCCGTAAGAAAGAGAAACTTCATTTGGAATTGGAACCCACTGCCCATCCCCTTCCCCATATTTACTATCCATTACCTTCCTCCACAAACCCTCTCTATCTACCAAAAATCTCCAAAGCCACTTGCCTTATTAAAAGCGTTCAGATTTTTAAAAACATTCAAGAGCTTCTTATGAAGTCTAAATCAAGGAATCGAGTAATCTTCCCAAATCATGATATGCATGTCGTACCAACTTGACATCTCTTACCAAGGCCCCTTAGACCATCCTGTCGGACCTTTGCATGTGGATACTTTTGCAATTGAGGTCAGCTAACCAGCAAACTCTGACTAAAACAATGTCAATTTGGCTTGCAATCATAGACCAAAAAATTGACTGCTAAGTTAAGAGAGCATTGGATTGAATGTGGTCAAACAAGCATAAGGAGGTACGCAGGTACCTTGAATAGCTGCATCGAATATGAAACCTTACCCCGTATCAACTATATTGTCGTGTGGGTCATCCTTGTCTCTCGAATTTGAAGAAATTATGTCATAGTCTAGAGTCTCTGTCTACGTTAAATTTTGAAGCTTGTCAGTATGCTAAACACGATCGTGTTTCATATTTTCCTTAGGTCAATAAAACGACACATGTCTCGTTTGAGTTAGTACATTCTGATGTTTGGTGTCCGTCTCCAATTGTTTTGAAGCTTGGTTATCGTTATTTTGTTACATTTGTGGATGATTTTTCTCGTGTAACTTGGATTTATTCAATGAGAAATCGTTCAGAGTTATTCTCTATTTTTTGTGGTTCTTGTGCTGAAATTAATACCCAGTTTGGAGTGCCTATTAAAATTTCTTCGTAGTGACAATGCAAAGGAATATTTCTCCACCTTGTACTCCACTTTTATGCACGATCATGGCATGACCCACGAATCCTCTTACACTGATACACCTCAACAAAACGGGGTGGTGGAGAGAAAGAATCATCACTTGATTGAGAGTGTTAGGGCTCTTTGTTTTCAAATGCACGTGCCCAAGCCATTCTGGGCTAATGCAGTTTTGACTGCATGTCATCTTATTAATTGTTATTTATGGGGAGATTCTGTATCATGTCTTATATCCCAGATCCTTGTTCTCCATGTCACCAAAGACCTTTGGATGTGTCTGTTTCGTTCGGGATCATTGTCCACATATAACTAAGTTGGTCCCCAAGTCCCTCAAATGTGTCTTCCTTAGGTACTCTCGGTCTCAAAAAGGGTATCCTTATTTTTCTCCTGAACTGAATCGCAATCTCGTTTCCTTTGATGTCACATTTTTTGAATCACAACTATTTTATCCTTTACCATCTGTTGGCTCGTCCTCTTCAGACTCAAATGATGATTTCATTATCTATTATTTTGAACGATCAGAAGCCGCCCCTGTTCCACCAACTATACCTCCCTCTTATCCCCTTATGTGTGCAAACGCACCTCAAACAAGAATACCCGGCCGTATCAAGTAATAAATTGTACATAAGTACGAGTATCGATCCCACAAAGAATGTACGTAATTTTCAGAAAAACTAAGTACCAAAATTGAGTTAACTAATTATAATTGAGTTAAAAGAAAATGAATTAAAAACTAAAAATATAAACAAACTAAAAGAAAGCAATTAAATCTACATTAACACAGAAGTGATTTGTTAACATCAAATCAAGATTAAAAAGATAAGATTGTGATATTTCTAGTCTAGTCGGTGTATAAATTAATCATCTTTCTATTTTTCTTTTAACTTAAGTCTAGGTAGTTGGGTGCACTATAATATTCACTACGAGCTCTCGCATCGTATAGCAAATCTAGCTACAACTCCTTGTTACGGGCTCTCATATCGTATAACATTGGAGAAAATAGTCGTGTGTCAAAACAAGCACCAAATGGCTATCTACGCACAATTTCCTCTTGGTCTCATGTCACACAAATAATTATTGTGCTTTTCAGAATTAATATATAGGACGGACTTTCACTACGTATCAACGGTTTGCTAAACCATTGAAAACATTAACTTCACACCATAACAACCAAGCACATGAGCAATACTTCACAAAGAGATATCCTCGCTATTTTTCTACAAGTCATGACGGTAGTCGATAACACGTGATTAGTTATTTAAGGGCTTTCGCTTCATATAGTAACTCTAATCTACCCTACCTCGATGGCTAAGGTGGATTGATCGCATTTCGAACCAAGTTCTCACAATGGCTATCAGTGTGTGTCGCAAAAACAGCACATATTAAATTGATTGGTCTGAAATGTAAAGGTAGCTCTCGTAGATCCTAACATTTCTAAAATTATTTAATTAATGGTCAATCAATTAAAAGCATGTCCATAAAATAACAACCGAGCATGATTGTATATTAAATAAAGAGAGATTAAATCAAAACATTATAGCTGACATAGAAAATAATCGCATTCCATAAATAAATTAAGCACAAAACAAATTCCACAATTACAATATATTCAACCCTAGAAATTACAACAAATATCTGAAAATAAAGGTTTGAAGAATTAAACCGATAAATGTACAAATCCGGGGTTGAAATCATTCAAATACTTTGAAGCTCCAAACCTTCAAAAGTGATCAATTTTTGGAAGGGAAGAGAGAATATAGGGCTGCTGCCACCCCATTTGGGAGCTCACAACCCGTATGGGGGTCGAATCTCAATTTTTGGGCTGCGTTGGGGTATTTAAATGAAGGGATTTTGAGTAGGAAACAAACAAGGGGCAATTTGGGGAAAAATATTAAGTTTAGGGGCTAAAATGGGAGAGAAAAAGATGTTAGGTCACGGCTGGAGGAAGGAGGAACTGATAGCACATAATATGGAGTTTCAAAAATTTGCACCGAAACCCCCTAAAGTTCTGAATTGTTCTTCGGTGCCCCCAAGCTGTCCAAAAAGCGAGCCGCAACCCTTCTACTGCCAGACTTTGTAATTTGGTCCTTTGTTAGCCTTGTTAGCTCTTTGTTAGCCTCTATTGCCTTGGAACTCTTCACGGACTTTGACAGGAAGATTTGTAACTCAACTTTAATGCACGAAATCGTCTTGAACTTTGTGCTAAACACCTTGAATGCTCGATTAAACTTTGAAAACCTATATTAAAGCAAAAATACACAAATAATAATATTTCTAAAGTATAATTAACTAAAAAAACACAAAATAAGACGAAATTCAAAGGAAAATTTGTGAAAATATTGAGCTCATCATCCCCCACCCATTCAGTAGGTTTGCGCTCGTCATTAACGAGGGGAACCTCCATCTACACATCTTGATATGGTCACTACTGAGCCAGTCCTCTCTTCTACAGATCCTAGCTCTCCTGTGCCACCACAATATTCCATTGCTAACTGCGTAGTTACTCTGGTTTGTCTCCTTCTACTTGTTAATTTATTGGTTCACTTGAGTCTTATCCTACTCCTAAGTATGTGTCTGAGGCAATGGGTCACCCTAGTTGGAGAACTGCTATGGAAGAGGAGATGAAGTCTCTTGAGCAGAATCAGACTTGGGAGTTGGTACCTTTACCGAATAATAAGAGTGCAATTGGTTAAGTGGGTAATCACAGTGAAATTGAATCCCAACCCTCGCTTGATTGAAAGCTCGTCGAAAGGTTATGCCCAGACTTATGGTGTGGATTATTTAGAAACCTTCTCTCTGGTTATGAAGTTGGCTTTTATTAGATTGATTGTTTCTCTTGTTGCATCATACCATTGGTCGCTTCACCAACTATATGTGAAAAATGTGTTTCTTCATGGTGATCTGGATGAAGAGGTTTATCTTGAACAACCTCCTGGGTTTGTTGTTCAGAGTGAGTCAGGGATGGTTTGCAAGTTAAAAAGGTCATTGTATGGTCTAAAACAGTCTCCTAGAGCTTGGTTTGGACGATTTAGTGAGGTAGTGTTAGAGTTTGGCCTTATGCAGTGCATCAGTGATCATTTAGTCTTTTATCGTATGCAGGGTGTATTTATTGGTTGTTTATGTCAATGATATTGTCCTTACTGGTGGAGCAAGTATGGTTATTTGTGCTCTAAATTCTTTCCTTCAAGAAAGATTTCAAACTAAAGATCTTGGAACCTTGAAGTATTTTTTGGGAATTAAAGTTGCCCGTTCGAAACAAGACATCTTTCTTTCTCAACAGAGGTATGTACTTGACTTACTTATCAACACTGGGATGTTAGGGACAAAACCCTTGAAAATCATATGGATTCTAATGTGAAGCTTAGAGCTGATGATGGTGAAGAATTGACTCATCCAGAGAAGTATCGTACGCTGTACGGAAGTTGAACTATTTAGCTATGACTAGACTAGACATTGCGTTTGCAATAAGTAAAGTTTATGTCATCTCTACGATCTACTCACTGAGGAGGTTGTGGAGCGCGCATCCTTCGATATCTCGAGGGAGCTCCAAGCCGTGGATTACTTTATCAAGATCATGGGCACATAAGAGTTGAGGGATTTTGTGATGTTTATTAGGTTGTGTGCCCTATTAGTAAGAAGTCAACGACATGTACTGTATATTTTTTTGGAGGCAACTTAGTGTCTTGGAAAAACAAGAAGCAACAGGTCGTATCGAGATCAAGTGCGAAGGCAGAGTATAACCATGGCTCAGTCAACTTGTGAGTTGATGTGAATTCACCAAATACTTGAGGAGATATGGTTTAGTAGTTCAACACTTATGTAGCTATGGTGTGACAACAAGTAGCCATCCATATTGCATCAAATCTTGTGCTTCATGAACGCACAAAACATATTGAGGTTGACTGTCATTTCATTCGCAAGAAGCTACAACAAAAGGTTATTGTCACAAGTGATGTCAAGTCCGACGAACAGCTAGTTGTGTTCTTACCAAGTCGGTGGTTGAAAATAAGTTGAGTTATATTAGTAACAAGTTGGGCATGCATGATATTTATGCTCCAGCTTGAGGGGGAGTGTTAAAGAATAAGGGATACTATGAAGGGTGTTAATTGTAACGTAACTATCTAATATGCACGTATATATAAATATCCTAGCCTAACCATTTTGGCAAAAACTTGTGTAGGACGGAGCCCCATTTAGAAATACGCGAGTCATAATAAATAAACAACATTTAGGAATTCGCGGGTCATCTTTGATGCCTTGATTTCATTTACAAGATTACATGGGTCGACCGAAGGAGGAGGATGTTGTCACTTATTTTCAAGCGCGAAAGAAATCTTTTGACGTGATCTGCGATCAAGGTAAGGATGGAGTCAGTTTTCAGTGGTTAGAGCGAAGCAAAGGCAGATTCCATGTAGTCGTTTTATCTCTTGATGAAGTCGTGTGGGTGTGTGAATGGATGATCAAGGCCTCAGCAAGTAGAGAGGTGTTTTGGAAGAAAAGATTAGGGAAATGGCGCGAGGGTATGGTGGCAAAAGAATGGAATACGCAAGGCTTCTATTTGTGCATCTCGGCCAAAGGGCGTGGTAGTCCTTCGAAGATTTTTATCCCAGCAATGGTCAATGATGGGGGATGGGAAATGGTGGCAAGCAAGATTAAGAGGTTCACAATGGCAAAGTTCGTTATGGAGAAACCGAAACTGGAGAAACCAAAGAAATCGTACAGAGAAGTGGCGGACATAACCCCTTGGCCAGACATAGAGTTGGTCGTTTCGAACAGAGAAGTGGGTTCTAAAGTTGATCTAGTTATAGAAGAGAATTCGTGTAGGGGTAACCTGGAGTTTTTGGATAGGTGTCTTGTGTTAGACTGAATGAAATTTAAGAAGAGAACTAGAGGACGGAAGGAAAGAAGGAGAAGACTCAAGATCCACAATTGAAATGGAGAAACCAACCTGATTTTCCTGATGGTGCGTATGCACTTTATATACATGTACAGAACATCCAAAACCAAAGAATATTAACAGAACAATAGAATATGAGAAGACCTAGCCTACCATTGTTGACTTCATAAAGAATACATAGAATACTGAACCTAATGTACAAAGAGCATGTACAGATCAAGTGCATGTACAAAAATTACATGCTAACACCCTCCCGCAAACTAAGCGGAAGTTGATGGAGCTGCAGTTTGGAAGAGAGCAAAGACATGCGAGGTTGAGCGAGAGCTTTGGTGAAGACATCGGCTAGCTGATCCTTTGTAGAGACATAAGCTAAACGAAGGAAGCCGCGTTGTTGTAATTCACTGATGAAATGATAGCCGATTTCAATGTGACGGGTACGAGCATGAAACACCAAATTCTTGGACATATGCAAAGATGAAACGTTATCACAGTAGAGACTAGGGGAGTGTAAGTGCAGGCCCAATTCATGAAAGAGAAAAGAGAACCAACGAAGCTCCACAGCCATGGTCACCAGGGCGCGGTACTTGGCCTCACTACTAAAGCGAGAAACTGTAGATTGTTTCTTTGCAGTCCAAGCCACAATGTTAGGGCCAACGAAAACACAAGCCCCGGAAGTTGAGCGACGATCGTTAGGATCACCGGCCCAGTCTGCATCGGAATAGGCACATAAGGAAAAATCTGAAGACACTCGATGTGTTAACCCGAGAGAAGTTGTGCCTTTGACAAACCGAAAGATACGTTTCACAGCTTGCATGTGAGAGGAGCGAGGGTTGTGCATAAACTGACAAACTTGGTTTACTGCAAAGGAAATGTCTAGGCGGGTGATGGTCAAATATTGAAGACCCCCAACCATGCTATGATATAATGTAGCATCCGGAAGAGGATCACCCAAATCTGCAAGTAAGTGAGAGTCGGGCAGCATTGGAGTAGTCACAGGTTTGCAATTTTCCATGTTAAACTTTTGGAGTAAGTCAGTTGCATAGCGAGATTGATGTAAAGCTAAAACAGTAGAGGAGCGGTGAGCCTCGATGCCAAGAAAAAAAACTGAGTTTGCCCAAACGTCGATGTCAAATGTTTTTTACAAATATCATCAATGACCTTGAAAACCTCCGGAGAATTTGAGCCTGTGATAATGACGTCATCGACATATACTAGTATAACAATAGTTGAAGAAGATGAATGTCGAATGATCAGAGAGTTATCAGATTTGATGTTAAAGAAACCAAGTGATAACAGGAAATCATGCAAGTGTTAGAACCAAGCTCGAGGGGATTGTTTCGACCCATAAAGAGCACGGTGGAGCTTACAGACATGATCGGGAAACTGAGAGGCATGAAACCCCTGGTTGGGCCATGAAGACATCTTCGCTTGAGAAACCCATTCGTAAATGCGCTGCGAACATCAAGTTATCGAATCGCTAAGCACAGCATGAGCAATTGCAAGAACTATCCGAATTATTGGAGGTTTAACTACTGGACTAAAGGTCACACCATAGTCTAAACCTTCTTGTTGCGGTGTAACCTTGGGCAACAAGTCCGGCTTTGTGACGCTCAATCGCTCCATCCGCATTCCGCTTGATTTTAAAAACCCATTTGCTTCCGACGACATTCATGGAGTTTGTTCGGGGCACAAGTGACCATGTGCCATTCTTATGAAGAGCTCGCAATTCTTCATCCATAGCATTCTCGCCATCAAGGGAGAGTGACTACTGCTTGAAGTTGCGAGGTTCAATATTCTTGAGTATCCATGAGAGTGGCATTGAGAGCCTCAGAATGTATGACCATAAACTAAGTCGTTTATGCCCCGAAATTTCGGGAGGTGTTGAGGAAGGATTGGAATCGCCGAAGCCGGGCGCAGGGGATCGTGAGCCCGAGCGAATGGGATCGGGCCGTTTTGAAGCCGGGAGCCGGAGTGGATGGAGAACCGATCATGAGGTTCTACTACCGGAAGGGAGGAGTCGACGGCAGAGAATTGAAACTTGGGCTAGTGCCGTGGATTGACCCAAGGCAATACGATGTGAGTTGGCCTCGAGGTCGAATGCAAATGGGCTGACTGTACAGTGCATAATGGAAATGTTCCTGAACTGCCACAGGATGAACCTTGGTTGAGAGGCTGGCAGGGGCCAGGAGTAGAATCTGCAATACTGTTAGTACCAAATGGAAAAATATTTTCGTCAAAGAAAACATGTCGGAAATGTAGAGTCTTGATCTGTCAAGACAACGATATCCCTTGTGAACTTGATCATATCCCAAAAAACACATGGAGTGGATTTAGGGCATTAATTTGTGATGATTGTAAGGTACAAGATGAGGGAAACAAAGACACCCAAAATACTTTAAAAACCGATAATCAGGGACACGTTTGAGCAATTTTTGATAAGGGGAGATATAATGGAGTTGACGCATGGGGAGGCGATTTATGAGAAAAACTGCGGTAGTGAAAGACTCGAGCCAATATTTTTTAGGAACACCTGACTGAGCAAGAAGACACAAACCCATTTCAACAATATGTCGATGCTTTCGTTCAACTACTTCGTTTTGTTGCGGAGTATAAGGGCAAGTTACTTTATGACGAATGCCTTGTTGAGCCAAAAATTGAGCAAATCTATTGTTCATGAATTCCCCGCCACCATCTGTTTGAATTTTTTTAATGGTGTGCACCACAGAAATCTTTCTACTTAATTGATTTTCAACTTGTAACTTGAATGTGGAGAAAATGGAATAGACATCCGATTTTTTTTTTATGAGGGGAAATAACCAAACATACCTCGAAAAATCATCCACAGTAGACAAGTAATAATGAAAACCAAAAACTGACGTGACCGGAGAAGGTCCCCAAACATCGAGATGAAGTATGTCTAATGGATTTAATGAATTAAAAGTACGATGACTAAAGGAAAGACTGGAAGATTTTCCCAATGGGCATACATGACATAAACCAATTGGCTTCACGGATCGACTGACTGGTATCCGAAATTTATTTACCAAGGATTGCAAAATTTGTTGAGATGGGTGACCCAAACGAGCATGCCAAATCTGAGATGTTGCTCGTTCACCAATGAGAGCGAGAGGATTGATGGTAGAGGAAGGCATGAAGGAGAGGTTGTAGAGACCATCGGAGCTATTGCCAGAAAGAATAGTCTGTCTCGTGCGGTGGTCCTTCACACGAAAACCAAAATGATCAATTTCAAAATAACAATTATTGTCACGAGAGAATTGACGAATGGACAATAAATTTTTGTGCATAGAAGGTACACATAAAACATTACGTAAAGTAAGAGAGCGAGAACCACACAAAAAACTAGATTGTCCAATATGAGTAACAGGAAGATGCGAACCATTTGCAATGATTACGATCCTTACCCGAGTATGGGGTAGACCGGGAAAGGAAGTCGGAGAATGAGTCATATGCGAGGTGGCACCGTAATCAAGAACAAAGGAGACAGGAGTGGTGGATGATGTTGGTGGGTTTGGGTAGGGTGAAGGTTGAGTGAGGTGAGGGGGAGGAGCTGTTTGGGGTGGGTAATGAGCAACATATGCTTGATTGAGGCGTTGGGGACAAGTTGGGGCTAGGTGATCTGTTTTGTGGCAAAGTTGGCACAAGGTGGCTGGGTAAGAAATAAGGAAGGGATTCGGGGGAGAGTAAGAGTTTTGAGAGTTTGGAGGAGATGGGTATTGGTTGTAGGGAGGTACTGATGGGCGAGAAGGGAAGTTAGGTGAGTAACTTGGTGTAGGAAGAAGTCCTCTAATCGCTACCATTTCCACGCCCATTACGATGTTTCCACCAATTTTTACCACGGCCACGTCCGCGGTTTTGTTGTGGAGAGTAGAAGCCCCCATTAGAGTGGCTGCCATGATTTTGGTTGTGAGAGGATGGCTGCGAGTAGTGAAGTTGGTCAGGTCTTGGAGGCGGGTTGGAACCAGCAGAAGAGGCAACCAAAGCTGTAGTAGGATTGAGAGAGATGGTAGAGAATTTTTGTCAAGAGTTTCTTCCCGAAGGAGGAGATCTTGAAGGTCATTAATGGACATTATGGACGAGAGTTTTGAACCGTTATAAACTCCTTGAATGCGTAACCCAAACCACCAAGAAGACGGCCGAAGATCTTCGCTTGAGACAATTATACCAAAGAGCAAGAGAGGACCGAATGGTTTTAGCTCGAAGAATGTAGGCCTTAAGAGACATGTTCGACCTCCTTTTAAGGTCATGGAGTTCGCCTTGAAGTTTTTGAATGTGAATTTGGGAGGACACACCGAATTCATTTGCCAATAATGTCCATGCTTCCGTGCGCTTTGCAAGGATTAACATACGGTTGATGTCAAACGTTGCTTTGATCCAACCGAGGACCAGCCCGAGGCTTGATGGAAGCGATCATGAGCCGGGTTTGGTGTAACGCCATCCTTCAAGAATTCTCGCAGAGGAGTGGTTTCGATATTGTGTCCATAATTTTATGGGTTTGGAGAACATAATTAAACAAGGAGCTCCAGCTTTAGGTAGTTTTCACTAGTGAGATGAGTATGAGACATGTAGGACCGAATATTTAAGTAAAGGGAAGGGGAAGAGAGGAGATATTGGTGCCGTGTAAGAGGTAGCACCATCCAAGGCCATTGTTGGCTCGATACCATGTTAGACTTAATGAAAATGAAGAAGAGAACTAGAGGACGTAAGGAAAGAAGTAGAAGACTCAAGACCCACAACCGAATGGAAAACCAACCTCGTTTCTTCCCGATGGGTGAGTATGCACTTTATATACATGTACGTAACATCCAAAACAAAGGAATATTAACGTAACAAGAGAATATGAGAAGACCTAGCCTACCATTGTTGACTAACTAATAAAGAATAGACTACGAACCTAATGTACAGAGAACATGTACGACCAAGTGCATGTACGTAAATTATATGCTAACACTCCATTTGTGACCAATGATCGATAAGTCCAAAATTCTCCTCATCGCTCGTCGTCTTAAGTTTAGTTATTATTTTTGTAATATGGCCAATAATATATGGATCTTAGTTAAATCATCCTTCAATTGTCGGGTTGAACATGACTCTTCGCAGCTAGCTCACCATTGGCTCCAGCACTACACCTGGTCTCACTTCGCTCTCATCACGATGTGTATCCTAAATGTGCTAGCACCGAGCGTGAAGATATCTGGAATGAAATCATTGACATGAGCTATAAATATGCTGAAACTCCGTGGCTTCTTGGAGGTGACTTCAATATCATCTTAAGCTCCCATGAGAAAATTGGTAGTTCGGGTGGGATAGACAATAAGCCTTAGAATTGCAGGCTTGTCTCAACGCCATGGGCTTGACAGATTTGGGGTTCTCTTGTAGTAAATACACTTGGTGTAACTAACATGATGGCCAGGCTACTATTTTTAGAGACTTGACAGGGTGATATGTAACTTCAATTGGTCGAGCTGCTTTTCTTCTTCTTTAGTTGAACATCTCAACCGCACCTGTTCGACCATTCCCTTTGCTGCTAGCTTTTGTTCTCAGGCTTGAGCCACACAAATATCACTTTCGATTTCTTAATATTTGGACTACTCGTCATTCCTTTTGGAAAGCGGTTAAGGAAGCCTAGCAAAATGATACTTGGGGTAGACCTATGGTGCGGTTTTCCAATAAATTGAAGGCCGTCAGTCTTAAAGATTGGAATCGCCATATCCTTGACAATATTTTTCGAGCTATTAAGACTGCCGAAGATGATGTTTTGGAAAATGAATTACATTATGAGAATGATAACAATACACAAAATCGTAAAGCCCTCCACCTTGCTCAAGCCAATTTAAAACATCGCTTAAAATTGAAGAGGACTTTTGGAGACAAAAATCCCATCTTCGTTGGCTCAAAGACGGGGATGGTAACACCAAACTCTTCCACTCTTTGGTGAAACAAACCCATAGTAAGCTGCACATCCACAAAATTATCGATATGCATGGCAATGATCTTAATTTTGAAGAAGATATCAAATTGGTGCTGTGGACTTCTATAAAGATCAGCTCTCGGCATGCAATACGTCGGAAGATGACCTCATTAATGCTATTCCATCTATAGTTACTTCTGATCAAAATAGCATCCTTTCACCCCCTACTTTGGAAGTTATTAAAGACGCGTCTTTTCTATGAGCGGTGATAGTGCTGCTGGTCCCGACCGGTTCTCAGGAAATTTTACACTTCTTGCTGCGACATTATTGCCCCTGATTTGTTCTTGGAAATCACCGAACTCTTTGTGGAGTTTGAGATACCCAAATCTTGGACAAGCACGTCTATTGTCACTATCCCCAATAACAACACAATATCCTCTTTCAAGGATCTTCGACCCATAAGTCTCGAAATTTTTCTAACAAAATTATCTCGAAGGTTCTTTCGATCCGTCTAGCGAACATCCTCCCCAGTATCATCTCTAATAATCAAAGCTCCTTCACCAAAGGGTGGCTCATTCAAGATAGTCTGCTGCTTGGTCATGAAATGACTCATCATTTGAAGAAAAGGTTAATGGTTCTAATGTCATTATTAAGTTGGATATGGCAAAATCTTTTGAAAGAGTCTCCTGGCACTTCCTGATCATCAAGGTTATTCGTAAGTTTGGTTTTGGGGAAGTCTTTATTGGCTTGATATGGAGGATAATTTCCAACAATTGGTTCTCTATGTTGATTAATGGTAGCTCCATTGGCTTCTTCCCTCTACGCGAGGCCTTTGCCAAGGGACCCTCTTTCTCCGAGCCTTTTTATTATCACAGCCGAAGTGCTTTCCCGTGGCCTAAATGATCTTCAGTCTACTCATCCCCACTTTCCCTATTCTTCTTCTAGCGGCTGCCCCATTATATCTCATCTCACTTTCGTTGATGTCGTTGTTATATTTTGTAACAGGAATAAGCACTCTTTGTCACGTCATAGACAACTGTTGTCTAATTATGAAAAGTGCTCTGGTCAGTTAATTAACAATCATAAAAGCTACTTTATGGTCTCCAGAAACTCTGTTGCTTCGGGAATTTCTTCTTTTAAGCGTCACCTGTGGTTCAATTATCGTGCCCTTCGGCCCCTTCCGGTCACTTATTTGGGATGCCCTCTTTATGAGGGTCAAAGAAAGAAAAGTTTATTTGATCCTCTTTCGGAAAAGCTGCAAGGAAAAATCAACTCTTGGTTTGGAGCGTTCTCAACCATGCGGGGAAAATAACTTTGGTTAACTCGGTTCTTCAGTCTGTCATCATGTATCAGATTGCAATCCTTGATCCTCCAGCCTCCATTATTACTTATTAACAGGATTTTGTCCAACTTCTTCTGGGGCTCAATTGATATTAAGTTCAAAGCTTGCTGAATAGCTTGGGGGCAATGTAGCCGCACTACCAATGAAGGTGGGGTGGGAATTCGTAATATTAGTGACATTTTGCAGGATATTTCTATGCAGCTTTGGTGGAGATTTAGATCATCTAATAGCCTTTGGGCTAACTTTATGATGAAGAAATATTGTTCGACAGTTCATCCTACTCAAGCTTCCCGATCTGGCTGTCATATATGGCAGCGCATGTGCAACATTCGTAAGGTGGCTGACTCTCACAACACTTGGGTTATCGGTCAAGGTTTATGCTCTATTTGGCATGACAAATGGCTTGATACTGGATTCATCAATGAGCCCCCAGCTTCTAATCTCTATCTGGTCAAAGATCTGTTCGCCTCTCCTTCTCTCCTTTCGCATACAGCCCAAAGCATTATTGGTCCAGCCGCTTGGTCTTCAGCTCTTGTCCAGTGTATCTGCCTCTCTAACAACTCGACCTTGCTTGTTGGAATGCCACCTCCAACTGTCGCTTTACTCTATCTTCTACCTGGCAACTATCTTGCACAACATGTCCTCAGCTGATCTCTTCTAAATTCATTTGGCATCAGATTGTCCCCCGTCATATCAGCGTTTTCATATGGAGATTGTGGCAGTCTAAGGTTCCTTGGGATGAAAGCATTATTAAAAAAGGCATTCAGATTGCTTCTAAGTGCTCATGCTGCTCTTCGGGTCACAGTGAATCCTATAATCAAGTCTTCCTCGATAGCCTCATCACTAATCAAATTTGGGCTGAATTTCAGCACATTGGGGCGGTTCAAGCTTGCAAGGATTCTATTGCCCAAGTTTGTTTCTCTTGGTGGTTCAGTTTTGCTAATTTCATTCTTAACATTATCACGCCCTTTATTATTCTTTGGGAGCTTTGGACTTATCATAATTATGATTATTTGATGGCATTCGTTGCCCTGCTCGGGTTCTCTCAAACCGCATCAAATTATATATATATATATATATATATATATATATATATATATATATATATATATATATATATAATATAAAGACAGATGCATCTATAAAAGGTAATATCCCATCAAAATTTTGTTTCCAAAAATAGAATGCTCTTCATTTATTAATATATGTATAACTTTGCATACTATCTGAAAAAAATTAAATGTATCATTACACTTCACACTAATTCATATAAAATGACATTTTACATTCCTTGATACTTGTGTCAATCATGCTTGTGAGCATCATTCAAATTTCAAAAGTCCTATTGTACATGAGTGTTCAAGATCAAGGAAGAAGAGGAAGAAAAGATTCAAAGACACATTAAGATTGCATTATGAATTTCTTGAAGAGAAAATTATTATTTCTTCAATTCGATAGATACAAAAGAGCAAGAGAGATTAATATATACTGCCTAACAAACTAAACAGAATCCAACAAGGAAGAGAAGAAAGAAATCAAGAATTACACTCGCTACCCTCATAATTACTAAGACTTTAATTAATTGCACTTTGGTCCCCTGAAGTCTTCATTTTGTCTTTACCTTTGATGCTGCCATTATTGTTTGTCTTTGTTGCTGCCATTATTGTGTGTCTCAACACCCCCCTCAAGTTGAGAGTGGAAAACAAGTTTTGCACATGCAACTTGGAAAGAAGATGGTAGAAGTGAGTGTTGGACAGTGCTTTAGTGAAGATATCAGCAGGTTGGTTAGGAGAGGGAATGTAGTGTGTGGATATGAATTTTTTGTGCAGCATTTCTCTGACAAGATGGCAGTCTATGTCAATGTGCTTGGTCCTCTCATGAAATATAGCATTAGCTGCTTTGTGTATAGCAGATTGGTTGTCACAATGAAGAGGAACATGTAAAACTGGCTCTATTTGAAAGTCTTTAAGGAGGGATATTAGCCATTTTATTTCACATCAAGTATTGGCCATGCTTCTATACTCAGCTTCAGCAGAGGACCTACTAATAATAGTCTGTTTCTTGCATTTCCAAGAGATGAGAGAGTTCCCTAGGACTATACAGAAACCTGAGAGGGATCTTCTTGTAATAGGGCAAGCAGCCCAATCAGAATCACAATAGGCACTGAGAGATAACTGGCCTGAGCTGGAGAAGAATATACCTTGACCAGGACTCCCTTTGATATACCTTACTAGCCTTAGGCGACGCCATCGATGCTTTTGGGGTTTGGCCATAAACCGATTTTAGAACCGTATGTACATCGTATGAAATATCAGGTCTTGTAATAGAAAGATACAGCAGCCTGCCGACGAGTCTTCTTTAACATGCAGGATTGACTAAAGGGGAACTGATGATACTGGCCAGTTTGTGATTTTTCTCTATAGGTGTAGGAGCAGGCTTTGCATTGGTAAGCTTGGGATCACTTATGATGTCCAAGGCATACTTTCTTTGGTGGAGACAGATTCCAGATTTGTTTCTTGCAACTTCCAATCCCAAAAAGTATTTCAAGGGTCCAAGGTCTTTAATAGGGAATTTGGATGTAAGATAGGACTTAACTGATTCAACCAAATATTTGTTGGTTCCTGTGATGAGTAGGTCATCCACATATACAAGGATGGTAACAAACTCTGTTCCAGTTTGATAGGTAAATAGAGTATGATCGTTAGGGGATTGATTAAATCCAAACTGAAGGAGAGTAGAGGAGAATTTCTCAAACCATTGCCTAGGTGCTTGTTTGAGGCCATAGAGAGACTTAGCAAGCTTGCAGACAATAGGAGAGGGGCCTTGAGGGAAGTTGTGTGAGTATACTGGAAGGAAGATCCATGAAGACTTCTTCATGAAGGTCTCCATGCAGAAAGGCATTGGAGACATCAAGTTGACATATGGGCCAATGCTTGGCTGCTGCTATGACAAGAAAAACTCTTACAGTTGTCATTTTAGCCACATGAGAGAAGGTTTCAAAGTAATCATTGCCGTCTATCTGAGTGAATCCTTTTTCCACAAGCCTGGCCTTGTATTTGTTGATAGTGCCATTAGCATTATGCTTATTTTTGTATATCCATTTGCAGCCTACAGTTTTCTTGTTGGGGGGAAGATATTGTAGAGTCCATGTACCATTGGTTTCCAGGGCTTGAAGTTCTTCAGCCATGGCTGTACACCATAGGGGGTCTTGAGAGGCTTGATTATATGTTTTTGGTTCACTGAGAGAAGAGATGTTGCAGCTAAAAGCTTTGTAGGAGGGAGAAACATTGGTGTAGTTGCAATATTTACTCATAGGATAAGGGGATGTGTGGTTAGCTGATGGTTAAGCTAGATTAGCTAGTAGACTAGTGTAGTCTTTGAATTTAGCTGGAGTGGTTTTTTCTCTCTGAGGCCTGGTTGGTATGGTGTTTCTTTCAGTGTCAATAGGAGCAACATCTTCAGTAATAGTTGGGTTATCAGGCTGTACTTCTGTACTGGTCTCTTCTTGATTAGCACTTGTGTTTTCTTCACATGTGAATTCAGCAGAGTTAGATGGACAGACATTGTCTTCATGTGTATTGATAGGTGAGGTCATGGTTGATTTAAAAGGGAAGATGGATTCATGAAATACACATCTCTGCTGTATATAACTTGATTTGTCTCAAGATTGGAGAGTTTGTAAGCCTTCTTGTTACTGGGATAGCCAATTAATACACATTTTTGAGATCTAGGTGAGAATTTGTCTCTGTTATGGGAAGATGTTGAAGCATAACAGAGACATCCAAGAGTTCTGAGATGCATATATTTAGGAGCTACACCAAAGAGGGCTTCAAAAGGAGTCTTGAACTTGAGAACAGAACTAGGAAGCCTGTTTATTAAGTATGTGGTTGTTAACAGACAATCACCCCAGAATTTCTTGGGAAGATTGGCTTGGAACCTTAAAGCTCTAGCAAGCTCTAGAAGGTGCATATGCTTTCTCTCAGCCCTACTATTTTGTTGGGGTGTGTCTACACAGGTGCACTGATGAAGGAGGCCTTGGGAAGCTAGAAGACTGCTAACTCCATCATTTAAAAATTTTGTACCATTATCAGTTCTTAGATGCTTAACAGAAGTTTGGAACTGATTTTTCACCATATTGAAGAAGTAAGTAAGAGTTTGGCAGACTTGAGTTTTGGATTTTAGTAAAAAGGTCCAAGTGGCTCTTGAGTGTTCATCAATAATGGTAAGAAAAAGAGTACATCCATCATAAGTACACTGTCTGTAAGGGCCCCAAACATCACAATGAATGAGGTCAAAAATGTTTGAGCTGTGAGAGTTACTTAGAGGGAAGGATTGTCTTGTTTGTCTTGATAGATGGCAGATATCACAGTGAACATGAAGGTTTGGATTGAATTGTAAATCAAGAGCTTTAATATTCTTCATAGAGTGAATAGGAGCATGCCCAAGTCTATTATGCCACAAATGTTCTTTACTTAAAGGTTTGGTAAAAAAGAAAGAATTGCTACATTTAGAGTAGTTTGGTTTGACTGCATTATTACAATCAGAAGTATGATTTTTAAGCCTGCTGTCATCAAGGAGAGTTAGCTTGTAAAGGCCACCATCATATCTACCAATCTTCATTCTCTGGTGAGTTTGGTCCTGAAGATTGCAAGATGTGTCAAAGAAGGTTAGGCACATATTGCTGTCATGAGTGAGCTTACTGCTAGATATAAGATTAATATGAAAATCAGGAGCATAACAGACATCTTTGAGAATAATGTCTTTGGACAGAATCACCGTCCCTTTGTGAGTAATGATAGAGGCCTTCCCATTGGGCAGATGTATAATAGTGTTGATAGGGGTAGGTTTAATAAGATATTCAAGGGAGTTGGTGATATGATCACTAGCTCCAGTGTCTATGATCCAATCAAGACTCACAGATTTTCTATTGTTAAGGCACACATGTGATAGTGAGTAGTACTTGATAGATGATCTTCAAGAGTATCAACCATAATAGTGGCAGAAGACATATTTTTCACATTTTTGAGAAGAGACATTAGTTGTCGGGTATTAAGTAAGAAGATTATGTCCGTAATGCACATCTTTTCCCTTAGTCTCTTTGGTAGAAACTTGGACAGTAGCATTGTTAGTTGTGGTATTGATTCTATTCTTTCCTTTATTTATTGGCATTTTGGTAGGATCAGGTTTGGTTCCATATAAAGGGTGCCATTCTGGAAATCCATGGATGAAGAAGCACTTGTCTTTGGTATGTGAGTCACCATGACAATGGTCACAGAAAAATTTGCCTTTATTGGAGGTGGACTGATAATTTCCTGCAGTTTTTCCTTGGACAGATTTGTTTCTAGAGTTGTTGATTTTTCCCATGAAGGCTGAAGGAGGATTCTCAAAATTGGGCCAGATTGTTGCCTTTGCCCTTCTTCTTGAACCAACATAGAGACATCTTTTGTGGCAGAGGGAAGAGGATGAATTCTGAGTATTTGGCCTCTAACATCAGTATATTTCTCAGAAAGGCCCATTAAGAATTGTGTTAGTTTGGTGATATGTTCAAATTCTTCAGCAAAATTCTTAGATCCACAAGTGCAATCATACACACTGGGTATTTGGAGGAGACTAGTTAGCTCATCCCATAGCCCTCCGAACTTGGTGTAATAGCTATTTATGTTAAGATCTCCGAGTGCAAAGCATGATGTTTTTCCTCGATTTGGAAAATCTTGGGAGCATCACTCGAGAGAATCCGTGGTGAGGTCATCCCAGATTTCATGGGCAGTAGGAAGATAGACAATACTTTGACGTATTTCTGTACTCACAGCATTGAGAGGCCAAGAAACAGTCATGCTGTTGCATCTTTCCCGGCCACTTATATATTTAGATGGAGGGATGGGTTTCTTGTTGGTTCCATTAATCATGCCTAATTTGTTTTGGCGCAGAGGCGTAGTAGAGATCCTCCACCGATTGAAGTTAGAATCGTGAGAGGTTCCAGAGACAAGGTTCATGCCAGATGATCATTGTGTAGATAGAGGATGTCCCTGGATTAAGTTGAAGAGAGGATTCTCAGATCATAGTCATCTCTGAGATATTGGTATCCTTGTTTTTCTCATTCTTTAACTTATGTAGAATCACCATGAGAAAAAGAAGATTTATAAAAAACAAGAAGATTATGAAAGAGATCCAAAGAATCAGAAGAGGATTGTACCTTTATTGATGCAGAAGAGATATTTGGGAGGCAAAATTGCTAGGCTCTGATACCATGTTCAAGATCAAGGAAGAAGAGGAAGAAAAGATTCAAAGACACATTAAGATTGCATTATGAATTTCTTGAAGAGAAAATTATTATTTCTTCAATTCGATAGATACAGAAGAGCAAGAGAGATTAATATATACTGCCTAACAAACTAAACAGAATCCAACAAGGAAGAGAAGAAAGAAATCAAGAATTACACTCGCTACCCTCATAATTACTAAGACTTTAATTAATTGCACTTTGGTCCCCTGAAGTCTTCATTTTGTCTTTGCCTTTGATGTTGCCATTATTGTGTGTCTCAACAATGAGAAATATATATTGTATTCATTTACCCAATATATATGGTTCAGTTTTTGCATTTTACTTCAAAAAAAATTCTTCCTTTGCTGTTAAAATACCTTGACTTGGTGTTTACCCAGATCTTTAAAAAAATAAATTAAATCGATCTAGAAAGTTAGAATCTATATTTATAATTTCATTTTCTTAAAAATAAAGTTATGTATTTCTCATAGATTACATATCTAAAAATTTTGGATCTACATCTGTGCTTTAAGTAAGTAGGTCTGAAAAATCAGAGGATGTAAAAATAAGTTAACAAAAGCGAAATAATTTTTTAATATATAATTTAGGAAAATTCCAACTCTAAAATTGACAAGCTCAAATTATCCAAATCTATGAAAAAAAAAATTGAAACGAAACTAATTAATATGTTAAGTCCTATATTTTTAGATCTATTTTCTTTGAATTCGTGTCAACTCCGGTGATTGATATCCATCAACATGAGGAGGATGGGCATTTTAGGAAGAAAAAAAAGGACTTATGCGGTTGGATAAAAAATAGTGCACCAGAGAGGTTATACTTTTAAAATAAAGAACCGGCCCGCAATTATTCATTTTATTACCAATGGACTACTAAAAATATCATATTTTTTTTCAAAAGTATGACTTTCAAACAAGGACTTTTTACCCGGAACGGAGGGAGCACGTAATTAACATGGTATTTAATGATTTTTTTTTGGGCCAACCATACATATTATTACCTTTTTCAATTAGATGATATTTAATCAGCAAATATATACTTCTTCCGACCCAAAATTATTATTCAGTGTTCCCTTTGTGTCCATTGAAAAACTATTGAAATGAAATCTCCATCCGTTTTTATATTATCATCATCCTTTTTTTTTTTGGACGGATGTAATAATGTTAAAGTTTGAATTATTTTATCTATGTCAAAATCATAATGTGACTAAATGATCATTTTGGTGTTTGTTTTTTTTCAATTGAATAAGCATATATAAAATTATGTTGTAGAAAATGATTAATTTTCAAATTCTATAATGACTAATCTTATTGTTATATATTTTTAGTTAAGCAGTGTCCCCTAATTTATTCTTTTAATTTTGTATGTACAATTTATTTCAAAAACATATATGTCGTGCGTTTTACGCATGTGTACAAACACTAGTTGATATCTAACATCTTGGTTGGGGCTAGTCTATCCTTTTCCTTCGAGACGTGGTCTTCCCCTACCCCTCGTGTGAGGCACCTTCTCTCTAGTACCGTGCATACCTTTGCTTGGTCAAAACCCCCCCATGGGTCTTTTTAAACTTAACTCCGATGGTGTTTGTAGAGGTAACCCCAGTCCTAATTCAGGAGGAGGTATCATTCGTGATGATAAAGGGGATCTTGTCTTTGCTTATGCCTTTTCTTATGGTGATTCCTATAGCTTCTTGGCTGAGTGTAAAGATCTTCTCCAAGGAATGAAATGATTGCAGGTTCGTGGAGCGTCGGGTTCTGATATAATTCTGACCACCAACAAAGAACCAAGATTGTCACAAGCAAGGGAAAGCTTGGAGATCAAGGTTCGAGGGTTCAAAAGTGCAATGTTCGATGCTCAAGAGTTTCCGTAAGGTTGGTCTACGACATAGGAGGCACAAGGATCAACTTGGAAGCACAAAATGGACCAAAATGATGTCCTTATGGTTCCTAAACCCTAAGGGGTTGTTTTCCTATGTTAAATTAGGGTTAGGGGAAGATTCTAGGCACTTTACAAAGTGAGCCTTGTAGAAAAACGGGATTGGTAGATTTTCCTTATTTTGGTTGTTTTATGTTTCCTAATTAGAATATGTATCTTACCTAATTATTGCCTACATAGATTAGGTAAGTTGAGTAGTTTCCTAAGTGGATTTTAGGTAGTTTCCTAAGTTGACTCTAAGTAGTTTCCTAAGTTGATTCTACTTAGACTTTTCCTTTTACTTTTAGGTTTAGGATTCACAACCCATATAAATAAGGGTTGTGGCTTATTGTTTTTGAGACAACTTTATGATTATTGATTAATATAGTTTTTGAGTGTTTTTCAAAACCTCCTTGTTCTTCATTGAACTTGTGATTATTTGGTGAAAGGCTAAGTAATCGAAACCCGAACTTATCAATAGGATATTCATCCCTATTGGGCGTTTCTTCATTATACCAAGGTTCGTGTTCGCCCTCGTAATTGATCATGAAATCGCTCAATAACGGATCGTAGCATTGGGTCAAGGTGTCACAATCCAACAATTCATTGACGTTCTTCGCTTGTCGTGCTGCGTGCTCTTTGATTCCTCCATCGCGAGTACGCGTCTAGGAATCATATCAGGTTCCCTCATTGAAATTGATTCGAAGGTGTTACTTGACTGTGTTTTGGGAAATCACCCCCCTCCTTGGGAAAACATATATTTGATTAGAGATATCATTTCCATCCATGGATTAATGGATTTCTCCTTGGCTCATTGTTATCGTGAGGCCAACGTTGTGGCTGATGCATTTTCCAACATTGGTTGTGATCAAGGGTCTGATTGTTCTTTCTCTTTACATCTATTCTGCCCAATCGCATTCGTGGTCGTATTACTCTAGACAAGCTTGCAACCCCCTACATTAGAATTTCTTAGTTGTCCGTTGAGTTTCTTAGTTTTTCTGTTTGATTCTCTCTTTGCTTTCGTTTTCGAGGTCACACTCCTCTGTCCTCCCATTTATAAGGGCAATGCTAGTTGTCCCCCTCAAGTTTGTACACGTTTCCTTAATTAATAAAATCTAGTAGAGTGCCACCCCTGTTTCAAAAAAATAATAATAAAAAAATCCATTGCATTATCACAAAATCAGATACAATATCCATTGCATTATCAAAAATTTAGATGCAATATCCATTGCATTACCTAAAAGCTTGAAACAAGGTTAGATGCAATATCCATTGCATTATCACCAAATTAGATGTAATATCCATTGCATTATCACAAAATCAAATATAATATCCATTGCATTATCACAAAATTATCACAAAATTTTGATGCAATATCCATTGCATATCCACAAAACCTAATGTAATGTCTCTTGCATTCCTACAAGACTAACACAAAATTTGATGTAATATACATTGCATCTCAACAAAACTTAACACAAACTATAATGCAATATTCATCGTATCTTCATAAAGCCATATGCCATATCCATTATATCAACAAGAGACTAGAACAAGATTTGATGCAATTAATTACATCTCCAGAAAGTTAACACCAAATCGGATGCAATATCCATTGCATCACTAACAGAGAAACCTATGCCAAAATCTGATGCAATATCTGATGCATCACTCATTGAGAAACTCCAAGTAGATAATTGATGTAACATCCATTTCATCAATATAAAGAAACCAAATGCGGATATTTGATGCAATATCGATTGCATTACTAACAGAGAAATTGTTTACGAATATCTGGTGCAATATCCATTGCATCATTATGAGGCTAACACAAAACCATATGCAATATCCATTGCATCACCATGAGACTTAACACAAAAACTAGACACAATATCTCATGTAACAACGAGAGTAAATGTAGGCATAAAGGTCATGATACAATATCCATTGTAACACGAAGGGTGAATGTAGGTCTGAATGCAATATCCATTGCATACAGAAATGTAAATGCGGGTAAGGAACGTGATGCAATATCCATTGCAATACAAAAGGTAAATGTCGGTAGAGGAACGTGATGCAATATCCATTGCATCACAGAAAGTTGGTGCAGGTAAGCGGCGTGATGTAATGTCCATTGCAACACATGAATTCTAGTGTAGGCAAGAGGCGTGATGTAATATTCATTGTAGCACAGAAAGTTAGTATAGGTAAGAGGTGTGATGCAATATTCATCGCAACACGAAGGGTAAATATAGGTATCTGATGCAATTTCCATTGCATCACTAACAGAGAAACTATAAGCAAATATCTGATGTAACACAAAAAGCACAGTACAGTTGTGATGTTGTTATGGTCGAACCTATCGGGATAGGGTGCCTACGTATTCGAGAAAGACGCTGGGGAAAATTTTGAAGACGTGATGCAATATCCATTGCAACATTGAGATTAGACAAATTTTAAAATTTGCGAAGCAGTATTCATTGCAATGCAGAGAGTAGAGAAAATTTTGAAATTGTGATGCAATATTCATTGCAACACAGAGAGTCAGGAAATTTTGAAATTGCGATGCAATATTCATTACCACGTAGAGAGTAGAGAAAATTTTGAAATTTTGAAAACAAAACATTTATGATGAACTTTTCTCGTGATGTAAGCATTTATGATTAAACAATTCATGCTGTAACAGTTTATGATGCAATAGTTGATGATGCGCTTTTGCGATACAACACAAAATGTGGTGTGGTATGATGGTCATGCCTACCAGAATAGGCTCGCTACGTATCCTTTTCAGGAATCAGACCAAACGTAGGTTGGTTACTGGACCAAAAAAAGTAAGTTTGCGGGAAATAAATGCAAGTGATAAAGTGGTGATGCAATATTTATTACTACACCGAAAGTGTAGGTAAGTAAAAGTCGTGATGCAATATTCATTGCAAAAGAAAAGGTGCAGGTAATAAAAAGTCGTGATGCAATATTCATTGCAAAACTAAAGGTGAAGGTAATAAAAATTCGTGATGTAAAACATTTGTGATGTAGATTGCATTCCTAGGGCATTACCTAGCAAAACACAATGATGGAAACTTTTGAACATTTGATATGGGAGCATGCAAGCATTTGATATAGAGGTATGCAAACATTTGACCTGGAAGCATGTAAGCATATTATATGGAAGTATGTAAGCATTTGATATGGAAGCATGCAAGCATTTGGTATGGAGGAGCATGCAAACATTTGATATGGAAAACATGCAAGCATTTTTCATAGAGTCATGTTAACATTTGATATGGAAACATGCAAACATTTGTTATGAAAACATGTAAACATATTGTAATGCAAATTATTGCGTTGTGATGGTCGTGTCAACTCTAATAGGTTGCCACTACTAGAAACAAAGGTTTCAACACGGAATTCTTAGCTTAATTTGAAATTTTCGTCAGCCGATTAGCTTAATGAATTTTACCTTTAGCGAACGGAATTTTGCACGAATTTTAATTAATTCATCACGACGAATTTAGCAATGACGAATTTTCCGCCGAAGGCCACCTTTAGCTTAATGAATCAATGATTTAAATTAAGCATTAGCTTACGATTAACATCAGCTTAATTTTATTCTTGTCAAAATAAAACTGTATTAGTTCTCGAAGAGATTCCCAAATACGGAATTTTCCGACGCTAAAGGTCACCTTTAGCAACTAATTTTCTCCGCCGAATATTTAAATTAATTTTGGTTTATTTTCTTAAAGTCAGCCTTTTAGCTTAAGGAAAATTCTACTGAATATTTCTGTGAATTTAATTTGTTTATTTTCGCGACGAGAAATTGCCGCTAAAGGTTCCACATCGTAAAAATAAATTGAAAATTAAATTCTAATTAATATAAAATATCAAAAATATTTGAAATTAAATTGAAATTAAATTAAAATAATATTTGAAATGTTAATTTAATAATATAATATCAATAATTAAAATGATTAGCATCAATATAATTACAAAAAATAAAACATTCACAATACAACTTAATTTAACTTAACTTAACGTAACGTAAACTTAAATTGAAATTAAATTAAAATAATATTTGAAATGTTAATTTAATAATATAATATCAATAATTAAAATGATTAGCATCAATATAATTACAAAAATTAAAACATTCACATTACAACTTAACTTAACGTAACGTAAACTTAAATTGAAATTAAATTAAAATAATATTTGAAATGTTAATTTAATAATATAATATCAATAATTAAAATGATTAGCATCAATATAATTACAAAAATTAAAACATTCATATTACAACTTAACTTAACGTAACGTAACGTAAACTTAAATTGAAATTAAATTAAAATAATATTTGAAATGTTAATTTAATAATATAATATCAATAATTAAAATGATTAGCATCAATATAATTACAAAAATTAAAACATTCACATTACAAACTTAACTTAACTTAACGTAACGCACTTAAATTGAAATTAAATTAAAATAATATTTGAAATGTTAATTAAATAATATAATATCAATAATTAAAATGATTAGCATCAATATAATTAAAAAAAATTAAAACATTCACATTACAACTTAACGTAACGTAACTTAACTTAACTTAACTTAACTTAACGTAACATAACTTAACTTAGCTTAACGTAACGTAACTTAGCTTAGCTTAACGTAACGTAACTTAACTTAGCTTAACGAATGCAACTTAACTTAACCTAACTTAACTTAGCTTAACTTAACGTAACGCAACTTAACTTAGCTTAACGAACGTAACTTAACTTAACTTAAAACGAACGCAACTTAACATAACTTAACTTAGCTTACATAACGATGAACCATTATAACATGAAACACGATACGCCTATTATTGAAATGGTATAATGGAGTACGATAGACCATTATAACATGAAAACACGCTACGCCAATTGGTGAAATGTTATAATGGAGTACGATGAACCATTATAACATGAAAACACGCTACACCTATTGTCGAAATGGTATAATAGAGTACGATTAACCGTTATAACATGAAAACATGCTACGCCTATTGGGGAAATGTTATAATGGAGTACAATGAACCATTATAACATGAAAACACGCTATGCCTATTGGCAAAATGTTACAACTTAACGTAACGTAACGCATCTTAACGTAATGTAACTTAAATTAAACTTAACTCTTAACTTAACTTAACATAACGCAACGTAACTTAACTTGACTTAAGCATAACGAAAACTTAACGTAACGCACTTAACTTAGCTTAAGGTAACTTAACTTAACTTAGCTTAACGTAAATACAACTTAACTTACCTTAAACGTAATGTAACTTAACTTAACTTAACTTAATCCTGACGTAACTTAACGTAACATAACATAACTTAACCGAACTTAAGTTAACATAACTTAACTTAACTTTAACTTAACTTAATTTAACCTAACTTAACTTAACTTAGCTTAACGTAACTTAACTTAACTTTCTAACTTAATCTTAACTTAACTTAACTTTAACTTAACTTAACTTAACTTAACTTAACTTACTTAACTTAACTTAACTCTTAACTTTAACTTAACTTAACTTAACTTAATGTAACTTAACTTGACTTAACTTAACTTAACTTAACTTAACTTAACTTAACTTAATGTAACTTAACTTAATGTAACTTAACTTAAGATAACTTAACTTAACTTAACTTAACTTAACTTAACTTAACTTAACTTAACTTAACTTAAACGTAACGTACCTTAACTTAATATAACATAACATAACTTAACTTAGCTTAACTTAACTTAACTTAACTTAACTTAAACGTAACGTAACTTAACTTAACTTAACTTAACTTAACTTAACTTAACTTAACTTAACATAACTTAACTTAACTTAACTTAACTTAACTTAACTTAACTTAACTTAATGTAACTTAACTTAACTTAACTTAACTTAACTTAACTTAACGTAACTTAACTTCTTAATGTAACTTAACTTAACAACATAACTTCTAACTTAACTTTAACTTAACTTACCTAACTTAACTTTAAACGAACGCAACTTTAACTTAATATAACATAACATAACTTAACTTCTAACTTTAACTTAACGTAACTTAACTTAACTTAAACGCAACGTAACTTAACTTAACTTAACTTAACTTAACTTAACTTAACTTAACTTAACTTAACTTAACTTAACTTAACTTAACTTAACTTAACTTAACTTGACTTAACATAACTTAACTTGACTTAATATAACTTAACTTAACTTAACATAACTTAACTTGACTTAACTTGACTTAACTTGACTTAACTTAACTTAACTTAACTTAATGTAACTTAACTTAATGTAACGTAACTTAACATAACTTAACTTAACTTAACTTAACATAACTTAACTTAACTTAACTTAACCTCTAAACGTAATTAACTTAACTTAATATAACATAACATAACTTAACTTAGCTTAACTTAACGTAACTTAACTTAAACATAACGTAACTTAACTTAACTTAACTTAACTTAACTTAACTTAACTTAGCTTAACTTAACGCAACATAACTTAACTTAGCCTAACGTAACGTAACTTAACTTAATTTAACTTAAACGTAACGTAACTTAACTTAATTTAACTTAACTTAACTTAACTTAACTTAGCTTAACTTAACTTAACTTAACTTAACTTAACTTAACTTAACTTCACTTAACTTAAACGTAACGTACCTTAACATAACATAACATAACTTAACTTAACTTAACTTAACGTAATGTAACTTAACTTAACTTAACTTAACTTAGCTTAACTTAACTTAACTTCACTCAACTTAACTTAATTTAACTTAACTTAACTTAAACGTAACGTAACTTAACTTAATATAACATAACATAACTTAACTTAACTTAACGTAACTTAATTTAACGTAACTTAACTTAACTTAACTTAAACGTAACGTAACTTAACTTAATATAACATAACTTAACTTAACTTAGCTTAACTTAACTTACCTTAACTTAACTTAAACGCAACTTAACTTAACTTCTTAACTCACCCAATCAACTTAACTTAACTTCTAACTCTAACTTAAAACTAACTTCAACTTAACTTAACGTAACTTAACTCTAACTTAACTTACTTAGCTTAACTTAATCCAACTTAACTTAACTTAACTTAACTTAACTTAACTTAACTTTAACTTAACTTAACTTAACTTAACGAACTTAACTT
>CM028379.1:34982271-34986424 GCA_013146195.2 Codonopsis lanceolata | reverse complement strand
TCATAGAGCTCGAGTTCTTATTGATCGGTTCTACTCATTCTTATGTGGCATCGCATTTCATAGAGCATTTATGTGTATTGCACGCTTTCGGTTGCCTTACATGCTTGAGGTGTCTCAGGATTGGGTGAATGCTTATTGGCGTCGAGGTTTATAGAGATTGTGGCGTGCTTGTTAATGATCGAGTCTTGCATCTTTGATTTGGTAGTATTGCCTATTCGAGACTTTGATGTGATTCTTCGTATGGAGTGGCTTTGTGCGAATCATGCTTTAGTAGATTGTCGTTAAGTAAGAGAGTCACTTTTGCCATGCTGTATTCGGGAGTTCGTGTTTATGGGTGATCTTGCTATGAAGGTATTCATGTTATTACGCTACGTGCAGACAACTCTTATCTCGGGGTTGTGCAGGGGTATTTAGCTTGCGTGCTTGATACTAGTGTCTCATTTGCTAAATTAGAAGATGTTAGGTAGTTAGTGAATTTCGGATGTCTTTTCTCTGGGTGTCATTGCCTCCCGGCAGAGTTAGAGTTTTGTATTGAGCTTTGCGGGTACTTCGCATATCTAGAGCCCAGAGAATGAAACGGAGTTGAGAGTTGAAAGAGCAATTACAAGAACTTCTCGATAGAGTTCATTAAGCAGAGTGTGTCACTTGGTAGAATGGTGCAGGTGTTACTAAATGAAAGAAAGATGGTAGTTTCACGACTTTGCATAGATTATCGACAGTTGAACGAGGTTACTATCAAGAATAGGTATCCTTTGCCACACATTGATGATCTCTTTGATCAACCGAGGCTCGATTGTTTATTCCAAGTTTGACTTGAGGTGGCTATTATCGGTTGAGAGTTCGAGAGGAGGATGTTCTAAAAGCGACTGACCTTTCGTACGTTATGGCCATTATGAGTTCGTGGTTATGCCTTTTGGTTTGGCGAATGCACTGCCGGTTTTATGGATTTAATGAATAGGGTGTTTCATGAATATCTTGATTGCTTTGTGGTTGTGTTTATTGATGATATCCTCGTGTGTACTCGAAGTCAGAGAGAGCATGAGATTCACTTGAGAGAGGTTCTTTCGATCTTGCGTGAGAAGAAGCTTTGAGCGAGTTCGATAAGTGTGCTACAGGCTGGAACAAGTTGCTTTTCTAGGACACGTGGTGTCTAGTGATGGTATAGCGGTGGATCCATCTAAGGTTGAGGCGATTACTAAGTGGAAGAGCGCCTGGTACGGTGACAGAAGTCCGTAGTTTCTTGGGCTTGGCGAGGTTATTACCGTAGGTTTATCGAGGGTTTCGAAGATCGCTACTCAGATGACTAAATTGAGAAAGAATTCTTCTTTTATATGGAGTGATAAGTGCGAGGCTAGTTTTCGAGGAATTGAAGAAGGTTGACTACGGCTCCTATCTTAGCATTGCCAATGGTTCGGAGAACTTTGTTATTTATAGCGACTGCAGCTTCACTAGAAGGTTTGGGTTGCGTGCTTATGCGAGAATGGGAGAGTCATTGCCTATGCTTCGAGGAAGTTATCACCTCATGAGCGGAATTATCCGGCATGATCTCGAGTTGGCGCCATCATATTTGCACTTCATAAGTGGAAGCATTATCTTTATGGAGCTAAGTTTGAGATATATCTTGATCACAAGAGTTTAAAAGTATCTCTTTTCGCGAAGGAGTTGAACATGCGGCGAGGCGATGGATGGAGAAAGCTTAAGGATCACGGCGTACTATCTTGTATCATCAGGGAAGGCTAATGTTGTTGCCGATGCCTTGAGTAGGAAAGTGTACATGTCTTGCTTGATGATGAGAGAATGGAAGATGCTTGAGGATGTCGCGAATGGAGTCGGTTGTGAGAAAGCATAGTGTTATCTTTGCTAGTGTGCGTGCTACGCTGCTTTGTTTGGGTTGATTAAGGAAGCTCGGGCTCTTGATCCGGAGTTGAGAAAATTATTGATGGTTTGGGTGATGGTAAGACAGGAGTTTGCTATGAACAACGATGGGATTTTGACTTTCGAGGTAGAGTTTGCGTTCACGCCACTTAGATGGAGTTAAGCGTATGGTTCTTGGCCAAAGAGGCTCACAAGGCCAAAGTACACTATACATCAGGGAGTACTAAAATGTATAGGGATTTGAAGAGACAATTTTGGTGGAATGGAATGAAGAGAGAGAATCGCGAGTATGTCTGATGCTGACATGTCAACAAAGGTGAACACCAAAGACATCTTGGGTTTATTACTGACCACTTGAGATCTGGGAGTGGAAATGGGAGCATATCACCATGGATTTCGTGGCAGGATTGCCACGTACTCGTCGAGGATTTTGATGCGGTATGGGTTGTTGTGGATAGATTGAAAATCATCACACTTTATTCTATTGCGATGACTTATAGTTTGAGTCGGTTGGCGGCATTGTATGTTCGGGGATATCGTGAGACTACATGGTGTTCAGGTGAACATTGTATCGGATAGAGATCCGGGTTTACTTCTCGATTTTGGCGTGCTTTACAAGAGGCTTTGGGGCGAGTTGAATTTCGATTGACTTTTCACCCAGCGATCGGATGGTCGGTCGAGAGATTGATCCAGTGCTAGAGGATTTGCTACGTGCTTGTGCCATGGATTTCAAAGGTAGTTGGGATTCTCATTTGCCATTAAATTTGCTTATATAACGATTACCGATCCGGTATTGATGTAATGGCGCCATATGAACCCTTTGTATGGGCGTAAGTGTAACGATCACCGATTTCTTTGGGATGAAGTTGGTGAAGCTAAGTTATGGGGTTGAGATGGTGCAACGGTCGGTGAGAGTGTGAAGGCGATTAGAGCAGTTGCTACGGCTCGAGTGAAGCCGAGCTACACGGACAGCGGAGGCGTGACTTAGAGTTCGGGTTGGTGATCATGTATTCTTGAAAGTATCGCCCGGTACTAGCGATTTAGGAAGAAAAACTTTTCACCTAGATTTATTGGACCATTTGAGATCTTAGAAAGGATTGGATCTTTGGCGTATCGGTTAGCATTGCCACCGTTATCGGATGTTCACGATGTATTCCATGTCTCGATGCTACGCTAAGTACTTGAAAAGATGAATCACATGTCCTTGTTTACGATGAGATTTCATTCGAACTGATCTTTCTTATGACGAGAGACCGGTGAGTTCTTGATACTAAGGGCAAATCTTGAGAACGAAAAGGATCCCGTTAGTGAAAGTCTTGTGGAAGAACCATGACATTGAAAGCTACTTGGGAAACCAGAGCTCGATATGAAAGAGATATCATACTTTCCTATTTCTTGATTACGGTATGAATTTAGGGACTAAATTCCTTTAAGTGAGGGAGGATGTGAGAACCCGAAACCTACTTGTATTACTTGTCTTCCATACATGTTTAACATGATTAGAATATGTTTTTAACATGCTAGTAGTATCCAAACATGATTGACTTGATTGCATTCCTTGATTGACGAACCAGTTATTGCCGTATCGAGCGCCTATTGCCTTGCATGCTCTAGATTGACTTGTTCTTGCTCGGGCTTTGATATTTGGACTTAGCCAAGACCTTGAGAGACATTTATCATTGTTTTTAAGACCCTTGATACTCGTTAATGCTTCTTTGAGTTGTTTATGCCTTATACGTTATACGTGCAAATCTGGACTGTTTGACCCCATAACGTATGGCTTGAGGAATCGTTCCACCATGCCAACCAAACATTTTGGGCATTGTTAGGCCACCATAACTTGAACATTATGAAGGAGGTTCGGCCTCCACAACCGAGGCAGCTGAAGATTTCCAACAAAGCGTGATTTTTTGCAACATTGGTGATTCTTACCCTTACTAAACCTCTACCATTAGTGACTAAACCACTTGTATTAGAGTCTTATTAGCCTAATCTAAGCCTAATTAATATTTCTAAACCTATTTCTACCATTCATCAAGTGACATGTGGATTCCATTATCATTTAATCAAGCTGATCTCTATTACTTCAGTTGGAGACTTCATATTGCGACTCATTTCTCGCCTCGTCTTCTCATAGGTCTAGAGGCGAGCTTGTGCGTGAGAGTCTTGGTGAGATTAGTCGTGAGGTTGGCTTCCAAGAGATTCAAGACCCGCTTGCGATTCGAGAGACCGGATTGCGTGTGATACGGCATTGTCTGACAATCGGTGCGATTTTTTC
>CM028379.1:34954771-34977271 GCA_013146195.2 Codonopsis lanceolata | reverse complement strand
GCTTACAACTTATGGCCTTACATGTGTTTTAAGTAGCTTGTACATGACTTATGACTTATCTTACCATAAGTGAAATCAAACGCTTCAAAAACAACTTATGATAAGTCATAAATCATAAGCATTTCCAGATAAGTCAAATCAAACATGCCCATAAACTGTTGATGCAAATTTGAGTCAAGAAGGATTTCAAAATGTCATGGGATGAAAGGTGATAGGAAGTCAAAGAAAAATAAAGTCAACTTTGATGTTTAACTCTTGTAGATTGATTTGTTAAAAGTGTCAAAGCATGTTTGATTGTTAATTTTAGGTTTTTAACAATAAACACACCATTTCCAGTTTAATTTAGATCTCGGCTATAAACAAGACGGGTTTCAAAATATGTCAAGAACTAATCTTGAAACTAAAAATAAAAACTACTTAATAGTCAAGCTTTGGAAATATTATATCATGACGAAAATCTTTTTCCAAAAACCCAACCATGAATGACGACAAGAATTTACATTTTTGAGATAAAAGTAAATTAGTTGTATGTGACTCTGGAAACCAATAGAACATCCAAAAAAAAAAAGTGATTTTTGAACAAATGGGCGTGAGAAAAACAATTGCAAAGTGGAAACAAATCTCTAAAGGGAATAGATTGAACAATAACTACTACTCCCTCCGTCACAAAATTATTTTTCTGTTTGATTCGACACATGAATTAAGAGAAAAAACAATGAAAAAATTGCGGGCAGCTTTACTTTTTGAAATTTTTTATCGCTAAAATACATTTTATTTTTATTTTCAACCGTAAAAAGTCACTTTTTGTGGAAAATGACTACGATATCATTAATGAACCGTTGACGCATTATAGAGGCTATTATTTTTGCACCACGATTCATCAATTTTATCGCATTATTTTTTATACCGCGATTCATCAATTTTTATTGACTTAATTTTGCATCGCGGTTCAATAGTGTAACTGCTAG
Organism: Codonopsis lanceolata; assembly: GCA_013146195.2. NCBI lineage: Eukaryota > Viridiplantae > Streptophyta > Magnoliopsida > Asterales > Campanulaceae > Codonopsis > Codonopsis lanceolata. Next base: position 34,976,303 of record CM028379.1, on the reverse strand, counting down.
TTTACTTTTGTATCGCGATTCATCAATTTTAGTGCATTAATTTTTGCACCGCGATACAAAATCATAAAGAACCAGCTCATGTCCTCCACTTGCTTCTTCTATCTCTTACGTCGTAAGCCTTCTTCTTCCTCATCTTTCTCTGCTTTTGTCCCAACTGAAAATTTTGCAACTGTGATTCATCAATTTACGTCGATTCCCGTTTCATTGTGAACAATTGTGATTTTCGAATTTAAAGTGTGTTGTCGGAGCTGTTGAAGGAGACGATGACATTTTTTAATAATATTTCGAAAATTGGTCTTTTACGGTAAAAAAAACTAAGGACTTTTGGGGTTTGAAACTTTAAAAAAGAGACTGACCAGAATTTTCCCCAAAAATAATTAACTTGATTATTAATATTTGAATAGTCAGTGGTTTCCATTAAATCTCATGAATACGTGGTTCAAAATTAAAGTAGAAATAAAAAATAAGAATAAAGTGGTAGAAGTGATATCCTAAAAAAAAACTTTTAAATAAGACAATTAATTTGAGACGGACAAAAAAATAATCAATATCATAATTTTGTTACGGAGGCGAGTATAGCATTTACCGGGCAATGGTCAGCAAACCCGTCCACTCTATAAAAGCCAGTCATATGCGACATGTACTATCACATCATGGGGATTTAAACAAATGGCCAAGTCAAAAATGACTTGGTCATTTATAACCTCACTTAAAAAATATATACTTTTATAGCCACTTTTATCTAAAAATGCCATCAATACCCTTTCCCTACCATTTACGTTCATGGCGTGCGCTAGCGACTGCGTTCATGTTGGAACAGAGGGAGAGAGCTACTGCGATGGGGATCTTGGCTAGAGATGGAGGCTAGGGCGGGATCTTGGCTGGGGATGAAGAAGACGAAGATGAAGATGAACCAGACGCCGGACGCCGGACGACGAAGAAGATTGGAGGCGGGATCAATGAACCAGACGCCGGACGAAGATAAACACCATTGTCGCCGGAGATGAAGAAGACGAAGATGAAACCACAGTGGTCGACTAGAGGACCACAATGGTCGACTAGACGACCACCTAGTCGACCACTGTGGTCGTCTAGTCGACCACTGTGGTCGTCTAGGCTATTTCGTCAGATCCTTTCTTTGGTTAGTCAAAGGCTATATATGTTCATCAACCGGGTCAAATGGCTGTATTTGATAAATAACACATCATTTTTCCTCTGGTCTGTCGCGTCTACTTGACCCAAGTACTATCAAATCCACGGGTTTCTTTTGTATGTCTCAATTAATGTTACTAAAACAATTTGTATACAAATTTTGTATTTTTTTTTTTTCCTAAGGGGGTATGGGAGGGGTTCGAATCTGAGATCGTATACTTTATGAAGTTCCATTTCTATCACTGGACCATACCTTAATGACATCAAATCTATGGTTAGTGCTTAGTGTTTAGTAGACACATAAATAAATAAATAAAGATAAATTCGGGTCGATCTGTTTTTCAAAGTTTATAACTGCAATAGTCTACCATATTTTTTTTATACTGGAAAAAAACACTTTTGAGAGCAAAACGACAGTGATACCCTTAAAGAGCCGAAGGCGCGCTACGGATTACTTTCTCAGTGCATCTTGCTGCATCAAGTTTTGCACCACGTGCATCAGTTTAAATTACTTAATCCAATTTTGCATCTCGCTACATCAAATTTTTGTATTGTGATGCATCAATTTAAATTATCTAATCAATTTTATGTATCGCGATGTACCAAGTCAAACATCAAAATAATACATCTAACTGCAAATATTGATGCATACCACAACAAAATTATAATGAATCAAACCTTCATATCATTCGTCTTCTTCTTCTTCTTCTTCCTCATTCATTGTAAGTCTTCTTCTTCCACTTCCTCTCCGCCTTTGTCTCTATTCAAAAATCAGTCAATCCGAACTCAGATCTATTCTAGTATCGTACTTAAAGAACTGGAAAAATCGTTTAAGGAATTTTCGTTTCGTTGACGCAACAAATGTTGGTCAGAGTTGTGGAATGAGCCGATCTAGGCATTCTAGGAACATTTTATTCAAAAAACAGGGGTTGAAAAAAAAAACAAGGGAGTGGATCGATTAAATATTTTGAAAAAAGTACCGCCAGCAATTTCTCAAAAAAAAAAAAAACTATCTCAATTTCAAATGCATTTGCAATAATATAATTTGAATAATATGCATGTGTATGCAATATTAAGTGATTTAAAAGTCCTTTTACTTTAATTTCCATAAAAATAATGAATCCTTTATTTTTAGACTATGGGAATACATCATAACAAGTTGATGCCTCCTGGTTGCAAATTAATAGTTCGTAAAACCTAAAATTACATTATACTATCTTTTGGTCTAACCAAAAAATTCACGTTTGAAATGTCTAATTATTAAAAAGATATAATATATATTATCATTAGAGTTTATTATAATTACAAAAATACTTAAAACACAAGCAATGTTCTTACAATATAAGTAGATGGTAAAAATAAAAATTATAAAAATTGGAAGCATAATTTTTCAAAGTCCACGCTTGTTTATTTATGATTGACACGTGACAAGAATCTGACGATAGAATAGGAGATGAAGTACAATTTTGGAATAGATGATCCACACTCGTCATATTACTCCTCCCATTTATACTTGATTGGTACAAGATAAAGTGACAACTTTTTGTGTGTAGTCAAACCACTCTCTTCTTCCATATTGATGTCTTCAATATTCATTCCCGGTGGCAATTCCCAATCAAAACAATAGAGCAAATTTGCTAGTGTAAGTTCAACGTTGGCTACTGCCATTGTAATCGCAGGGCAAATCCTTCGACCAGCCCCAAACGGCACTAACTGAAAATCTACACCCTTAAAATCAATGATATTATCTTCAAACCTTTCAGGATGAAATTCTTCAGGGTCCTTCCAAGTGCGTGGGTCTCTCCCAATTGCCCAAGCTCCAACTAATACCCTAGTTTTGGGGTAAACATTGTAGCCTCCAATCTTACAATGTTTCATCGTTTCACGAGGAAGTAGGAGGGTGGCCGGAGGGTGGAGCCTTAAAGTCTCCTTCACAACCATGCTTAAGTAGGGAAGCTTTATGATTTCATTCTCGTTTACTTTCGTTTTCCTCCCAATAACCCTTCTAATTTCAGCTTGAACCTTTTTCATCACTCGTGGGTTCTTGACAAGCTCTGTCATCGCCCATGTAACGGTGATTGAGTTTGCGTCTACTCCACCAAGAAATATATTCTAAAATGTCGACATTAAAAGCAACATAAATGGATTTTAATGTGTGAATAGTGATAGACTTTTTTGGGGCTCAAGGCAAACAAGAAAATTAGGCCCCTAATACAAAGAAGACACAATTTAAACATTAATGTGTGTGTGTGTATAACTATTAACCAAGAATGTAATTATTTCATCATACAATTGTTCACACAAAATTCATATCCAATCTAGAAAATCATAAAGTACTTGGCCAAAATTATGTGCTGTTTTGCTAAATATACTAGTACTCTTGCCCGTGCCGATGGTACGGTATCAGTTTGTGAATTTATCAATAAATAAAGCAGATAATGTGAAAATTAATTAGTATTTAATTATAATTTGTCTAAGTTAATTATGATAACAGTTAAAAAGAAAAAAAAATATTTTAAATTACAAAACTTACGATTTTTTTTAAAATTTATTTGTATACGAAATTGCGGGCTAGAAAAAAATTAAATTGATTAAGTTAATTACGATAACAATTAAAATGAAAAAATTAAAATAGAAATATTCAAAACATAGACATAAATTAAATTGGGATTCAGTTTCAAAAAATAAATTGATTAAGTTAATTACGTTAACAGTTAAAAAGGAAAAAAAAAACAAATATTTCAAATTACAAAACTTACGATTTTTTTTATATAAAATTGATTAATTAATTAAAATATCGAAAAGAAAAGGGATGTGGGTTTGGTGGAGGAAGAATTAGCGGCCACCAACCATGAATAGTGGGAGGGGGGTTGGAGAGAAAGAGAGGGGGTAGTTGCTCAACCGCCGTTCACACATGTGAACTCGGAGAGTGATAATGACCGTAGGATCTCAGTAAAAGAATCAATCTCAGCCCCTAAATAGCTTTAATCAATTGCATATGTGTGACTATGAACTATATTGTACTATAGATTGGTGGGTTGTTTTGATTGTTTTTGAGTATTCCCTCCATTTTATAGTGACTATTGTTTGATTTTGTAAATAGATTAAAAAAAATATATTAAGTAAGAGTTGTTTGGAACAAACGTTTCGAAACTAATGATGGTATAATGTCAATTAAAAGACTAGCATTGTTAATTCAGTAGAAAATTTATTCATCGATGGTGAAGAATTTTTTTTATACAAATGACTATTGAATCATGACAGACACATGTCAATCACATATTTATCTTTATTTTTTTAGATTTTGGTTGACGCGTGTCGTGATTCAAAGATCGCTTGTTTTAAAAAAAATTTACACCGCCGGTGGATGAAAATTTAATTATGTTTAATTTACTTAGTACTTAGTTTAGTATTATGGACAAACATTTTAAAACACCTGAAAATAATAAAAAAGATATGGCTAGAAAATTGTATAATTCTTCCTTCGTTTCAAAACAAAAAATTATTATACTTTAGACAAATCAATATATTGACGCAATCAAACATACATTTATTATAGACCAAATTACAAATTCCCCAAGTATACACCAAATCTCATATCGCTACTCAACATAATTTTATCTCGATTTGGTATCTGATATTGTTATTTGTGTCAAATAGGCCTAACATAAGTGTGCTTGAATTAATGTTTTTTCACTAACAAAAGTTGGTCGTAAGTTGCTATTTGACACAAATGATCACATCAAGTGCCAAATTGATACAAACCTTATGTTAAATAGTAATCTGAAATTAAATGTATATTTTAGAAAGAAATTTATAATTTGGTCTTTATTATATTATTGTTATTGTTGAAACTCTTTGACTTTTACCTTAAAGTTAAACTTAAATTGTTATTGTTGTTATCATTATAAATATTGTCGGAGTATTATTATTTGTACAAACTAATATCATCATTACCATCATTTAAACAAAAACTCTTACCTTCACAAAGTTAGTGAAAATGTTAAGTTTAAAACATGTTGGTATTAAAACTTTAGGAATTACTAAATAAAAAATATATATTTTTGGAGCTTTTTAAATATAAAAAAGTAACAATTATATTAAAATGATAATGTTACCATGAGCACCGCTTTGATGTGATCTCTAGTGAGATGAACCGAGCAAGTTGGATCCTTTGACAGGCCAAGTAGGATTTCAACTATGTCTTTGTCCTCCAAGTTGTTCTGGTCCAATTTGAGGTGCTCAGAGTTGTCGATACCTGATTTGAGGTGTTCTTCAATAATTGTCTCAAAATACCCATCTAGGTTGGCAAAGGACTTATCAAGCCTCTTGTGAAGACCCGTTAATATATCAATGATCCACCCAAAAATAGGAAAGAAATCGGCCGCCCAAAATCCGCTCAACACATCGAAGCATTCATTTAAAACTTCTTCAAGGCTAGCACCGTTAAATTGCTTTCCCTCGTAGCTCTTACCAAATGCAATTTGAGAAATGATTTCATTTGTAAGTTTGAAAATTCTCTCACTCAAATTTATGGATTTACCCTCCATTTGGTATACAGAATCAATAAGTTTAGAAACCTCTACATCCCTAATATATGAAAATGATTGAACCCTTTTGAATGCAAAGAGCTCGACAACACAAAGTTTACGTATTTCTTTCCAGTACTCATTGTACGGGGAAAAGGCTATATCTACTGAATTGTAGGAAAGTTTGTTTGTGCCATAAGAGTTGGGCCTAGAGCAACAGTCGAGATCATTAGTCTTCAGCACTTGTTCGGCCATTTCGGGTGAAGAAACAACGAGGGTAGGAATTTGGCCGAGCTTCAAAAGCATGACAGGGCCATACTTTTTTGAAAGTTCCCATAGGGATTGATGAGGGTTCTTTCCAAGTTGGTGAAGGTTGCCGATGATGGGAAGAGTTGGAGGGCTTGGAGGGAGATTGTCTTCTGATGATATTTTTTTCTTGGAAAGGAAAAAGAGAGAGCTAAGAAGAAAAAAGAAGAAGAAGAATAAGAATAAGACGGTTGAGTTGAGGAAGTCTGGAAGAGAGATGAGAGAGTTTGAGGGGATTTCCATGACTGACTTCTTTACTGATTGCTATGGCCAAAACCGACGGGTGATACTACCTATAGTAAGATTTTGAGGATTATGTGTGGCTTGTGTTCTCTTTGGATTTTGACACTTAGAATGGGAAAGACATGTAGAAAGGAACATTAGAAAACATTTTAGAAAAAGAAAAGGTCAAAGGAGAGTGGTCGGAGGAGGGAGAGAGGAGTTGTGGTTGAAGTTTGTGGTGGGTTTTGATGTGGATGCGGAGGAGATAGGGTGATGCTGATCGGAGGAGAGTGGAACAAAAATACAAGAGATAGAGAGTTATTGGGACCGTCATCCAGAATTTGTCTCGTATTGAGAAATCGTGCCAAACTCTTCCACTCTAAAGTTTCACTTAAATCTTGAATACCAATGATAAAGCCTAGGTAGGGATTTGCTAGATTTTTTTGGAATCGAAGAGAATCAATTAAAATTGGATCGGACTAATATTTTGTTTTGCTCCTAGATCTGAATTTTCATAAAATCAGACATTTGGGTTGGTTTCAGTTCTCGAACTAAAACAACACGAAACCGGATCGAACTAACCCGAGATGTTGTTTATTTATTTATTTTATTATATATATATATATATATATATATATATATATATATATATATATATATATATTAGACTATATATTATATATATTGTATATATTAATTCCTAATATTTTCTTTATTCTACTTTTTAGTTAGTACTCTTTTATTATTTTGTTTCCACCGGTTTGTTATGCTATGAGTTTATGAGTTTGACATTTTTAATTGTTGAATGTACTTTTATTGAAGGTTTTTAAATTTTTTATGAAGTTTCAGTCCAAAAAAATTTATTATGTATTTGTATTAAACAGTTAAAAAGTAAAAAATCATAGTATTGGTTCGGTTCTGGTTCTCATACATCTTTAATTGGTTATGGACCGAGCCAATGCTTTGGTTCTCATACATATTGGATTGGTTCCGATTCTAAATTTTTTGAGAACCAGCCTATTAGTCTGGTTTCGATTTACTCTTTTTTCCAAAAAACTGGACCGAACTAGACCAAGCTCACCACTAAGCATAGGCACCATGCCTAGTGATGCAAAGCAGGTAACAGACATGTTCGTGAAAAAAGTTAGTAGAAATCAAATTGTTGAGAGGCTTCCTTCAATTGGCCATAATTTTTTATTCCGGATAAATTACGAATTCGTTTTAAGCCCAAAAACCGTTGTTTAAGCACTGTTACGGACTTTGGAAGTTTTCTGAGTTTTTCGTCATTTTTGTTTATTTACTCTTTTTAGGGTTTGGATTGTTTTGAGGCATATAAATACCCTCTTAAATGTTTTAATAAACAGTTTTGATAATTTCTTCCATCATACGTTTTTGCGTGAAACCCTAAGTCGTCAAAGGTTTGTTGAGAAATGTCTCGTGGAAAGAATTTTTGGTTTTATTTCCATTGTGTCACCTAGTCAGTTTGAACCGACGTTTCCAAAAACTTGTTTGTGGGGGTGGGAGGAAGTGAAACCGCACCGATCATTTACAGTTTAAGGTAGTTTAAACTTTATTTTCTTTTTTGAGATTTTTCTAAAATAATTACATCTTTAAATTTTTAACTTTGTATAAAGAATTTTTAAATTTTTTAAGTAACCAAAATTATTATTATTGAATATTTTAAACTTTGTAACCTTTTCATTTTAAAAATTATAAAGTATCCAAAAGTATTTTATATATAAAAAAAGGGTCGGTACTCTGACCAACTTTATTAATCATAATTAAAAAATATGAGGAGAGGGACAACCGATGAGATTTTAATTTTATTGGTATATAATTAATATTAGAGTTAGTCATAATTACAAAAATATTTGAGAATAATCAATATGTTAATTTCAAACGTAAATAGTATAGTTGAAATGTTATAAGATCGTAGACATAACTTTTGAAAATCAACTTTTAAATGAAACTAACTAAAGTAGTTGACGTGCACCGAAAATATAACCCCCAAAGTACTCGCCAAAATGCCCATTGCAAAGGAAGGGCACAAACTCAAAGCAGGTAAAGCGCATGAGACACTATAAATAAAGGGGTCATCCCTCATCGTTAGCTCTCTGAATCTCTCTCTCTTTGAGAACACACGGGAGGCACGCTCCTTTTTTATCAACCGAGACTTACTCGAACATCGGATGGTTTTGGCAGAGAACACTCCCCACCGACACACGGTGTTCCATTTTGTAGACTAAACAGTCAGATATCCACTAGACGACATCACGAACCAGTTACGGACGACGAAACTTTCAGCACCCCCTCTCATGGCGTGATCAATTGGTTCTGTTGCTAAAATCGAGTTTTCTTTTCAATTATCATATATTACCGTCTCTATGAGAAAGAAGGGAGTGAGTTTCGAGGATGCCAGGCATCAGAAATCAACCTGATGCATCACTCGTCTTCGTCCTCCGAACCATCATCTGTCACAGGCGGGGCTCTCTGCACCACCTCTGACTGAAAAACTCGAATTCTAAATAGCAAATCTGCATCCCAGTAATGTCACATACAAGTTTGAAATTGACAATTCAACAGCTCTATTGCTACTAAATTTTACATCGACTCTTCACGCAAAAAATCCGCCGGTGAAAACACTTTTTTCCATTGGCGGTGCAAGCGATGGCCCCGATCTCTACGCCGTCATGGCTTCCAGTTCCTATTATCGTAAAAACTTTGTCCTTTCGACCATAGAAGTGGCACGAAAAGTTTGGTTTCGACGGGATTGATTTAGATTGGGAATCCCCAGTAACACCACAAGATATGGACAACCTGAGCCTTCTACTCGACGAATGGCGGGACGAGGTTAAGAACGAGGCCAAGGCAACAAAAAGGCCTCCACTCTTGCTAACCGCAGCCACGTACTTCGCCCCTGACTTTTTTCTCGACAAAGTTTATCGCAAATTTCCGGTGGATTCAATCAATAAAAACTTGGATTGGATCAACGCCATGTGTTACGACTACCACGGGTCATGGGAACCCACCATCACAGGGCCTGAGATGTGATCATCTCTTTCATCGAGATTGCTTAGATCGGTGGCTTACGTATGGGCATACTACTTGTCCTTTGTGCCATGATAGTGTAGCAACAACGCCTCAAATGATTTTTGATTTCTACGGATGATTTGCGTACACAAAGCGTATACAAGTACTTTTACCTAAAAATTGTACCTAAAAGAAATGTCCAAAAAATAGCTGGATTTATTTGAAAACATGTTTTAAAAAATGTACCGGCTTGTAATTATTCCTATATATATAGACGCATACTAAACCAAACAAAATCTTGATCGTTGGAGAACTATTATTTCTTCAATTGTTTGTGTTTATTTTAGAATTTGTATTGTTTTATTTATGATAATTTGTTGTTAGTAGCTTATTTCCTAATTTTGATGTTAATTCCAAATTAAAATCTTATTTTTATTGTTATTTTTAATGTTGGTTAATTTCATTAAAAATAATTTATATAAACCATAAAACCGAACCAAACCAAACCAAACCGAGTGGTTCGGTTCGGTTTCAAGTCTTATTCGGTTCGGTTTGAGATTTTTGGAACCACTAGGAGACGATTCGGTTTGTGATTTTCGCACATAAACCAAACCAAACCGAACCACTTACACCCCTACCTATAATTAATAAACAACGTGATCAACTGAATCTCAATTTAATTTTTGTCCGCCCTAGATTTATTTATTTATTTTTGTTCGGCCTAGATTTACTGTTTTATAGATTTTAGTTTGTAGTTTCTTAATTGATTGTTATCGTAATCAACTGAATCTCAATTTACAATAATAAGGTGTCTTGATATGCCCAAAAAGTCAAACACGAGTTACATAGTCAATAATTATGAGTAGAATTGGAAAAAAAAACAAAAAAAAAAGGAAAAAGTTCCTTGAAAATTACAAAGTGTTATCTATTTCGGAACAAAAGAAACTTTCGCAAAACGTCATATATTTTGGGACAGAGGGAGTAGGGATTATATATATGATTTTTGAAAGTGGAATCTTGAAGTGAAATGTTATAGAGATTATAAATAGGGTTAATCACACCATTGGTCCCTTGATTTTATGTCATTCGCAATATTAATTCTTTAACATTTTTTGTTAAAATTGGGTCCTAAGAGTACGAAATTTTCACATCGGTAATCCTTTTGATGGATATTGTTAGCTAAATATTGCTAAGTTGCTAATGTGCATTAAGTAATGACTAAAATGAAATTTTCTCAAAACTAACTTATATTTCAATTTATAATTAAGACCCTAGAGTTTGAAAAAAATTACCTAGAGACCTTCCCCAATACACAAGGGACAAAATCGAAGATAGAGAAGTATCCTGAGCGATTTGTGATACATCAACGACTCATCAGGCAATAAATTGGCTGGAGTAGAAGATAGGTGCGACAAAGATGATTTTTGGAACGATGATGGCGCTGACAATTTTTTCAGATAGATTTTTATTTTTGAATTGGGTTTGATTCTCTGTGAGAGAGAGAGAGAGAGAGAGAGAGATTAACCCGCCGACAATCACGTGCATAAGAAAAGATGCGTCCTATGTTTGTTTTCTTGTGGTGTATACATTATTACATTATATATGCTTGAAAAGTGTAATTATTAAATGTTAAATAACTAAAATTGTAATTGGTCTTAATTATAAAATATATAAATATTTTAATATTAAATATAGATGGTAATGTTAAAATGCTATGCAGATTATAGAAATGATTATTTAAAATAGATTTTTGAAGTGAAACATCTTAAAATAATCTATTAGACTAGATCTTTATAAAAAACGTGGAGAGTAGCTATATTATTTTATGTGAAACATCTCAAAATAATATAATGAATTCTTTGTCTAAAATTGATGGAGGATATAACTAGCTTTAGAGTTAGTGGTAATTACAAAAATACTTAAGTATAATAAATATGTTAATATTAATTATAAATATAATTTTTTACAGTAAATTGTTTCCATAAAATATTCCAAAATAATTTAATTGACTTTTTCCCGAAGAGTAGATAGAAAGTGGGTGAAAGAAAAGTAAAACACGAGATAGAGAGTGAAGAAAATTAATGATCATAGGTTTTTGAATTAGGATAATATTTAATTTAGTACTTATAAAATATTTAACACAATATTTTTTGTTATAAAAATAATATATTACTCTTAACAAAAATAAAACAAAAATTTTTTGAACACTACCACTGGACCACCACCAATCGCCCAACCACCTGCCCAACCCCATCACCTCCCCCAGCCTTCCCACACCGACTGTGGCAAGCCCAGCCTCCCCAGGTCCCCCCAAGTCCCTCCCCACCCTCCCCATACCGTTGGGCCAAGCCCGCCTCCCCAGCCCCACCCCCACCCACCTACCCTTCACCAAGTCCCTCCCCCACCCCTCCCACATAGTCTGGGCTCCCCCAGCACCCGCCTGCCCCTCACCCAGTCCCTCCCACACTCCTCCCACAAGGACTGGGCCTCCCCCAGTCCATTTGTGGGTCCCAACGAGCACAATAATAAGTTAGAAGGGGGGGTTGAATAGCTTATTATACACTTAAAAACTTTTAAGTTAGTTATTTGTAAAGTACTTACAATCTATTGAAAAGATTGAAGTAGCGGAAGTTTATTCAAAGAAGCTGGTTCAAGTCTGCCGATAAGGACTATCGGTAGACCTTAACTGGTTACTTAAGTTTGCTGTAAAGGGTAAAGATAAGTAAAGTAATAAGTAGTCCAATAAGCAGACAAACAGTAAAGGAATTAACACTAGTATTTTGGGATGGTTCACACTACAAAGAGTGCTACGTTCACCACCAAGGCAGTCAACCTTGGATTTAAATAGTGCACTATGTTTTCCACTAGATCTATTACAAAGAATATTCTCAATGGATCGTGTACAAAATATTGACTTGTGTTTGGGGGTTAAGGAATTAAATATCTGTGTAAGTAGAATATTTAATTCGTGCAGAAGTATAGCTTTTGAATGAAAACAACAAGATGTAAAAACAATAAGTGTTGATGCACAGCTTCTTGTTGTTGACGAGGACTTCTAGATCTGTTGAGGATCTCTTAAATGCACTGAGTAATAAGACTTAGAGTTGTTGTAGATTTTTCAGAGCAATTCATCAAGCTTTTTCTTCAGTCTTTAATGGCAGTATTTATAGCATGAGCATTTCTGGAGATCCGTTGGAGAAGACGAAGTCTTAACAGCTCTATTAGGTTGAATGCATTAAATGCATGGGGCTGTCAATCAAGAATTTCGTCTTCACAAATATCGAGCAGGGAATGAGTACTGAGATCTTCTAGAAGTTGGGCAATCTGAATGTCAGATCTGTGAGAGTTGTTGCAGACAGTAGGTGACAATCTGCTTTCCTACTTTCGCTGTTCAATCTGCGAAAGTCTTCCTGCTTTTCGGAAAGCTGCTTTCGGCGGGTCTGAGATGTCAGGGAATGTCTCAATTTAAATTCAAACTGATAAGGATAAATTTAAATTGATCCATTAAGAATTGTTGGACAGGACACGTCATGATTGACCGAGTGTATACAAGGTCTGCCGTTGTATGTTGTAGCAGGTCTTCCGGTGAACCTTTGAAGGGGTCTTCTGCTAAACCTGTTGAAGTCCTATAAAAGCTATACTAGGCAAAGTTCTATACACAGTTGCCACGCTAATCGATGCGCAGCCCAATTAGCCACTGATGTATAAAACTAGTGTAATGTATGAGCAGATATAAATCTAACTACAATAAGTATCAACAATCTCCTCCTATTTATATCTGGTCATCATTACTACAAATGAGGGCTATAACCGACTATGTGATAGATAATAGCATGTCTAAGAGATTTATTCATTTTATAACGGAAGACATGCCTCTATCAAACAGTAGAGCACCTCAAGTGTAAAGACTAATCTAAGTGCACAAAAAGATAAGGAAATCATGAACAGCACACATATTAGTAGCAATCAGTTTAAATTTAAATTGAGTGTTTAAATTCTAAGCAGATATAGAAAATGGAATATCAAGAACTTAAACAAAGGTTAATTTTGAAAAGCGGATAGTCTTCTGTATTATAAACAAGAAGTTTAATGTTTACAGAGTTTTTCGAAAAATAGGATAAGTACAAAGGTTAAGGGAGAAACAGATACATATTTTATCAAAGTCGTTTCCCTTTTCCTTTGTCTGCTGCTTCCTTCTCCCTACGCTGTCTCTCTAGCTCTTCCATTCTTCGAAAGTATTCGTCATCGGCATCTGTGGGAAGTCTGGTGGAACGAGAGCGGTAGTCGAGTTCTTCACGAAGACGGTTGTTCTCTTCCATGAGCATTCGGTTTATAGACTTCATTTGCTTCTCCTCCGTGATGGCCAGATCACGATCACGATGAACATTCATTATGTTATGAGCAGAGTCGCGAGCTATATTATTGAGCTCAAGTATAGGAGGGCGGCTGTTGCCGAGATGCAGTGTGATGGCATGGAACAACTCGTAGAAGAGGGATGAGCAGAGCCGGACACATTCTTCGCGTTGTGCTTCGACATTGATCTTGACGTCCGTAAACTCGTGTCTCATCTGTCCCAAACGCGTCCACACATCTTCTTGGAAGTGGCGAAGAAGAGCAGCAGTTCGGTCATTGGCCTTGGACACGACAGTGGCAATTTCAGCGGTAGCGGTAGTAATGCTTGTAAGTTCGCCTAGCCGTTCATAGATAGCGTCCAGCCTTGACAAAATTTCAGCATTGGCCGGCTGAGGAGAAGATGGTTCCTGGCCAATGTGAATATGCGCGGTACCGGCAGAGGAGGTGGCTTCAGGAGACAAGGGCCGGAAGGGCTGTTGGAGAGGAGGAGTGACAGAGTCGGAAGAGGCGGAGTCTTGGGTTGGAATGGTGTTGGTAGAAGAGGAGATGTTTTGAGGTGGTGAGGGAGGAGGTGTTGGAGAAGATTCTATCTCAATGTCAGTGTCAGAATTTTCACTGACGATTGAGGGTTCGGGTAAAGGGTCGGTGGAGAACCAGAAAGGGGGGGCAGGATAGAAGAGGCTTTTGGGTTTGCTAAGGTTAGGTTGAGGTTGTGGTTGATCAGGGGAGAATAGATCTGCTATTGAGGAAAGTTCAAACAGGAATTTGGCAGCAGCAGAGTCTATTGGTTTGGTAGGAGGGATTTTGGGGTGTTTGTGATGGTGTAGATGAGGTGGTTTGGGTAGGATGAGGTGAGATAGGGGTAGATGGGTTTGGAGAGTAGTTAAATGGTGAATGAGGAGGTGTTGGGGTTTGGGCACGGGTTTGAGTAGGCTCCTCCTGTCTGTGAGGCTCCTCCTGAGGGATTGACTCCTCCGGAGGGGGTGAATTCCTCTGAGTAGATGACTCGGTAGGAATAGGTTGGCTTGGTGTGGCGGTAGAGGGTTGGTGAGCGGTAGGGGTTTGTGTATCGGTAGATGGTTGGTCACCGGTAGAGGGTTGGCTGGCGGTAGAGGGCTTGGTACCGGCAGACCACTTTTTCTTCCTTAGCAGCTGAATATGGGGCTCAGCAGCTTCATTGGTAGAGCAGGAAGGTCTGCAGGTGACTGGTCTTCAAAGGTTTTACATACTCGCCTACGTTTTGGTTTAGGTGAGGGTGCAGGTGAAGATGAGTATGGTCGTTTAGTTGGAGGAGAAGGCTGGGTAGAGGAGGTAGTTGGTTTGGCTGGTGCTGGTTGAGCTTGGGTTGGTTGGGCTGGAGAAGGTTGGGCTGGTGAAGGTGAGGGAGATGTACCGGCAGCAGACGAAGAGCACCCGGTAGTCTAGTCTTTTTTGCCTTCCTTCATCTCCTTCCTTATCCACTTGGCCTGTTGCTCCTCAGTGGCCACTTCATTCGCTCGAGCCTTTTTGGCCTTGGCTTTCTGCTTGGACCGTAAAAGCTGTTCAGCTTCATCAGCCAGATCTTTGGCTTGTTGATGAAGGACTTCAGCAACTTGGTCGTCAAATTTTGCAGAAGCCTTCTTGAAAGTTCTACTAGCCGCTTCATATGCTTCCATGTTGAAGCAAGTGACTATAATCGGTACTGGCTTAGCAACCTTGTCAATGGAGACGGGCGGAAGAGCTTTTTGCAGCCTTCGCTTGTTCTCGTATTCTTTATATTTGTTGAAGAATGAAGCGGTCAGCTGTTTCTCCTTGGCCACCACTATAAGCTCATCCTCTTTTAAGGAAGAGTTGACTTCCTCAGTGTCTCGTAGGAGAGCGTTGATCAACCTGACGAATGGGCGTTTGTAGGTGGGGTTGTTCTTTACTCTTTCCACCCACTGCTTCAGTTCGTTGAAGATAATGGCGCCGAAGTTTAGACGGGTCTGAAGGTAGACGGCACTTGTAAGATTAAGCTGTTGTGCCGTGAACATATCATGTGCACCACTTTTGAACAGCAGCCCCTTGTCAATAAGGTGGCTTGTGCAGTAGACGTCCAATGGGAAGAGATTCCTCAGCATCTTCCCTTGAGATTCCCTTGGGGTATCAACTCCCCTCATTGCTTCCCAGGCATGATCAGCCTCAGCAATAGTTGATTCAAGAGTACCACCGAAATGCATACCACCTAAGTACCAATTTTTACCCTTGACCCCCTTTATTGCTTTAGAAACATCTTTAACTAAAATAGACTAAGTAAAGATACTAACCTTTAAGTCTTCCGCTAAAGGGAAAATTACGTCTTTCGGCCAGTCTAAAACTAAGTCTACCAGTAATGAAAGAAAATAATAAGACAATGAAATTAAGCAGTAGGATCAATCATACCGATATTTCTCCTTAAATAAGCAAACCTGGTGGCATCCAGTGGCTTTGTAAGAATGTCAGCCAATTGATACTCAGTTGGAACATATTCCAGACTAATGTTACCTTTCTCCACATGATCTTTGAGGAAGTGATAACGGATATCAATGTGCTTTGTCTTCGAGTGCATTACTGGATTTTTGGAGACAGAAATTGCTGACGTGTTGTCACACATAATTGGACAATTTGCAGTTTTGATGTTGTAGTCCACCAGTTGTTGCTTCATCCATAGAAGTTGAGAACAATGCTAGCGAATGCATGCCTCGTGGTTGAGTTTGCAACGATCCTTGTTTCTTGCATGACCATGAGACAAGTCTATTTCAAGGAATTGTCAAGTCCCACCGGTGCTTCTTACGCTCACTTTGCGGTGCATAATCGCATCGAGTATCCAACTAGATCGAAGTTGTTGTGTTTTGAATACGAGATGCCTAGATTTGTTGTTGTTGAAACATATCGATGATACGTTTGGCGACAAGCAAATGTGATTCCTTTGGATGCGCTGAAATCTTGCACAAACACAAGCGGCAAACATAATGTCGTCTCTTGGCGGTAAGGTAAAGAAGTGAACCTATGATTCCTCGGTACTTGGTCATGTTCTCTTGCTTTCCCTTTTCATCTTTATCAAGATGGCAGTCGGTAGACATTGGAGTCTCAAATCCTTTAACTGAATCAAGGCCAAATTTCTTGATGAGTTCCTTTGCATATTTGGTTTGGCTGATAAAGATTCCGTCGGAAGTCTGTTGAATTTGCAGTCCTAAAAAGTAGGTAAGTTCTCCCATCATACTCATCTCGAACTTGCTTTGCATCAACTTCTCGAATCTTTTGCACAGGCTTTGGTTTGTTGATCCAAAGATGATGTCGTCCACATAGATTTGTACCAGAAGAGAATGACCTTTGTGCTTGAGGATGAATAGAGTAGTGTCTATCCTTTCTCTCATGAATCCTTGTTCTATTAAGAACTTGGATAGAGTTTCATACCAAGCTCTGGGAGCTTGCTTTAGGCCGTAGAGAGCTTTCTTGAGACGGTAGACATGATCCAGTTTGTCTTGAATGGCAAATCCTAGAGGCTGTTCAACGTATACCGTTTCTTGAAGATCACCATTCAGAAAGGCACTCTTTACATCCATCTGATACACTTTGAAGTCCATGAATGAGGCATAGGCTAGAAAGAGTCTGATTGCCTCTAATCTAGCAACAGGAGTAAATGTTTCATCGAAGTCAATCCCTTCTTCCTGTCGGTAGCCTTGAGCAACCAGTCTAGCTTTATTTCTGGTGACATTTCCATCTTCATCTCTTTTGTTTCTGAAAACCCATTTGGTGCCAATAACTGGATGATCAGTCCGCCTTTGAACTAAGCTCCACACCTTGCATCTTTCAAACTGGTTCAGCTCTTCTTGCATAGCTTCAATCCAGTTATGATCTCCAATAGCTTCATCAATCTTCTTTGGCTCAAGTTCAGATACGAATGCATATGCAAACGTAGTCTCTTCTCGAATTCTATTCCTCGTACGAACTCATGCGTTGAGATCTCCGATGACTTGAGAAATAGGATGATCTCTTGTTTCAATGATGGTTGGAGGAAGATCAGTTCTGGTGAGTTCTTCCCTTAAGAATTCTGGAGTAGGTTGAGGAGATTCACCAAGATCTGGTTCAGAAGAGATAGGATCTTCGAGACCTTCATTTTCTGGTGAACAAGAAGGATGAGTGATCTACAAAGGTGTTTGGGGTAAGACAAAAGAGATGGGTTCTGGGTCAACAGAAGAGTTGGAATTGGCATCGGCAGAGTTGAAGTCTGCCAGTGAAGGGTTAGCGGTACTGGAAGGGTCTGCAGTTACCAGATTCTGAATAGGAGTGGAAGTAGATGTTGTGTTTGAACCTGTCTCATCATTATCAGAATTATTAGCAACATTCGGAGCCTTTCTAGGCTCTAACAAGTCATATTCATCAAAAGAAACATGCACAGATTCTAAAATTTTTAAATGAGTTTTACTGAAAATGTGAAATGCTTTTGAATGTTTGGAATACCCTAGAAAAATTCCTTCGTCTGATTTTGCATCAAATTTTCCTCTATATTCTTTTCCATTATGAAGAATAAAACATTTACAGCAGAAGATTTTAAGAAATCCTATGTTTGGGGATCTTCCTCTCCATATTTCATATGGAGTTTTGTTATGAAACTTGTTTACCGTGGATGCTCGGGTAAAACATGCGAGTTGACGGTTTCGCCCGAAGTACTTGGGAAGTTTTGCTTCTTCCAGCATTGTTCTTACTGCTTCAATCAGTGTTCTGTTCTTCCGTTCAGCTACACCATTTTGTTGATGTGTTCCGGCAGTAGAGAAGTTGTGGCCAATCCCGTGGTCATCACAGTATCTTTCTACACCATTGTTCTTGAATTCAGTGTCATTGTCAGATCTTATGTCACTAATGTCTTCAAGCTTTTGAGTTTGAAGTCTTCTGAAAAGAGCGGTGACTAGATCATATGTTTCATCATTTGAATTCATTGTTTCAACCCAGGTGAACCTAGAGTAGTCGTCAACTACCACAAGCGTATACTTGTCTCCAGAAATACTGACTGTAGTGATTGGTCCAAAGAGATCCATGTGCGAGATTGAAGGGAGTACGTTTGTTGACAAACAGACTTTCTTTTGAAGGAAGACTTGGAAAGTTTTCCTAGTTGGCAAGCTTTGCAACTTCTGTCATGATCGGCAGACACCGTAGGTAGACCTTTGACAAGCCTATCTTTGGAGAGCTTGGAGAGGTGCTTGAAGTTGAGGTGACTGAGACGCTTGTGCCATAGCCAACTGTTGTCACGAACGTTGTTAGCAACTAGGCAAAGGCTTGAGAATCTCCTTAGAAGATTTAAGTCCACGACATAGACGTTTCCTTGTCTATTGTCGTCAAGATTAGTAGCAGATTCACGATCTATGATGAGGCACTGGTTGGAGTTGAATTGGCATATTAATCCTTTGTCGCAGAATTGGGATATGCTTAAAATATTGTGCTTTAAGCCATTCACTAGAGAGACTTTGTTGATGGAGAGACTTCTGTTTCCTGTCATGTGTCTTGAGCAGCCGCTATCCAGGTACCAGATGTCTTTGTTTTCTGAATCTATACCCATAAAGCATACCTGAAAAAGATTCAAAGCAACAAGGTCCCCTTTATTTTCTTTTGGGTCCTAAGGATTAGCAACCTTTTGGAACCCATACCTGCCTAACCTTGAGAGAACTAGATCTCTCAGAATTTGGAGTGAACCTTAGCAGGCATTCTGGAGCCAGATGGCCTAGGCAATTGCAAGAATGACATAAATGGAAATTCCATAGTGAACTGGTAGTGGCTTTAGCTGAAGAGTGATTATGACTATCCTTTTTCTTATCATTCATTCTTGGTTCAGCTTGTTTGTTGACGGTAGACTTAATTGGTTTCTTTTGGATCTTCCTAGGTAGGTTACCACCAGACTTAGCTTTAGCTTGTCTGTTGATTACCTTTTTAGGAGGATTTGGTAGAACACTTTTAAATTTACTTTCAACAGATTTAGGTGTCTTGCCTGTTTCATAGACAAACTTGATAGTTACCGGTAAAAATTTAGTAGGTCTCTGGCCAGTGACTTTGCCTTAGCGGAGTTGTTCTTGGCGGAACTTTAATTTCTCTACCGTTACTTTATCAGGTTTCTCATCTGAATCAGTAATCTTGTCTTTCCCTTTCTGAGCTTTGGGGTAAACATAAGGAACACTTGAATAACCAAGGCCTTGTTTCCCTTTGTTTGAGAATGCGTTTAGAGAAAGAGATATCGTTTCAGAACTCGGAGGATTCTCTTTTCTCTGTGACAGATGGGAATGTCATACTGGGCTCATCTGAATATCCTATTCCAGATTTATCTTTACATGATTTTTGGCTTGAAAGGATTTCTTCAAAGGTATCCTTGGAACTGTTCCAAAAGAGTCAATTGTCTTTGCAGGCAATTTTCTCTAGGTCAGAATCCTTTGATGTGCTCAGTTGGGCATTTCAATTTTGTCACAAAGGAATTTGTTTTCTCCTTTGAGTTTGATACTTTCTTGTTGACAACTATTGAGAGTTTGAATCTCAAATTGCCATCAAAGATTTCTCGGCGATAAGTTTCTCACCGGTTCTTGGCAAGTTTTACATAGGCTACTCAAGGAGTTGAACTCTTCAAGCATATCTTGATTATCCTTGAGAAGTTCTTCCCTTGCGAAAACATCCTTGTTGATCTCACTTTTATCAAGGGACTGAGTGAGATTTCGACTTCATTTCAGTCATAGGTGGGACTGAATCATGAGCTATTAAGCATACGTTAGCTTGCTCCAATCATCCTCTTCCTCTTGAATCGGTCTCGAACCATGTAGCAGCTTGTTTGTCTTCTATGTCTTAACCAACATACCTTTTGTTTTTGAAATTTTTATAAATAGGTTTCGGTATGCTTCAAATTTAGGCTTTGGACATTTGGAGCAAAATGACTAGGTTTTCTACGGTTGTAACACCAGCTCTTCTTTAGATGAGCTTTCACCGATTTTAAAGGTTGTTGATGTGTGTTCTTCCTTCCATATTTTGCAAATTTTTGCGTTTACAAACATAGCAAATTGTTCATCGAGAGAGAAAATCGCTTTTCACTGGAGGAAGTGGAAGGTTTGTTTTCAACGATGGTTTCTTCTTGGACCATGGTGGCAAGGACAATTAAAGCCTTGTCCTACTATAGAGCTTGATTTACTGAGCTCATAAACCTTCAAACTTTAGTAGAGACTACGGAGAGTCATCTCGCTTTAAGTTTTTGGATTCTTTCATAGCAATGGTCTTAACATGCCGCTTACCTACAGATAGCCTAGAAACCTCATGTTCATTTCCTTTTTGTCATAAGTCTTACCAAGAAAGCGACTATTTATTACCTCATTTGGCGATCGTATGCTTGTCTTAAGGTTTCCTTTGGATCCTTTTTGAAGGAGTCAAGCTGGCTGGATGTATGTGTATTTTCTGTATCTCTTGTGTCTTGGTCTCGCTTCAAGTATTCGACGAGCTTCCCATCTCTTTTGCGGTTGTATATCGGATCACTTGCTGGTATGTGCTTGTGTCTAGAGAGCTAGTAATGATATTGATTTTCACTATCAAGCTCTACGAGTTTTACGTAGTCCCTTCTGTCCATTCGATTCTTCTTTGGGAACCTGGCAGATTCCAGCGATGGAGACTAGAAGTTGGCCTTCATTGGTACATGTTGTCTTGTAGTAACACTTCCATAATATGTTCTCAATAGAGTTCATAAAAACGCATTACCTTATCCTTCCATACATCCAAAATGGCCTTAGTCCCAATATTGGGATGTGGTTGCGTTAGATGTAGGAAGCATGTAGTGTGTTTGTGCCATTGGATTGAATCTAAAGAGTTTAATCTCGAAAAAACTTGTTTTCAAAGTAAGGCTCGATACCAATTGTGGGTCCCAACGGCACAATAATAAGCTAGAAGGGGGGTTGAATAGCTTATTATACACTTAAAAACTT
>CM028379.1:34925056-34954671 GCA_013146195.2 Codonopsis lanceolata | reverse complement strand
TGACTTTAAGTATAAAAATTAGACATTAATGTTATTACTGACTCAACATGCAAAATATCAAGTTGTTCATTCTTTATCAAATTATATTAAAAAATTAAATTATCCAACATCAATAAATCAAGAAAAGTTCATTAAATTAAAATTTAAAAAATAAGCTAATGTTATAATGAAACTAGATTAAATAAAAATAGCTTAAATATTTGAAATAATTCAAGAAAAGTACATGTTTCTCCTTAACTAAAATAATTATTATTTTATTCTCCTTTATATAGTACCAAGCAGGATAATCGCACACATTTTTCTTTTTCATCATATACTTTAATTCATCGAATTAAATTATCATTTATAATAGGAAAAATTTATGTGAGTAACAAACTAGTGTTCCAAATTGATATAATCGAATTTGAGATTAAGAAGAAAGATAAAAGTTATAGTCATCTCAATCAAATGACTAGTATTCAGAACATTAGTGTTGACCACGAAGAGTCACCAATAAGAAATTAATTTGGTATTGTTCGAAATTAACTTCTAGGCTTAGCAAGTAAGGTTTACTTCTTTTAAAAAGTAAAAGAAATAGAATTGGTACATAATTGAAAAACATTCAAACAATTTTTATTGATAATTTAAAAAAGAATCCAAATCCCACCTCCGACAGTGGTTCCTTAAATTTTAGGAATCAATTACAAGATTTAAAAAATCTATTTCCTTTCCAAATAAATTTCTGACAACACCAATCGCTATTAATCAATTCTGTGGAATCAATTTCGTAGAATTGATTCTATTTTTTGTGGACCAATCCAGGCCTAAAAAGAATACTCAATTTGAAACAAAAAGAAAACTAGTATTATAAAGCGGAAAGACTGAAAAATAATGTCTTAGAACATCCTCAATGTGTATATTCTTAATATAACTTCTTAGCTGGGTTCCACTGCCACCTACATATTTTTCTCTTCTCACACATTTAAGAATAAATCTTCCTATTGTATAATATTCTTACATAACTTCTTACACAAAAAATATTGAATTTAACATCATCTCAAATAAAATAAAAAACCCTTCCTCCCTCCCTGCTCCCACACACACACAACTCCCCTGACAGCTACCCACTTTCCCTCCTTTTTCTGCTAAATAGTAACTTCCTAATTAGGAAGTTATCTCTCTCTTTCTCTTAAGTGGGCAATTAGGTGGCCACTAACACAATTACCAAAGCATTAAGAAGTTCATTTTGGATACATTTTGGATACATATTTTAACAGGGGCATTGAGGCTACGCCGCCAGTGGCCGTGGATGCAAACTTAATTCTTTTGAAATTACCAAATCGTCACTAACCTATAGCTATTACCAATTTTTAAATCCCTCAAAATTAACTACTCAAAAGTCAAAACCACCATGATTCAAAATATAAATGGTAAATTGTTATTTTTGACTCGACATACCAATTATGAAAAATTAATTGACTTAAATATAAATATTAATATGATTTGTATATTTTCCCATGAACCCAATATACTAGTGGAATCCATCTTTAAAATATTAATGATGTTAAAGTATAAAATAAAAGGCATGATATACATTCTTGACAATCTTGGCATTCTTTCTAACATTTTAAAGTTTCAAAGTTTTAGATTAGTTGATTACTTAAAATGTATCAGAGCTCATAGTTTGGTAATGATCGATATAAATTTTAATTTTTTTGCTTGTCTAACAATTTAATCTTTTAGATGAGTTGAACATTTAATAAAAGAAAGCAAATGTAACATGGTAAAACTAATTTTAAAAAAATGGACACTTTGTTTGGAAGTTGGAACGATACAAAAAAGAAGAATGTATTTAAAAAATAGACGGAGCAAGAATTATAGAAAATAAAAGTATTGAAATTGATTATTCCACACACGATGCATAATCAACGGTCACTAATATTTTATTGAGAGTAAATTTCTTATAAGACGGTTCTACATATTTTAATTCGTAAAACGGAGTCTCACTCTCTCACAGCCTAACTCACCAACACACGATTTGTTGAATAAAGATGATTCGTCTTACAAAAAATATTCGTAAGAACGTTTTACCTAATTTTTTTTATCTTTTATTAAAAGGTAAAAAATTAGCCTCATATTATTCCATTATCCTAAAATGAGTCCTCCGTTGATAATAAACTCTTTGGATTATGACACAAGCCAACCAAAATTTAAAAAAAAAATCAAGACAACGATTATGATTGTCACATGTCATGACACAAAGGACGCTTGTGTAAAAAAGATTATACACCGTTGCCACTGGTGAATAAATTTTTATTTTTTTAAAAAGGATAACATTTCGTGAGCTATTTCACAAAGAAAAATAAAAACCTTGCATGCAGATGCAGTCAAGAAAATGGAAATTTCAGCCTTTAACATTAGTCTATTGGTCACTTATTAGCATTTGTTTAAGATTTTGGAAAGACATACTAATAAGGGAGAAAAGAAAACTTGCAAGTTGGGAGTTATCACTTTTCAGTGGTTTGTCCTAGTTCTTGGAGAAGGGAAATTGTGTATCTTGAGAGCTCACCCCGGAGGTTCAACTACCACCTACCATTTTTCCCCTTTGGACAGCAAACGATTTTAATGTTACAATGAATTCAATTTTATCTCTCACCTAAAACTACGTGTCCGGTCAGATTTCTCTCTCTCACTCTCTCACACACACACTAGACTTTTAAGAGAAGAGAAGCAAGCCCACACACACGCATTCCTTCAAATAAGAGGTGTCAAGAAGGTGGTGCATGGTGGGTGTGTTTATTTCTCAAATCACAAATCACCCATTCTTCACAAGCCTAATCTCATTCAACTTTCTTATTCCCTTGTTTGGCTTCCTCTAATTCAGCTCAACTCAACTTCAAACACGTTATTCACTGTTGGGTCCGATCCAAGAAAACACCAAATCGGACTGTCTATAGTCCCATTTTGTTGTGGCTTTCGAATTCGCATTTTGAGTTTTATGTATAGTATACCCTTGTAATTATCGTCCATCAAATACGCCCTTACTTTCTCTCTCCACTTTCCCATCTTTAAAAATCCTGTCATTGTGCTAGCTATACTAGCTTAAGTTTCTCCAAGATGGCTGTCATGGGGAAAACCAGAGCAGCTGTTACAATGACTGGGAGTTTCGTAAACGACATCGTCAGCTTCATTGTTTTCTCCATCCTAGACCTTCTTGATTTGATCTTGTGTTACATCTACAAAGTGATTGATTTCGTTATCGAGGCCGAATGGAAGCCATGTTATTGCTCATCGGCCAAAGAGGCCATCACTAGCAGTGGCAAAATATTGGTTTCCGAAAAGGGTGAGTCCAAAAAAATTGTTTGTCTTACTTCGACCAAGTTACAACTCGAAGAAATCTCCGACACTCTTTACACTCGGCCGTCGTTCGTGTCCGAGGTCTCCAAATTGACCGTCCATGAGCTTAAACGGCTGAAAGTCGAGAATGCGGTGATACAATCTTGCGATAAAATCAAGAAATGCGGCACCGGCACGGTACAATCGTCGTTTACGGTTAACTCGACCATTGTCGAAATGCTTCAAGGGAAGATTGGATCGCAGCAGTCCAATCCCATTCCAAGATGGTCCGATTGTGATTGCGCAACATGCAACTCATGGTCATCTTCTTGCAAAGACACCCTTTTTGTTCATACCCAAGGGCCCAAAGGTAGGTTTTTTCTTCTTCTTCTTAATGAATGTAACGTTTTATTTTCTTTAGATTGAAATTAATGTATTTTGTTTGGATGTGACAGATAATGTGGAAGAAGACGTGCTTTTTATTCACGGATTTATCTCATCCTCTGCTTTTTGGACGGAAACATTGTTTCCAAATTTTTCGAAATCGGTCAAATCTACGTATCGGTTATTTGCAATCGATCTGCTTGGATTTGGGAGAAGTCCTAAGCCAGCGGACTCACTTTACACAATTAGAGAGCATTTGGACATAATCGAGCGGTCTGTTCTCGAATCTCACAAAGTCAAATCATTTCACATTGTGGCCCATTCTCTAGGGTGCTTATTGGCTTTAGCTCTCGCCGTCAAACACCCTGGCTCGGTCAAGTCCCTCACCTTACTCGCACCGGTAAGTTTATGGAACCGGGTCACGGTTAAATATATATATATCTTACGATGCAACTATCAATGCATTAATGGTTGTATTATTATTGATTTTGAATGTGGTTAAAATGACAGCCATATTTTCCGGCACCGAAAGGCGAGCAAGCGACACAGTATATGATGAGAAAGGTAGCGCCGAGGCGAGTGTGGCCATTGATAGCGTTCGGGGCATCGTTGGCATGCTGGTATGAACATGTGAGCAGGACAATCTGTTTGTTAATATGCAAGAATCATCGTGTATGGGAGTTTCTCACCAAACTGATCACCAGAAACAGGTAAATTACTAGTCTCCTACTTTATCTATCTCCATTGTTTTTCCATCAAAAGCGTGTCATGTTTAACAACATTTTTAATGCACGCCAAACGTTATATTTCTAAGACCTTGGTCTTCCTTTCATCTTGACTTTAACAGCATTAAGTTTCCTAAACTACCACTCATGCTTTCATTTCTACCACAATTTTTTTTTCTTTTTTTTTTGTTAAATGAATTTAATTTGAGGCCTCCAATTTTGAGTAGGTGCAATTTGTGATCCGACCCCATGCAGTTTCTGACATGAAAAGGCTATTCTTACGTGATCAGTTATTATATGTGCTTGATTCGGAGCCTGTGGCTCCACAACTCATAAAAAAAATCAGAAGTGATAGTTGTTGTTTTCGGCAAAATTAATCCTGATACTGTGACAAAAGGATATATATATATATATATATATATATATATATATATTACTCTCTTCGTTTCGGGTAAAAAATCAATTATTTTATTTTATGATGTTTCACATAATAGTTCACTTTCATAAATTAAGACATAAAAGTGTTATTTTATTAATATGTGAGGCTAACCACAACTCAATTTTTTATCTTTACACCTCATGTACTACATTATATAAAGTAGGATACAATATCTCAATGCAATAGGGTAAAAATGGTGTTGTCATAGTTTTCTCTTTTACTTGTTTCAAAGAAAATGATAGCCTTGTTTCTTATGTCAGAGAGACTTTCTACCGAATACAAACAGCAGTAAATTTAGGACACAAATGGACATAAGTGCAGAAATAAAGGCGACGGTTAATTTTTCTTGTTAGTGTTATTAAATGAGATTTTAAACAATGTCATCAAAGGGTACCAAACATGAGTCATCTTCATGACTTTCTTCTTCATGGCTGAAATAAATGGTGTTGTTGCCGTTCATGTGAAACCAAATTTGTATTCCAACCTCACAATCTCTTTAAGACTTTACCTAATAACACGACGAGACAAGGATTGGTCTACTGAAGTAGTGAAATTAATGTCTAAGTGAAATTTCTCGGCCTTCATTTGGTGCAACGTTTTGAAAACATAACTTTTTTAAAACATAACTTTTTTAAAACACAGTTTTTTTCTTATAAAAATATTTAGAAAATTATTTCAAAACGTTATTTTCAGAAATAGAGTAGTTGTAAACGCAATACATTTTTAAACGCTGCATTGAAACATTTTAAAGAAGAAAACGCTGCATTTTTTGACATCGTGTCGGTGAAAATGCTCCACCGAACAAGCTTTTAATGAGAATGTCTTGGTAATTCAACAGACAGTCTTCTACCTCTACCCTATTTATAGGTCAAATGTTGTTGAGAATTTGTCTGAGAATGATAGAAACAGTTTCAACTTTCAATATTATTAGCTGTAATATTTTATTTTGTTTTCCTTCCCTTGTACAAGGTGTCACTCTTGGCTGTTATGAAATTAAAAACGTTTTTGCGCAGGATTAGGACCTACTTGATTGAAGGCTTCTGTTGTCACACCCATAACGCAGCCTGGCATACCCTCCACAACATAATCTGTGGTACGGCTGGAAAAATCGAAGGCTACATGGATTTGGTCCGAAACCACCTCAAATGTGACATCAACATATTCCACGGTCGGGATGATGAATTAATCCCCGTGGAATGCAGCTATAATGTACAGAAAAGAATCCCACGTGCTCGCGTTAAGGTGATCGAAAACAAAGATCACATCACCATTGTTGTTGGAAGACAACAAGCCTTTGCGAGAGAACTAGAGAAAATTTGGAAGAACGCTGCCACTAGTTAATTTACAAAGAGTTTTAAATTAATTAAGATAGCTAAACAACGGAGAACATTCTCGTGCCCCATTGTCGTCATAAAAATCCATGCAAGCAAGAAATGGATAAAAGATGGAGTAGTATATATTTCACCTTTTGTTTACTTTTTTTTTGGGTTTTGTTTTCGATTTTATCTTACTAAATCAGTGTGAAGTCCTTAGTTTGGTCTTCTGTGAAATATTACGAATTATTAATGTTGGGGTTGCTTAATTCATATATGGCACTTTGCATAAAGAATAAGTTTAATATCAAAACCATTTGACTTCGTTCTTTTTCCATCTTTTTTTTTTTGCTAAGATCGATTTTATATGCAGTCAATTTGTTTGTATGATGCGCATGTTGGATTTATCCCGTAATGTGACCCATATGAATTAATGGTAAATAAAGTTTTAATATGTAAAGTGTCTCACTTTAATGATTAAGTGAGAATAAGAATATGTTAAAGCTTGAGAGTTTTAAAGTGATACTCCTTCTTCCTATGTCTTTGAAAATTATACATAATATATATATAATAATAGATATATATGTATATACATTAGCTTTGGAGATAAACATCATTGACCGAAGTCAATGACGTTTATGAATAACATCATTGCTTTCCTGGCGGTGGCTTGGAGTTAGGACCAAGAAGGATTGTTTGGTTTCCTTCTTGGTGAAGTTAAAAGTCCAGCCGCTTATCTCTATATATATATATATAATGTCCAAACCAATTATAAGTGCAAGGGGACAATACAAGAGATATATAAGGTTATACAAAAGGAAAGGAAAAGAAAAAAAAAGGAAAATTAAAGGAAAACTCTTCTCGCCATCAAGGAAAAATTAAAGTAAAAGGTAAGGTTGAAAATTTCGCTTTCCATAACAGTTGTAAATCAACATCATGGATCCAGGTTTGTTTTTGTTACATATTTTTGTATATTAAATCGTGAGAATTATGTGTTCCAAGGTTTTGAGTTTTATTAAAGTATCATGAGTTTCTAGAAAATGATTTATGGTTGAAACTCATGCATGTATAAAGATTTAACATGTGGTATCAGAGCTTAAGGTTGCGAACTCATAATTACTCCGATTAAAGTGTCAATTATATTTTTACCTGTAAAGTTTGTACGGTAACTGTACATGTAATATTTTTGTTGCTCTTGTACTGTTTAAGAGCAAAATTAAAGTTATTGTGCAGTAAAGTTTTTGCGCAAAATTAATTGGGTGTTTAACACCGGTTATGTTAAATTTCAAGCTTTACAGGAAATTTGCAGAACAAATTGGATATTATGTCTTTATTTTCCAAATAAAATTTTAATGTTCTGTTAAAAGCTTGAAATATAAAAGTATAATTTATTGTTAAGGCATTAATAGCTTGTTAGTCACCAAAGTAGCCTGGCTGAATGGAATGTCTAACACATTAAATTAATTTTATGTCAGTTGTTCATGAGTACAGAGATGCCTCTAAAATAACAAGAAAAGTTGATTGAACAATTGAGTTTATAGATTAATTGCTAGAAGATCGTCCAAAGACGGACCATTGCAACTAGTCTATAACGTTAAAGGGACTAATCATTGTACCTTGGTTAAATAGGGTGTATATCCAAAGATAGACACTTATTTGACTATTGTATGTTATGATTGTTCATTAAAGTCTCTATCGTATGACATCGATTAAATTGTTTATGTGTTTAAGGCTTACCCAAAGGTGAACTTAAATACATGCTTAAAGTTCATGACAGTTTTTGAATTTATTAAAGTCAACTCAAAGCGCTAATGGTTGAGCATGTATAAATGTTTTGCAGCCTCATTAAGTCTTTTCGCATCTGGAAGTTCAGTTGTTAAGTTCAACGGGCTAAACTATATTGACAAGTCTGAGCAAATCTAGTTTACTCTGGGTGTTATGGATCTAGACATAGCTATAGTATCAGATGAAAAGCCCGCAATCATTACAGAGACTAGCTCAGAAGATGACAAATCCATCTATGGGGCTTGGGAGCGATCTAACAGACTGAGTTTGAACCTTATGAAAATGACTATGGCTGAAAGTATTAAGCCATCGATGCCGAAGACTGAAAATGCTAGAGAGTTCATGCTGAAGGTTAAAGAATATTCACGGATCTTGCCGATAAATCCATTGTAGGCAATCTCATGGGTGAATTGACTACAAAGAAATTTGATTGGTCAAAGTCAATTCATGATCATGTAATGTAAATGTCCAACCTAGCAAAGAAGAAAGTTGAAGACTATGGGAATGGATGTGAGTGATAGCTTTCTTGTACTTCATAATGAATTCCCTTCCCCGCCGAATTTGGCGGTTCTGTGAATTACAACACCATGAAAGATAAATGGAACTTTAAAGAGTTAAAGGCCATGTTAGTACAGGGAGGAAGGGAGATTAAAGAAAATAAAAGATCACTCCATCCACCTCACAGCTCCTATGATGGTGCTAGCAAAGAACAAGTTCAAACCGTAAAAAGGACAAAGGCAAGAAAGTGATAAGGCCCCAATAAAGGTTTCGAGGGCCAAATCAAGAAAAAGAAAGTTAGGTGTTTCTTCTGTAACAAAGAAGGACACGTAAAGGCTGATTGTCCTAAACGAAAGGAATGGTTCGAGAAGAAAGGTACATATTATGTTTCTGTATGTTTCGAATCGAATCTTATAGAAGTTCCTATTAATACCTAGTGGTTAGATTCTGGTGCAACTACTCATGTGTCTCATGTTGTGCAGGGATTCAGTATGATCCAACCCATAAACGGAAATGAACAGTATTTGTTTATGGGAAACAGGATGAAGGCAAGAATAGAGGGCATAGGGACTTATAGGTTGCTTTTGGACACGGGTGTCATTTAAACTCGAAAGATGTCTCTATGTACCGAAAGTGCCGAAATCTTGTTTCGAAGAGGGAAGCCGGATATAATAGGTTATCGTTTTGAGATTTGTAAGGGCGCTTTTTGTTGTACAAAGATAATTGTTTTTTGTGGGTCAGGAAAGTTGTGTGGCTCACTTTATCGTTTAAATCTCAACAATGATTTTGCTGAATCTTTGTTTCATGTTGAAAGTAATGTAGGCATTAAACGTAGTACACCAAATGAAAGTTCAGCTTACTTGTGGCATCAAAGATTGGGTCACATTTCCAAAGAAAGGTTATTGAGGTTGATGAAAAGTAAAATTCTTCCTCAATTGGATTTTAGTGACTGGAACGTATGTGTGGACTGTATTAAAGGAAAGCAGACTAAAACCACAGTAAAGAAATCATCCACAAGAAGCACTCAGCTCTTAGGGTTGATACACACTGATATTTGTGGTCCTTTTGACGCTCCAAGTTGGAGCGGCGAACGATTTCATTACCTTTATTGATGACTACTCACGTTATGGTTATGTTTATCTATCGCATGAAAAGTCTCATTCAAGTGAACATCCTCGAGGTGTTCATAAATGAAGTGGAAAGGTAGTTAGATAAGAAAGTTGAAAATAGTGAGATCGATAGAGGTGGTGAATATTACGAAAAATTTATCGAAAAGGGACAATGTCCAGTCCATTTGCAAAGTTCCTTGAAAGTCGTGGCATTTGTGCGTATACGATGCCCTGGGACTCCTCGGCGAGAATGTTGTTGCCGAGAGACAAATCATACATTAATGGATATGGTTAGAGTATGTTAAATGATTGTTCCTTACCCCTATCAATGTGGATGCATGCATTAAAGACCATTGCAGTATCTCCTCAATAGGGTTCCTAGTAAAGCTGTCCCTAAAACACCTTATGAGTTATGGACAGGTAGGAAACCCAGTTTGAGGCATCTTCATGTTTGGGGTTGCCCAGCGGAAGTAAGAGTATATAATCCACATGAAAAGAAACTTGATGCTAGGACAATGGATATTTTATTGATTATCCCGAAAAGTCTAGGGGTATAAGTTCTATTGTCCTAACCATAGTATGAGAATTGTTGAGTCGAGAAATGCTCGGTTCATAGAAAATGGCTCAATCAAGGTGGGAGTGGGAAACCACGTGAAATTGACATTCAGAAATTCGGTAGAAATGTCATTACCCGATATTCCTACCGCCAAGTTGTTGTTCCAATTGTTGTATCATAGTCAAACAACATACCGTAACAACAAGTTAATGTTCAAAACCCACAAAATGAGAATATTATAGATGAACCGATGCGGCCGAACAAGATATTAATGAACCACCACAGAAGTAACTTTAAGGCATGCGTAAAGGCGAGAAAAAGATCGCTATTCCCGACGATGACTATGTGGTGTATAATCTTGAGCATGAATGTGACTTGAGCATTAATAAAGATCCAGTCTCATTTAGTCAAGCGGTAAATAGTAACAATTCTGAAAAGTGGATCAATGCCATGAAAGAAGAAATTAAGTCGATGTATGACAATGAGGTTTGGGACTTAGTAGAGTTACCTGAAGGTTCTAAAAGAGTCGGTTGTAAATGGGTCTTTAAAACCAAACATGACTCAAAACGTAACATCGAAAGGTATAAGGTCAGACTTGTAGCTAAGGGTTATACACAGAAAGATGGCATTGACTATAAAGATTCTCCCTAGTATCAAAGAAGGACTCTTTAAGAATTGTTTTGGCTTTGGTAGCTCATTATGATTTAGAGCTTTACCAATTGGATGTTAAAACCACTTTTCTAAATGATGAGTTAGAAGAGGAAGTTCATATGGACCAACCAGAAGGGTTTGTGACCACAGGGAAATAAAATTTAGTGTGTAAATTAAAGAAGTCAATATATGGACTGAAACAAGCCTCTCGTCAATGGTATCTGAAATTCAATAATACCATTACATCTTATGGCTTCACGGAGAACATCGTTGATCGGTGTATCTACATGAAGGTTAGTGGGAGCAAGTTCATACTATTGGTCTTGTATGTCGATGACATATTGCTTGCTGCAAATGATATTGGAATGTTACATAACGTAAAGGAATTTTTCTCTAAGAACTTTGAAATGAAAGATTTAGGTGAGGCATTCTATGTGATAGGAATAGAAATATTCCGTGATAGGTCACATGGATTGTTAGGATTGTCTCAAAAGGCCTATATTGATAAAGTTCTAGAGAGATTCAAAATGGAGAATTGTTCGGCTGGGATAGTTCCAATACAGAAAGGGGACAAGTTCAGTCTAATGAAATGTCCCAGAAATGATTTGGAACGGAAAGAAATGAACTCTATTCCATATGCTTCAGTGGTTGGGAGTTTAATGTATGCACAAGACTTGTACTCGACTTGATATCAGCTTTTTCTGTTGGAATGCTAGGTCGATATCAAAGTAATCCCGGAATAGACCACTGGAAGGCCGCAAAGAAAGTTCTTCGGTACTTACAAGGCACCAAAGATCATATGCTCACTTACAGGAGGTCTGATCACCTCAATGTAGTTGGTTATTCAGATTCTCATATATTATGCCGGATGTGTAGACTCCAAAAAGTCAACATTTGGCTTTTTGTTCCTTTTAGCCGAAGGAGCAGTCTCATGGAGGAGTGGAAAGCAATCTGTCATTGTTACGTCCACTATGGAAGCTGAATTTGTGGCATGCTTTGAGGCCACAGTTCATGGATTGTGGTTGCGGAATTTTATCTCAGGGCTTGGAATTGTCGACAGTATAGCTAAGCCACTGAAAATTTATTGTGATAATTCCGCAGCTGTTTTCTTCTCAAAGAACGACAAGTACTCTAAAGGTGCTAAACATATGGAATTAAAGTACTTGGTTGTTAAAGAAGAAGTGCAGAAACAAAGAGTGTCTATAGAACATATTAGCACCGACATGATGATAGCGGATCCGTTAACAAAAGGATTACCACCTAAGACATTTCATGGTCATGTCGATAGGATGGGTATCACGAAAAAGTCCTTGTTAACATAATGGGCATGTATGTGTATATATATACATAACAATTGTTTGCTCTTTAGGTTATGACACTCTGAGCTCATGTATATGTTTTATGTTTCTGCTTATTTACATTGTACGGTTTAATGTAAGAAATGTTTTGTCTTCTTTGAAGACAGTAAGGTTGAGGCTTATGTTTTTAGCTCATTAAAGTTAAAGTTGAGTTGAATTAATTTGTGATACTTGGAAGGGAACATATCGATTAAATGATGTGTAACCGCCATGATCCGATTAGTTTGACTTAATTAAAAGAAAGTCAAATTGACATTAAAGTGGATTTAACGTTGTATACACTTAAAGTTGTTGAATCCTTAAATCGTCAAATGGGCCAAGTGGGAGAATGTTAGATTTATCCCGTAATGTGACCCATATGAATTAATGGTAAATAAAATTTTAACAATAAAGTGTTCTACTTTGATGGTTAAGTGAAAATAAAATTATGTTAAAGCTTGAGAGTTTTAACGCGGTACTCCCTCTTCCTGTGCCTTTAAAAGTTGTGCATAATATATACATAATAATGGACATGTGTATATATGATATTTTCCTTTGGAGATAATTATCATTGACTTTGTCAATGTTGATCGGCAGCCCATCATTCCTTTTAGGGCGGTGAGCACATGAAGGTGAGAGTTTTTGATTTCCTTGCATGTTAAGAAATAAAAAATGTAATAGAGTGCTCTCCATCTATAAAAGGGAAAGGGGTACTGTATGCCGGAGTGTAAAGAGAAAAAAAGAAGAAGGAAATAATAGTCTCCGGAAAGGAAAAAAAGGAAATTCTTCTCGTCATCAAGGAGAAATTAAAGTATAAGGCAATGTCGAAAATTTCGTTTTCCTTAACTGCTGTAAATTAAAGTTGACATCATGGATCCATGTTAGTTTCCATTACATGTTTCTGTACATTAAATCGTGAGAATTATATATTTCAAGGTTTTTGGGTTTTATTAAAGGGTAATGCTAGGGCCACTCTAATAGCACTCAATTTTGGGTATCAAATGATGTGGTATCTTATGTGTCATATTGTTAACATAACTTTTTAACTTATAGTGGAGCCCATAAAATGCCAAATAAGATGACACATTGGAAACCATATTATTTGGTGCACAAATTTGAGTGCTCATTGAGTGGCTCTAGCATTACTCTTAATTAAAATATCATGAATTTCTAAAAAATGATTTATGGTTGAAACTCATGCATGTATAAAAGTTTGACACAATCGAGATTGTTTCTTGCCTACCAACAAATATATTCTAAAATGTACACGTTGAAAGTAACATAAGTGTATTTTAATGTTAATGTGCGAATACTGATCAATAGTGGTACTACGTGGAGACCAAATTATCACTATTGGCTTTTTCATTTTCATTAGTCCCTCCATTTTATGATGACTATTATTGTTTGATTTTTCAAATAGATTAAAAAATATATACTTCATTCGTTTCGGGTAAGGAGTCATTATTTGACTGTCAAACTTTTTAACATGTTGTAACACGGGCTTTCAAAGGAAAATAGTGTCATCATTACCATCATTCAAATGAAAATCTTACCTTCACCACCTTAGTGAAAATGTTAGTTTTTAACATTTTGATAATAAATTTTTTAACTTGAGGGCTTTCTAAATAGAAAAATTAATTTTGAAACTTTAAAAATATGAAGAGTAACAACTCGATTAAGATGATTATATCTTACCATGAGCACGACCTTGATGTTATCTCTATTGAGATGTATTGAGCAATTTTGATCGTTTAATAGGCCAATCAAAATTTCAACTATGTCTTTGTGCTCCATGTTGTCCCGGTCCGATTGGAGGTGATCTTCTATAACTATTTCAAGAAACCGATCAAGGTTGGCAAAGGCCTTATCAAGCCTCTTATGAAGGCCCGTTAATATATCAATAATCCACCCAAAAGTAGGAAAGTAATCGGCAGCCCAAAATCCACTCAACACAACCCCGCATGCATTTAGAACTTCTTGTAGTTTATCACTTGTAACTCTTACCAAATGCAATTTGACAAATGATTTCATTTGTAACGTGTAAAATTCTCTCACTCAAATTTTTTATAGATTCGCCCTCCACTTGGTATAAAGAATCAATAAATTTACTGTTAGAAAACTAGTGTTTTTAAGTGAAGTAAATTGAGGCTTTAAGGCACTAATTTATTTGTGAGTCATTTATATAATGACTATGATAATTGTGGAATTATGTTCTTCTCCGTGAGTACATAAGAATACTATATTTATTTGTCCAATTCGGATATCGGATGAATAAATTATAGAGGTTTAAAGTAGGACATTTGAAATGTTGGAAGTGAGTTATCCCACATTGGGAAAATGTGAAAAGCTTGAAGAGTTTATATACAAAGGCTTCCTTGGTGTTGAGTAAGCTTGTATAGAAAGAACTATCCCTCCCGCGCCCGCAGGGGGGGTGCAAATCAAGGTCCGATTTGGCTTGGACTGACATACTCGTGTGCCTGCACATGCGGACGTGAATTTTAAATTCAAGTTTTGTAACTCCAACATTAAAGAGTATATTAATTCTGTCTTAATGTTCACTTTAATTGAGTGGTTAATGGGCATAATCAAAACGGTTTTTCTAATTAAAACGCTTTGATTCACTGGCCTATATAAAGAAACAATTTTCCACAACAGAGAAACACACATAGAAAACACGAAATTCCCTTCCTCTGATACACTTGTATTAGCATTGCATCTTGATTATAGTCTTTCTTGGCCTCCTGTTTTGGTGATAGTCTACAGGCATCTATTCAGTTCACCGAACCTTAAGTGCAAAGCAATCCGGTGCTACCGTTGTATCCTGGGTAAGCTTGTATAGAAAGAACTATCCCTCCCGCGCCCGCAGGGGGGGTGCAAATCAAGGTCCGATTTGGCTTGGACTGGCGTACTCGTGTGCCTGCACATGCGGACATGAATTTTAAATTCAAGTTTTGTAACTCCAGCATTAAAGAGTAGATTAATTATGTCTTAATGTTCGCTTTAATTGAGTGGTTAATGGGCATAATCAAAACAGTTTTTCTAATTAAAACGCTTTGATTCACTGGCCTATATAAAGAAACCATTTTCCACAACAGAAACACACATAGAAAACACGAAATTCCCTTCCTCTGATACACTTGTATTAGCATTGCATCTTGATTATCGTCTTTCTTGGCCTCCTGTTTTGGTGATAGTCTACAGGCATCTATTCAGTTCGCCGAACCTTAAGTGCAAAGCAATCCGGTGCTACCGTTGTATCCTGGGAGACGTTCGTCCTAAGTTAGAACTCCAGACACTTACAGGGAGTGGGGCGAATAACGTTTCAAGGAAACTGTGTGCTACACAGGCCTCGGTACAGTTTTCCTTCTACCTGCAGACTTCTGTCTTCTACCGGTAGACCTGCAATACTTCTACCGGTAGACATTAGTTCTTCCACCGGTAGACCTTCAGTGTTTCACCAGAAGACCTTGAAGAGCCACCTGCAGACCTTGATTCAAGTCACCAGCAGACTTCCCTATAAGTCACTAGAAGACTTGTTTCGAAGCAACTAGCAGTACAACGGTTTATTTTTGTTTTCGTTATTTAATATCTAATATTATTTTCATTATATATTATGTAAGATTGTATAGGGTTCTACCCAACATTTACAAACCTCTACATCCCTAACATGCAAAAAATGATTTAATCATTTTGACTGAAAAGAGTTCGACAACACATAATTTACGTATTTCTTTCCAATACTCATTGTATGGGGAAAAGGCTATATCTACTGAATTGCATGAAAGTTTGTTTGTGCCATAAGAGTTGGGCCTAGAGCAACACTCTAGATCATTGGTTTTCATCACTTGTTCGGCCATTGCGGGCGAAGAAACAATGAGATTAGGAATTTGGCCAAGTTTCAAAAGCATGACAGGACCATATTTTTTTTGAAAGTTTCCATAAGGATTGATGAGGGATCTTTCCAAGTTGGTGAAGGTTCTCTATGATGGGAAGGGCAGGAGGGCTCGGAGGGAGATTGTCTTCTGATGATTTTCTTTTCTTGGAGAGGAAAAAGATAAAGGTGTGTTAACTATGAAGACAAAATCAAGAGGGAATTGAACTCTGTCAAGTCAGAATTGCATAAGAGCATCCAGATCAAGGCAAAGTTTGGAGAAGCTAGTGCAAAATGGAAGAAGTTCAAGGAAGCAACTACTATGGAAAGTTTTAGCACCGGTTGTAATTCTTGAAAATAGATGGGTGTCGGTGTAAATGTCTTTAATGTCGTTAGTCATAGATCAGTTAGTTATTAATGTTGTTTGTTATTCCCTTTCCTTCTCTAATTTGGCTAGCAGATTATAGGATTATATATAGGCCTTTTGTACATGTGATTTAGATCAATTAAGAAAGAAGACAATTCAAGGTTCAATTTATATCTTCTCTTTTCATGGTATCGGAGCCAAGAATACCTTGGCACCGTGCATTCTTCCGATCATCTATCCAGGTTCCTCTCTTCCCTTTTACCTTGGCCGTAAAGATCTCAAACATGACAAATCCAAAAGGCCTCAAATGAATGCAGTTCAAAGAACAAAGCAACAACAATGGAGATAGGAATAGAATCCAATATGCATCCCTTGTACCTACACAATAATGATCACCCATGGCTGATCTTGATTGCCACCAAACTTACTGGAAGTGAGAACTACAACTCTTGGAAAAGATCCTTTGAGATAGCCCTGTCAGCCAAGAACAAGCTTTCAATCATAGATGGATCTTTTCCCTGTTCTCGAAAAGGATGATCCATTTGCATCACTATGGGCAAGAGCCAATGACATGGTGATTTCTTGGACATTCAATGCGATCACGAAGACATAAGCAACGACCTAAGGTATGTAGTTAATGCTCATTCGATGCGGAAAGAATTGGCGAGAAAGATTTGCCAATATCGATGGCCATAGGATTTTTCAATTAGAAAAGGATCTTCACAGAATTGAACAAGGAAACCATTCTGTTGAATACTACTATCACAAGATGAAAGGAATTTGGGATGAAATTGCAGCCATGGATCCAACAACTGCTTATAGGTGTCCATGTAATTGTGGAGAAGCCAAGAACCAAGAATCCAAGGAACAAAGAAGGCAGTTAATACAATTCTTGATGGGACTCCATGAAAGCTTTATGAACATCGAGGGGTCAAATTCTTAGAATGAAGCCTCTTCCTCCATTGGAGAGGCCTACTATATGATTAGGCAGAGGAGACTCGAGACAAGGCTATGTTCTGAAACAGGTTTCATTGCCGGTAATATTGCTCTACCATCCCAAACAAATTCGTCAAAAGCATTTTCTTCCTCCTCTCAAACCAAGGCAAGCAACAACAAAACCCCATTCAAGAAGGGGATCTTTTGCAATTATTGCACGAGGGGAGGGACACACCAAAGATGAATGCTATAGGAAAGGATTCCCCATTAATCATCCAGTAATCCTAACCACCCCTCGCTCATAGATCAAGGCGCGTCTAATAAAGATCAACAAGGAATGATGGGAAGAATCAAACCAATTGTGGAACCACCACATCACGGAAATCCTAAAGTCATGCAAGTCCGTAACAATCATCAATACGAAAGCAAAAACTCCACTTCCAACCAACCTACATTGGAAAATGCAAGCAACCTGGCTGAATCATGTCCCGAACCTACTCAAAATCAAAGAAAGTCCGTCAAGATCACAACAAATCGAATCGAATGGACAAGGATTTGTTGGCATGACAAATATGGCGGTACTTCAATTCTTGAAAAACACGTAAATACTCCTCCATACAAGGCTGGATTATTGATTCCTCGAGACTACGCCACATATATGCACATCACTCACCATCATGCATGATGTCAAGAAACTTAATCACCCTATTACTTTAACCTTACCTAATGGATCGGTGTTAATGTAGGCGTGTTGGCAAAGTGTTTCTTAACCCCAACTCACTCTTAATCATGTCTTCTATATACCTAATTTCAAATACAACCTTCTTTCCATTCCCAAACTCATTTCACAAACCAACCGCCATATTCGGATTAACAACACTCGGTGCATTTTCCAGACCTCGAGAAGACCAAGACTACACCATTGGTAACCTCGGTGAAGGTCTCTACATATTCAAGGCGATCCTGTCCACAACCAATCCCATTTTTGCCTGAATTCTTCAAGGAGCAAAGACATCAACTATTGGCACAGAAGACTTGGTCACAGTTCCCTTAGCACACTCAAAAGAATTGTAGACCTCTTCCCTCCTTGTAAAAATGACAGATATTCCACTGAAGATGTTACCATGTGTGATGTATGCCCCTTGGCCAAACAACATAAACTTCCCTTTAATATTAGTCACATCAGGTCTCATGCTTGTTTTGAACTTATTCATTGTGACTTATGGGGACCATACAGGAAGACTACCATGAATGGTGCAGATACTTCTAACTATTAGATGATTATTCCAGAGGTGTTTGGACATTCCTCATGCCTACCAAAACTCATGTCTTCAGCCTTTTAAAACAATTCAATGCATATGTCACCAACCATTTTAAGACCAGCATTAAGTTCTCGACGACCATGGGACGTAATTTTACACTCATTAAAGTCATTCCTTACCTTAACAATTTAGGAATAAAACATGAGAGTTCCTGTGTTGACACCCCTCAACAAAATGGAGTTGTTGAGAGAAAACACCAACACCTTCTTGATATGGCCAGAGCAATAAGGTTCCAGTCTGGTCTACCAATACATTTTTGGGGATATTGCCTCCTTGCTGCCACTCACATCATCAATAGACTCCCCACTGCTGCTACCAATTTTAAAACACCACATGAGCTCCTCTTCAAAACCACACCCTCATATGAACATTTGAAAGTCATAGGATGCCTTTGCTTTGCCTCTATTCATCCTTCTGACAAATTTGAACCCAGGGCTATTAAAAGTATCCTGCTGGGCTATCCCTCAGACCAAAAAGGCTACATCTTATACAACATGGAAACTAAAAAGGTTTTTGTTAGCAGACATGTTGTTTTCCATGAAAATGTCTTTCCCTTCATCAAACCTGAACAATCTAAACCTGTTACATCTGACATTGATATAAACTTATTCCATGATGACATGAAACCAAGGGAACCAACTTTAGATCCCACTAACCAAAACCATGAAGAAATTACTGAACCTCCTAATGATCCTCCTACAAATCAGCCTCTTAGAACATCCAACAGGACTAAACAACTTCCTGTCAAATTCAAAGACTATGTTCTGTCAAGTTTCTACTCAAAACCATGTGCTAATTCCATTGCACATATACAAGAACCACAATACTATAACCAAGCCATTTTGAGTCCTGGATGGATTGAAGCCATGAATAAAGAAATCAATGCTCTTGAAACCAATGACACTGGGAAATTACGACTTACCCCCCTGTGGAAAAAGAGCTATAGGATGCAAGTGGATCTACAAGGCTAAATACAACTCGGATGGCAGCCTAGAAAGACTTAAAGCCAGACTTGTGGCAAAAGGATATAACCGCATCGAAGAGTGGATTATTCTAAACATATGCTCTGCGGCAAAAATGGTCACCGTAAGAACCATTCTTCTTGCCGTCAAGCAAGATTTCAAAATGGGATGTACACCAAGGATGTCAACAATGCATTTCTACGCATGGTGATTTGGAAGAAGTATATATGAATCGCCACCGTGATATAAGCAACAAGATGGCAGGGAGAAGAGTTTGCAGATTGAAGAAGTCCATTTATGGCCTAAAGACAAGCCTCAAGATCAATGGTTCTCAAAGCTACGTAAGTCCTAATCAATCTAGGATACATGCACTCATACCATGGCGCATATTCCGCAGATCTTCACTCTAAAACAAGGATGGTAAAGTTCAAAGATAGTCTATGTGGATGATGTTCTTGTGGTCTGACATCAATCACAT
The DNA here is from genome assembly GCA_013146195.2 of Codonopsis lanceolata. Classification (NCBI taxonomy): domain Eukaryota; kingdom Viridiplantae; phylum Streptophyta; class Magnoliopsida; order Asterales; family Campanulaceae; genus Codonopsis; species Codonopsis lanceolata. Next base: position 34,934,623 of record CM028379.1, on the reverse strand, counting down.
TAAAGATCTAGGGCGATTGAAGATTAAAGATCTAGGGCCCATCAAATACTACTGGGGATTGAAGCTCATGAGGTCACTTGATCTTGTCATTACAAGACCGATTCTCACCATACCCTATGCCCCAATGGCAGTCTTAAACTTTGAGCCAAAGCAGAACCCTCCTACCATATGACCCCAATGGTAAACTTTTGAGCAAAGACAAAATCCTTAAAAAACATGGGAAAGCTACATTGACCATTACAGTTCTCGGATATGTCAAGGCTTCTCCGCAACAAGGGATTCATTTGTCTTCCAGCCATCCATTCAATCTTCAAGCCTTCTCGACGTGATGATTGGGCAGCAACCCTAATGATAGAAAGTCTATAGCGGTTTTTGCTTAATGCTAGGAAAATCTCGATATCCGGCAATCTAAAAAGCAATCCATTGTTTCAAGATCCTCCACAGAATCTGAGTACAGGGCATTAGCCACCACTAGTTGTGAAATTACCTGGATGCATAACCTACTAAAAGACTTACAAGTCAATCTCAATGGCCCAACTCCTATCTTCTGTGACAGTTCATCTGCCATTGCAGTAGCCAATAATCCAGTATACCATGGCAGAACTAAACACATAGAAATAGACTGCCACTTCATTCGTGAGAAAATTAAAAATGGACTTGTCTCCCTTCATCATATATCTACTAAGAATCAAATGGCAGATATATTCACCAAGTTTTTAGGAAAAAGTCTTCATTGGAAATTCATATCCAAGTTGAGAGTTGTCAGCTTGACCACACCCTCAACTTGTGGGGAGGGTGTTAACTATGAAGACAAAATCAAGAGGGAATTGAACTCTGTCAAGTCAGAATTGCATAAGAGCATCCAGATCAAGGCAAAGTTTGGAGAAGCTAGTGCAAAATGGAAGAAGTTCAAGGAAGCAACTACTATGGAAAGTTTTAGCACCTGGTTGTAATTCTTGAAAATAGATGGGTGTCGGGTGTAAATGTGCTGTTAATCAGTTAGTCATAGATCAGTTAGTTATTAATGTTGTTTGTTATTCCCTTTCCTTCTCTAATTTGGCTAGCAGATTATAGGATTATATATAGGCCTTTTGTACATGTGATTTAGATCAATTAAGAAAGAAGACAATTCAAGGTTCAATTTATATCTTCTCTTTTCAAGGTGAGAGTGATAAAAAAGAATAATAAGAAGGTTGAGTTGAGGAAGTATGGAAGAGAGAGAAGAGTTTTTGAGGAGGTTTCCATGACTGACTTCTTTACTGAGCTATGAAAAATAAAGCATGGCCAAGACCGAAGGTACAGTCTCAATTTAAAGAAGTATGATATTATCTCCCACCACATATAGTTGAAGTAAGCCAGATTCTGCATGTGAAGTGTGCTTGTTAATTTATTAATTTATTTTTTTAAGTTTTTCATACTTAAATTAGGTACTTTTATTAGATAATTTTTTCATACTTAATTTGTGTTTGTATTAATTCGAATCTTTGGACCTATTTCGATAATTTTTTGAGTAATAATCGGGCCGGTCCCCTCCCATCAATTTCCAACCTCAAAGGGCACGATATTTATTTTTAACCGGAAAATGACATTTTTAGGGAAAAATGATGATTATACCCCAAATGAAATCGGATTAGGGGGCGTGCTGCATCGCAATTCCAATTTGTACATCAATTTTTTTTTGCTTAGGAATAACAGGAAAGAAGTTTCATGCATCGCAATTCAAAAATCATTCATCGTAAAAACTTGTGTAGGACGGTCTTACGGATCCTAAATCCGTAAGACGGAGCCTTAAAACTGATAAAAAGAAGGTTGGTGGAGAGTGTAACCCATCAACAAAGACTACAAGTTATCCAATAAGAAATCAGGTCAAAATGTGAGTTAAAATGAGCTAAAAATTGAACAAATGAGACTGAAACCGGTGGATCAACCCAGATCTAGCAACATAGCACACGGATCACCCAAGAGGAGGGGTGCCATGTGTCAACTCGATAAAGGTGACAACACAGTAATTAAAACTTTCTCATTTTGACCCATTGCCCTTGTATTTTCAAAGTTTGCTGTCGCAATTCTTATATTTCCTACGTCTTGCACTTTCATCCTCTATTGGCTCGTTAGCCTTCTTTACTTTGGAATGTTTGATGGGCGCCTAACGTATTTTGATGAAACGCTAGGTGATTCATTTTAAAGGCAAAAGTGATATATTTAATGCTAAAATGTGACACATTTTAAGGTTAAAAGTGACTCTTTATATGTGAAAAAAAATAGTTTTCATTAAAATGCAAAGTAACACTATTAATACTAAAAATTAAAACAGCACTCTTAATACTAATAAAAGTGACACTTTAAAATTAACAGTGACAATTTTAATTTATATATTTAACAACTACGGTGGATCGCTGTAGTAAGTTGTAATGAATATATTCGTAAAACAGTAAAGAAAAAAATGAATAGATAGAGAGTATAGAAGCATTTGATGATTGTGTGTAAAAAGAAGGGAGAGGAGGTTATGGTTCATTTTACGATACATCCAATTGGAATTCCGATGCATCATAATTTCAAATTCATGCATCGTCTTTAACTTACGTTTGGAAGCGCGGATGTTTGCTTGAAACCATTAAGGGTATAGTCATCCTTTTGCACCTAAAGTACTTTATACCGGTTTAAAAAAAAACCGTGGACTTTAGTGTTACATTATCATTTTAGGGGACTGGCCATATTTTCACCAAAAAAAAATCTCAATCTCATGCATCTGCAATAATATAAAAAACCAGGGACTATATGGATATTGTACACAAACGAAGATCTCGTTGACCTTGATCAATTGTCATACTACTCCTCCCATTTATACTTGATAGGTACAAGATGAAGGGGCAACTTTTTTGTATTAATTATTATTGTCATTATTATTATTATTATTATTATTACTTAACTATTTGTACATAATATTGCCATCATTACCAACATTCAAATGAAAGCTCTCTACCTTAACAACGTCAGTGAAAATGTTGAGTTTTGATATTTTGGTATCAAAAGTTTAATTTTGGGAGACTAATAAAAAAATTATTTTTGTGATTTTTTGAATAAAAACAATAACAACGAACCATGAGGCATGAGCAGTTGAGCACTGCCTTGATATGATCTCAAGTGAGATGAATTGAGCAATTTTGATCGTTTAATTGGCCAATCAAAATTTGGGCTCTGTCTTTGTACACCATGTTGTTGTTGTTCCAGTCGGATTTGGAGGTGATCTTCAATAACTATCTCAAGAAACCCACAAGGTTGGCAAAGGCCTTATAAAGCCTCTTATGAAGGCCCATTAACATATCCATAATCTACTAAAAAGTAGGAAAGTAATCGGTGGTCTAAAATCCACTAAACACAATGGAGCATTCATTTATAAGCTCTTCTGGGTTAGCACTGTTAAACTGCACACAATAGAGCATCTATTGTCAGAGCATGTTTCATTCTTCCCATTCTTCTAATTAAGAAGATAAAATTTTACAACTATTGTGTATCTTCTTAAATACCACCTAGGAGGGATAAAAAGTTTTCTTCTTAAATAGAAAGAAGACTTTGGGGGAGGAGAGAGAGAGAGGTCTGTCAGTTCACTACTCCACTTTGTTGTGTGTGTGTGTGTGTGGTGGGGGAGGGGGAGGGCTTTATATTTATTATGTGAGATGATGTTAAATTTAATATTTTTTGTGTAAAAAAATGTGTAAAAATATTATACAATAGGAAGATATATTTTTAAGTGTAAGAAGATAAAAATATGTAAGTGTCAGTGGGACTCAACTAAGAAGATGTATAGGAAGATTTATACAATGAAATGCTCTCATTTATGATTTATGAAAAAATTTCTATTTGAAAAACAATTAGGGTGAAATTCGGGGCGGTCCATTTTATTAAGTTTCTAATTGTTAAAGTACTCTCCTTTTATTTTCAACTAAAAAAATTCCTTTTTGGATGCAAAAAGACCGCGATATCCTTAATGAGCAAGAGATGCACTACGACAAGTTTATGTATCGCGGTGCAAAATATTGTGAAGGATGAAGTATTCATTTTGTATTATTATTAGTGTGCACCGCAGTTTACAAATTCAAAAGCAAACAAAGTTTTGTAACACGATTCACTAGCATAGTTTTGCATCGCGATTCTTTTCTTAAAACTGTTGCATCGCGATATATTTGCTTTTTATACTGTAATTTATTGAAAATTAATTAATTCTTTGCACTTTAACAACCTTTTGAAACCGCGACTTATAAATTATTAAACAAAAATAAAATTTTCATATAAAAAGTGACTCTAGCGATTAAATTATTGAAAAAGGGGATCAACCCGCAATTTGTTCAAACAATTAATATGATTTAAAAAAAGTCAAAAAGATCAATAAGTTTGGAATGAGGAAATTATTTTATTAATTTGGGTTTGGGTTAATTTGGTTCTTTGGGCCTACTTTGATAACTCTATTTGATTTGAATTGGAGTTGGCTCACGTTTAAGAAAACAAATTGAGAAAATTGTGGGTCAGTATATTTTGGTGGATTTTCAACCGCTTTAATATTTTATTTCTTTTTCAAACAATTAAAGTCTACTTTTGAAGCATCACGATGCATCATTTGATAAAGTGACACATCATTTGATATCAAATGATGCATCGATTTAGAACCGCGATGCATCAATTTAGACTGTAATGGTTTGAAAAAAATATGAGATATTAAGGCGGTTGAAAATCCAACTGAATAACCTGAATTACTCCCATATAAAACATTGAATTGATTTATCTAGTAACTAAATAAATACTATAATTATTATTGAAAAATGATTGTGTGGGTTGGGTTCCGTTTGAACTACGATACTTAAAAGAATACCAAGGGTTAAAAAGGTGGAGAAAACGTTATTAAATTACTTTTAATAAATGTTAAGTTTCAGTTACGCATCGTTCTACTGTTACCAAAAATTCATTAAGCTTATTTTACTAAAAATAAAATTCACACTTTAATCATTATACTTGAACATAAATATCAAGATATTTGCACATAAATATCAAGTTCATCACTTTATCCTAATTTTGTTGATGAAAAATTTACAACTTTTTTGAAAACTCAAAACTACCCCTACTTAATATCACGTGCTGGTCGTGCTTCCTATGAATGGCCTCTGTGAATCTAGTTTGGTGAAAATGTAGAGTTTTGAATATTTAGGTATTAAAAGTTTAATTTTGGGAGCTTTGTGAAGAGAAAAAAAATTGTTTTTGAGACTTATTGATCAAATAAGAAGAGTAACAATAAATAAAGATGATTAACATACCATGTGCCAGCCTTGATATGATCTCCAATGAGATAAAATGAGCATGTTTGATTCTTTGATAGGCTAAGCTGATTTCAACCAGGGCCGCAATGTCAACTCAAAACCCGTTAATTCATCTAATCCGACTTGAAAATTATCTGATCCAGTTCGACTTGAAAATTTTCATGGGTCGAAATGAGGCGGTCCGTTCCTCCCCACGTTTCAATTACCCATTTTGACACATTATATATATATATATATATATATATATATATATATATATATATATATATATATATATATATATATATATATGGTTTTTAGCGAAAAATACGAGGAAAGAATGGCCGGCCCGTTTCACAACATTTTGACATATTTAATAATTGGGCCACAATGAGTCACAACCTTTTCTGACCCGAACCGATTCACACAATCGCCAACCATAATTTCAACTATGTCTTTGTCTTCCAAGTTGTTGTCGCCCGGTTTGAGGTGTTCCTCAATAACACTCTCATCAAGGTTGGGAAATGTCTTATACATGAAGGCTGTTAGCATTTCAATAATCCATCCAAAACTAGCAAGGAAATCAGCAGCCCAAAATCCACTTGGCACAGCGAAGCATTCATTTAGAAATTCTTGTAGGTTAATTAGCGCTCTCAAACTGCTTCCCCTGGTAGCTCTTACTAGAGGTATAAGTGGTTCAGTTTAGTTTAGTTTATGTCAAAATCATAAATCGAACCGCCTCCTAGTGGTTACAAAAATCTCAAATCGAACAGAACCGAGTAAGACTTGAAACCGAACCGAACCAAACCACTCGGTTTGGTTCAGTTTTGTGGTGTATATAAATTATTTTTAATGAAATTAACCAACATTAAAAATAACAATAAAAATAAGATTTTAATTTGAAATTAACATCAAAATTAGGAAATAACCTACTAACAACAAATTATCATAAATAAAATAATACAAATTCTAAAATAAACACAAACAATGGAAGAAATAATAGTTCTCCAACAATCAAGATTTTGTTTTGTTTAGTATGCGTCTATATATATATATATATATATATATATATATATATATATATATATATATATATATTATATAATAAATAAATTAAAATATATAGGTTGGTTTGGTTTGATACCAAAAATCGTGAACCGAACCGTATGATTTTCTAATTTTTGAAACCGAAACCGAACTGTCTTCGACCAAAATCGAACCAAACCGACTGATTTAGTTTGGTTCGGTTCGACTCCGTGATTTGGTGGTTCCGATTTACACCCCTAGCTCTTACAAAACACAATTTGACAAATAATTTCATTTGTAAGATCGAAAATTCTCGAACTCAAATTTACGGGTTTGCCCACATCTTCAAGGGATATTTGAACTAGTTTTCGGAAGTAGCTTTACTCATTCAATAATCTTCCTAGTTTGTAGGGTTCGGATAATGCTTTTTTATTTTTTTCTTGGTTGTTAGGTCCCTTTGATGTGCCCCTGCATACAAAAAGGGGGAGTGAATAACCTATGTTGCCATAATTGAGCATTCATCATTCTTTCGAATAAGCTTTTAAAAACATGGATGAAATGTTTCTTAGGCACAAATGATTTTCTATCAATGAAACTAGATTTTCGTGTCCGTGCCTATGACACGGTATTTCAATTGAAACGACAATACCTAAATAGAAGGTGTCTAGATCTTCGTGTCCGTGCCTATATCGATTTTAAAAAAAATGTTACGCTTGAGGGACCGCTATTCGAACTCAACTCATAGTTGAAAGAGATTATTTGTAAGAAGTTATATGTAACTAATTCATGACCGTTGGATCTTGTGGTGAAATCAATCCCCATCGCTGCATCGGCCTCAGTCAATCAAGAGATTAATGTTTTATAAGGGTGATTGTTCAAAAGATTAATAATCGCAAGTTGTGACTTTATAATGTGAAGATAAAATATAGGAAAAAGAAAAAGGGATGATTTGCTCATAATATTAATTATAGGAAAAGAAAAAGTGATGACCTCATAATATTAATTATAGTGGGTAATTTTGTAATAAAGAGAAAACAAATAGGGAGTTAGAAGTGGAGAACTAATCTCACACATGTGAATGTGAGTGAATCCCAACCGTTAAATCTTTTAAAATAATTTAATCTCAATCTTTAAATACCTTTAGTCAATTGCACATGTGTGAGTATGGCTCTATTGTATATTAGATTATCTTGAAATCAATACAATGGATATGATGAAGCGATTAGGTTATATATGTCTTTGGAAACCACAACTATAATATACTGAAAGAAATTTATGACATCGAAAGATATAAACAATTAATATATAACATTGAAGATAAAAGTGACCATAAGTCGAGAGAGGTCTAATTAAATATCAACAAAAATCTTTTAACTTCATCATATGCAAGCTTACATTTCCAGGAACAGGGAGTTAAACAAGAAAAGACATGAAGAGCAGGTAGGATAAGTAAAGGCCGAATGTAGAAAAACTTATATTTTGTATCTACAATTCAGTACAGTTCATCAAATAATGAACATGCTTAGTACATCAATCTAGATTCTCTAACCTAACTACCTGCTTGCAGATTTCATGGAAAGAAGACATGGGAAAGGGAAGACAGATACCAAAACTCTCAACCACGCTATCCCAAACACCCAAACATGGAAAATATAGGAATGAGATGGTGAGAGCTATGTAAGAAGAGAATATCAGGGGTTATTAAATTAGCAAGTAATTGAACAACTGAGTCCATAGCACTCGTGGTTCCCAGGATGCGCACGCTCCAGCGCCTTGGATAGGCGTCGCATATGCTGAGCGGGACACCACGCTTTCCATTCCACCCTCCCTTGTGTAGGGGAGGACGAAATTAAAAATGCGGAAAGGGTGTTGTCAAAATAGCGCGTTGAATACGCCTCGGTCACCGAAGTGAGTTTTTGGTCCATTATGGGAGCTTTGAGTTTTTCGTATCAAGTTATCCCTTTTTAGGGGATACCAGATGCGAGGAATACATCACTCTTTCATTCACATCTTCCCTTGTTTAGGGGAAAATGGAAAGTGCAAGAAAGAATGTTGCGAGGCCCCACTATGGATTTTATGAAAATTGCTTTATGGCCTATTTCGGATCACTATGAGTGCTTTGAGTTTTCTATATCAAGTTATCCCTTTTAGGGATACCTGGATATAGGAATATATCACCCTTTCATTCTCATTCTCTCTTTTTAGGGAAACAAAAGTGCAGAAAGGATGTTGCGATGTCTCACTGGATCCAAAATGTTTTAATAGAGTCGCCATCTTTATTTTGAGGAAGAAATAAAGAAAACCAAAAATAAAACTGATTGCAAAAAACGGGCTAAGCTTGTTGGGAAAGTGCTAGGCACCCAACTCGCCTTTCGGTCTCAAAAACGTTTTTGGCTAAAGTATGCTTTTGTTATATTTATCTAGCAACACACAAGAAAAGTGGGAAATTAGAACTGTTGATTTACAAATTTTTTTCTTAAAAACGTTTATTCATTTACACAACGCTGGAAAACGTTGTGATAGGGTCATTTTACACAACATTTTTCCAAAAACGTTGTGCTATTTTACACAACATTTTTTTCAAAAACGTGATAGGGTTTATTTTACACAACGTTTTTTACAGAAACGTTGCTAGTATTTTTACACAACGTTTTTTCCAAAACGTTGTGCTATGGTCATTTAACACAATGTTTTTTTCCAAAACGTTGTGATATTTACTACAACATTTTTTCCAAAAATGTTGTGGTATAACACAACGTTTTTTCCAAAAACGATAGGGTTAACGTTTTTTCAAAAACGTTGTTCTATGGTCATTTCACACAACGTTTCTTCCAAAAACGTTGTATTAGGGTAACTTTACACAACATTTTTCAGGAAAACGTTGTAATATGTCTTAAACAACGTTTTTCACAAAATGTTGTAATATTGTTGTTTTACACTTTTGCAAAATCAAATTGTTTTGGCTTAATCGCAATTTGGTCACCCTACTTTTCACTTTTGCAATCTCTATTAAAAAGAAAAGGGAAAATATCAAAAGTCCCACTAAAAAAATTTTCATATCTATATAAAAAGTCTCAAAAATAATTATTCTATCTAAAAAGTTTCAAACTTAATACCAAATAGTCCAAAATTTATTTAATAATAATAAATGCAATACAATTCTTATTATAATTTTCATAAATAAAAAGAAAAAATGAATTTTCGTCAAAATAAAAGTTTTTAACTGAAGAATTTCTTTTCATAGACATGTTTT
>CM028379.1:34861035-34924956 GCA_013146195.2 Codonopsis lanceolata | reverse complement strand
GAAATATATTACGAAATGTATTCATTGAAAGAAATATAAGTGTATTCTAACGTGTGAATAGTGGTACGGTGGAGAACAAAAATATCACTATTGGCTTTTTGATTGTTTGGTTTTGCAAATAGATTTAAATTAATTATTAATTAGGAGTTATTTGGAACCAATTTTAAAACTAATGATGGTATAGTGGGAATTAAAGACTAGCATTATTAATTTTTTCAATTTAGTATTATGGATAAAAAAAATTAACTTAATTACTTAATGCATGCAGCACCTATAATGGGGTATCTATAAAAAATAATTCTAAGATTAGTTCTTAAAATTATTTCACTTAATCTGAAAATTTTCATCATTGCTTATGAATTTGAGACACCATATTAGCAAATTCTATAATACTTCCTTCGTTTCAAAAATAAAAATAGTCTCAATTTAAATAAAAAATCAAATTGGGCAATAACAAGACACAATCTAACATGCATTTATTATATTTTAGGCAAATCAATCATGGATCCAATAAGAAAAAAAAAATCTATCAACTACAATTTTTCGAATATCGTAAAGGCAAGTAATTTTTTATGATTAATCAATTAAGTTGACTGAAAAATATAACTTTCTGAAGTTTTATGACAAGGGTGAGAGAAAAAAGTAATAAAACTTTCACCAAAAATTATTTATAACATTCTTGATGTTGCAAAATTTCCATATCTAACATCAATACCAAAAAGTCTAACTAAAAGTCTAAAACAATTCCATATCTAAAAAGTCTTAAAGTTAACCTTTAATACAAAAAAAAGTAAAAAATTAAGGTTTCTACTAAAATAGTAGTACTCTTATATTAAAATTAAACTTAATTAATTAATTATTTTTATTATTTCTACAAAATATTGTCATCATTAACATCATTCAAATGAAAACTCTTACCTTCGGGACCTTAGTGAAAATGTTAATTTTTAATATTTTGATATTTAATGTTTAACGTTAAGGCTTTCTATATAGAAAAATTAATTTAGGGAAGTTTTGAATATGAAGAGTAACAATTGTATTAAGATGATTATCTTACCATGAGCACCGCCTTGATGTGATCTCTAGTGAGATGAATTGAGAAAGTTTGATCATTTGACATGCCAAGCAGGATGTCAACTATATATTTGTGCTCAGAGTTGTCCAGACCTGATTTGAGGTGTTCTTCAATAATTCTCTCAAAAAACCCATCTAGGTTGGCAAAGGACTTATCAAGCCTCTTGTGAAGACCCGTTAATATATCAATGATCCACCCAAAAATAGGAAAGAAATCGGCCGCCCAAAATCCACTCATTACGAAGAGGCATTCATTTATAACTTCTTGTAGGTTAGCACTATTAAATTGTTTCCCCTCGTAGCTCTTACCAAATGCAATTTGACAGATGATTTCATTTGTAAGTTTGAAAATTTTCTCACTCAAATTTATGGATTTTCCCTCCATTTGGTATAGAGAATCAATAAATTTAGAAATCTCTACATCCCTAACATGTGAAAATGATTGAACCCTTTTGACTGCAAAAAGCTCGACAACACAGAGTTTACGCATTTTTCTCCAATACTCATTGTACGGGGAAAAAGATATATCTACTGAATTGTAAGAAAGTTTGTTTGTGCCATAAGAGTTGGGCCTAGAGCAACAGTCAGAGTCATTGGTTTTCATCACTTGTTCAGCCATTTCGGGGGAAGAAACAACAAGAGTAGGAATTTGGCCGAGTTTCAAAAGCATGACAGGACCATACTTTTTGAGAGCTCCCATAGGGATTGATGAGGGATCTTTCAAGTTGGTGAAGGTTGCCTATGATGGGAAGGGCAGGAGGGCTTGGTGGGAGATTCCCAGCTGATAATTTTCTTTTCTTGGAGAGGAAAAAAAAGGTGAGAGTGATAAAAAGAAGAAGAGCAAGTGTGAGTTGAGGAAGGATGGAAGAGATAAGATAATTTGACGAGCTTTCCATGACTGACTTTAGTGATTGCTATGGAAAACAATGCATGGCCAAGACCAAGGGGGATGCTACTTATAGTTGAAAGCAAAGCCAAAGTGCGTGTTATGTGTGCTTTCTTTTTTGTTGTTATGTGTTATGTGTGCTTTCTTTTTTGGTGTTAATTAAGATATTGATTGTTCAATAAAATAAACATTCATTGGAATGTAGTAAATATAATATGTAAAACCTAAATAATTAAACCTTAAAACTTAATTGGCTAAGAAAAAATAAAACAAAACAAAACGTAAACAAAATTTTAAAATAGTTTAGAAGAAAGAGATAACTTTTTCAAAAATTTGGTAGCTATGAAAGTTTGGTAACTTTTCAGGCTTTTTTTCTTGCTCAATTGGGGTGGCCGCCTTCTTTTAGTGAGAGATTTCACCCATCTCTAATTTAAGTTAAATGTTTACTTTTCAATTTGTAAATAGGCCCTTTATCTATATAGTATATAGAAAAAATTGTGGGTCGGTCAATTTTTTAAAACTTTTAATCGTTAAATTATAACTTTTTAATTTTCAACTGAAAAAAGTCATTTTTGATGGTAAAATGACTACGATACCCTTAATGAACCGTAGGCACGCTACAGATGTCATTATTTTTTTGTGATTCATCAATTTTATCGCATTATTTTTTGAATCGCGGTTTAATAATGTAACTGCTAGTCTATTTTTGAACTACGATTCATCAATTTTTATTGAATTAATTTTACACCGCGATTCAATAGTGTAACTTACAGTCTATTTTTGTACCGCGATTCAATAGTGTAATTGTTAGTCTATTTTTTGAACCGAAATCAATTGTAATGCATTAAATTTTACACCACGGTTCAATAATGTAATTACTAATCTATTTTAGTGCAATAGTTTGAAGTATGTGGTGGGTTTGATTTGGATGAGATAGAGGGTGATCGTAATAGGAGGAGAGAAGAGAAAAAGGAAAAGGAAAAACAAAAGATAGAGAGTGAAGAAAAATTAGTGATCATCGATATGTATATATTTTAATTAGACAAATTCAATTTAATTGGACAGATATGGAAGGAAGTATTGAATAATTTATTCGGTGATATTTCGTTTATGTAATGTAAGATTTTCTTTTATTTTTATTTAATGATTAACTGGGATGGAAATAAGTGTATGTTTGCCAAACTACTTCCACTAAAAAACTAGTTTTACCCAACCTAGAATAGACCTGAATTGAACTTATAAAATTTCTTAAATTCCCAAACAGACCTTTAAAGGTGGATGGTTGAATAGGGTTTTGTGTAGTTTGATTATTTGATATAAACCCGAATCTCGGTTGTCATTTCAATTTGAAATTTTTTGTTTTTGTATTCATTGAATATAAAGAGATTTAACCAAAGAGAAAGAATACAAAATAAGCTGACAGTAACGTGCGGAAGAAAGCATGTGATGTGGGTTAAATTGCATGTAAATTAACCTTCCAAACCTATTTTCAAATGTGAGTAGATATTGAGACCCCTTTTCTTATGAGTTGATTCTTTAATAAATTTCAAAACTCATTTTTTCTATTTTATCCTCTTTATAAGTTGACTCTCATCACCCCTTTCCTCAATTGTTCAGTTAGAGCATGTCAAACAAAACTGTGTTATTCGGCTAGAGTATGTCAAACATCACTAAGTTTAATTTTTTTTAAAAATTTCCAAAATGTTCGGATGTACTTAACCGAACACCACTGTATAGTTCGACTAGAGTATGCTTAGAACAACACTAAATTTAATTTTTTTAAATATTTCTAAAATATTCGGACCTCTTGGTCGAACAACATAGTGTTCGAATAACTAGTCTTATACGTGTGAATGTGAGGGTGAATCACAACCGTTCAATTTTTAAAGAATTTAATTTCAATCTCTAAATAGCTTTAATTGTACATATATGAGTATTAACTCTATTGTATATTAGATTACACACATCTACCACAATAGATGCCACTTGATTCGGTGCAAAAAAAAAATTGTTTTCTTTAGGTACACATCGTATCTATATATACATATATATACATATACATATATCTATATATACATATATATATATACTATATATATATATATATATATACTATATATATATATATATATATATATATATATATATATATATAAAATATAAAAAATTAAGGTTTTCCCCTCTAAAATCTCACTTATAAAAAAAAAAGAATTATTGACTTTTGAGTTACCATTTCACTCTTTCTCTCTCATATCTTCTTTGGTTGTATTTCTCTTTTCCTCTTCCGTCTCCTCCATATTTTCTCTCACATAACCACCATCTCCTCTCTTTTAAATATGCTTAAACATTTCTCTCTTTAAACATACAAAATAGTAACTAAAACAAAAATAATAGTTTCGAAGTAAAGAAAACAAAAATATAAGAGGTTAGTAAAATAAAAATAATTTATGGAACAAGCCACTATAAAAATAAAAGTTACAGAATCAACAAAACAAAAATACTTTAATGCAGAGGTTAGTAAAATAAAATAATTTACGGAACAAACGTTTAAAACAAATTCTTAAAAATATATATGTAAAAAACAATACGTTAGTAAAATAAAAATATTTGATGGAACCAAAATAATAGTTACAAAGTCAATAAAAACAAAAGCAATTTAAACTAAGGTTACTAAAAGAATAAAAATAATTTACGGAACAAAATTTTAAAATAAATTCTTAAAAATAGATATGTAAAACAAAAATAAATTAGTTAAATAAAAATATTTGATGGAACAAAAATAATAGTTACGGAGTCAATAAAACAAAATAATTTAAACTGAGGTTAGTAAAATTATAAAAATAATTTACGGAACAAAATTTTAAAACAAATTCTTAAAAAGAGTTAGGTAAAACAAAAATATGTTAATAAAATAAAAATATTTGATGGAACAAAAATAATAGTTACAGAGTCAATAAAACAAAACAATTTAAACTGAGGTTAGTAAAATAATAATAAAAAATTATGAAACAATTTTTTTTTCGTAAACTAATTCTTAGAAATAAAACAAAAATAATAATTACGAAGTCAAAAAAAACAAAAAAATATAATGGAAGTTATTAAAATCAAAAATAATTTACAAAACAAAAATAATTGTTAACGGTAAAAATAATTTCGTTATTTTGATTTTAGCTTATTTTTTTCTCAGAAATTTAGTTATTCATAAAATACAAATATAATTTAATATAAGTAATCATTCAAAAGGAATAACTTATTTGAGTTCACATTCTATTTGAAGGGCGGAAAAAATTTAAGTTTGTTTGAAGAAATTCATTATACAGAGTTTTTGAATAATATAAAGCGTTTGGGGTTGTCAGACCATGAATTGACACTTAAAACTACTGTTCCACTAATGCTATTGAGAAACATTAACCATGCTGTAGGGTTGTGCAATGAAACAAGACTAATCATCATAAATCTTGTGGATCACATTGTTGAAACAAATATGTTTGAGAAAATGTTTTTATCCCAAGATTCTCATTAACTTATCTGATGTAAGATTGTCTTTCAAGTTAAAAAAAAAACAATTTACATTGCTGGTATCATATGTAATGATAATTAACAAGTTTCAAAGTCAATAATTGTACGCATGTCTCTTTTAGAAAAAAAAAAACCAGTATTTAGCCATAGACAATTACATGTCGTAGTTTCTAGAGTAGCAAATTATTTTGGTTTGAAAATATTGATATGCAGTAAAGATGAAAAACCAATTAATAAGACAACAAATATTGTGTATAAGAAATTTTTTTAGAATTTATAATAATTAATGATATACTTATATGTAATTATTAATAAACTGATCCTCCTTATTTTATTTATGTACGATTTTATTAACATGCGTTTAACGTAGAAATTAAAAAACTAGTTACTACTAATCGAACCTGGATAATTTCAAACAAATACTACTATCATTCAAACTTCGTCTTTGCCCTGATGACTCAAGTAGGTTGTTTTTGGTAAAGGCAAATTTGTAAAAAGTCATAATGCTAGCATTATTGTTCACGTTCCATATTTTCTTTCATGATCCAAATTCCAAACAATAAATTTGTCAATGAATGCTTCAATTAGTCAGTTGCAAATTCCAATATAATCAGGGCCTGCCATGCGCAAAGGCTCACTAGGCGGCTGCCTAGAGCTCCCCGTTTTTTACACCCCAAAGGACCCCCTAATATTTTTAGTTTAATATATATAAATCATAATTTGTTATGGATGATTATTTTGTTAATTAATCAATAGTTTAGTTTTAAAATTTTGTTCATTTTCTCCATCCCAAAATTAATGTCATGTTTTTTTTTATTTTTTTGCATGTCCCAATTTTTTTTTCTAGTTTGAAAGTTTTTTAGGACAATACTTTTATCGTATGGCTCTTAATTTTTCTTCATATTTTAATTATAAGGTACATGAATATGAGTTTTAAAGAAAACTACACATTATACCACTATTAATAATCAAATCAATTGTTTTTCCTTAATTCGTGTATCAAATCAAAAAGATTTTGAGCATGAGGGAGAAGTTTTTATTTTGAATAATTTTGTATTTAAATATTTATTAGTTAGTGTGTCTATATAAGGGTGCTATTGTTTATTGATTTCAATTTTTTTAGGTGCTAAATGTTTTATTATCTTTTAAAATAACTTAAAAACATAGACTTGAGAAGAAAAAAAAAACAATGTATTTGGTCTCGAACCAAAGTTTTTAATATTTTTAACATATATTCCCTCCGTCGTCCCAAAATTATTATCTTGCTTTTTTTTTTTTTTCATGTCTCAAAATAATTGTCTTGTTTGAAACTTTATTTTTAAGACAACACTTTTATTACTTTACTCTTACTTTTCATTCTATTTTAATTAGGAGCCATATATACATGTACTTTAAAGTAAATTACATATCAAGTTAATATTAATAATTTAGTCAAATGTGTTTTTTAAATCATACACCAAGTTAATTCAGACAATAATTTTGAAACGGGAGAAGTATATGATTAGGGCCCAATTTTTTAAGTTTACCTAGGACCCCTAAAATCTTAGGATCGGCACTGAATATAATTTGGATTCCCAAATCCCAAATGGACCGTGTCAATTAATTTGCGTGTTAATGAGAAATTTCTAAAAATCTTCCGACATTCATTCACCATTTTAAAAAAGAAGTCCAGTAAAACGATCATGACAAGCTTTGTGACTTTGTGCACTGGTAATGGTCTCCATCAAGACAAGCTTTGTGATTTTGTGCACTGGTAATGGTCTCTATCGTTCGAGTAATGATGGGATAATAAGTGAAAAATCATTATTGATCCCCTTAAAGATATTTGTATGTATTGAATAAAAGTACTATTACTGTTTTTAAATGGATGTTTATCAATTACTCCATCCGTCCATAAATTATCGTCCTTTTTTTTTTTGTCCGTCCCAAAATAATTATTTACTTTAAAACTTACTTTTTTATAATATCACTTTTACCACTTTACCCTTACTTTTTTCACCCTACTTTAATTATGGGCCACATACACATGAGTTTTAAAGGAAACTACACATTAAACCAATATTAATAATCCAGTCAAATAGGTTTTCTTAAACGGTACGCCGGGTCAACCAGGACAATAAATTAGGGACGGAGGGAGTAATTCTTTTAAGTAAGTGTCTGTACTTAATAATTTTACATCATCATTTGTAACGCTATTAAACAACTATTTTTCAATATAACATACAAGAAAATCTTTCCTAGTTGAAGTTATGGGAACAAACGGTTAAGTACTAGGAGATATACCAATAGAACCACTAATTCCAATTTCTATCAATTTTCATTAAAAAAATCTTTCTATATTCCTTCAATAGTAAAAAAACCTATAACCCCGTTGAAGAGACAAAAAACGAAAATTCACAATTTGAAGATTACAATTTAAACAATTAAACAAGTAACATAACAATAGGTCAATAGCTCAAAAACCATTAAACCAAATAAATCCTCAAACAACAAATTCACAATTTGCACCAAAGTAAATATATAAATAAGAAAATCCCTAATTTTGAAAATAAAAAAAGCCATAATTCCAAGTTTTCAACCAACCAAATAAAAAAGCCCTAATTTTAGACATCAAACATTCGAATATTCAATGATTCAAAGTTTCAAACCAACAATATTTTATGATTATGATTTATGACTACTATTAAAATAAAATATAAACAAAAATAAAAAATTAAATAGATTAGAAAATTGAAATAGAGACATTACCTTGTATTTAGTGGAGTTCACGATCAACAGCCAACAGGAGCAGACACAAACACAAAACAATTATCAAATCCCCAAATCCCAAAGGTCAAATCAGTAGACTCCACTCCAGTCCGAGCTTCCCAATTTTTCCCCAATTTCGACTTGGCGACTTCCCAATTTTTCCTCCCTCACCTCACAGTCAGTCACTCAGTCTGACGACAAATTGCGCATGGTGGCAAGTGAAGTCGGCAGTCGGCGATGGCCCCAACTCGAAGTCTCGAACTCGCACAAGTCGTCAGTGACTCAGTGGCAAACTCGAAGCCTCCCTCTCTTTATTTTTTGAGTTAGGCATTGCGTTGATAATGAAAGATTGCAAAGTGGGTCACGTTAATTTTGATAGGTGGTTCACCTTGTAAAACGACATCGTTTTACAAGGCGAAAGTTAAAAAAAAAATTTGCAAATGGGTTCCCTTGCATCCAATTCAACAACCGTGTGTCCGCCCATACTCAAGAGTCAATGTTTAAGTTTTACTAAATCTTTGGTAAGATCTTTCTTTTAAATAAGGAAACCCTTTTTGAAAACTAACCTTTTTATTTCCTAATTCGATGTTTCTTTGGAGAGTTTAGTTTTCTTGTTTCTCCAAGACTCTAGCTCGTGTATGAAAGGGAGAGCAACTCGTATAGATTCAACAGTGACTTAGAGAGAAAAACTACTAACAGATAAGAGTTGAGAGTTTGCTAGAAGTAGTTATTGCAGCTTTGGATGCAACTACATTGACAACTGCATTGGCAGTATGTTTGTTTTCTAGGTTTTATAGAAAACTGGTTTTTAATCCCACGTTTGCTTTATAGTGTTTTTGTGGGTTTCCTCTACCGACTTCATAGTCTTGTTAGAGGGTTTGGTATTTTGTTAGCTTTTCATTATTTCTTTGTAAGACATAATTTTTATAGTGAAATCATTTTTGCCATAAGGCGTCTACAAGTATTACTTGTAGATTGAAAGTTTAAATCTCTGTTTTGATTATTACTTTATCGATAAAGTCTTCCGTTGTTTGTTATATATTTTGTTTGGTCAATGCATCTCTGAATGCAATTGCATCCTGAGCTGCACTGACGTTATTCTTGAATCCTGGCTACTATTGCACGTTTAATTCATATCAGAGCCTCATCTTGATGTCACTAAGAGAAGATTCTGGTTGTAGTCTTGATGGATTCCTAATATGAGAATGTTGATATGTCTTCTGAGTTGTTTGAGATGCACAAAGAAATTGAGGAATCTGATTTTGGTGGAGACTCAATGGCCTTTTTAACATAAAGTTTAAAAATATTTTGAAAGCAAAAAGACAAAATAGATCGCAATCTTCAAACTCCAAAACTATTTTCAAACATGAGCCTAGCAAGTTTGCTCCTAAAGAAAACCCATTCCAAATCCCTGAAAAACCTTTTACCAACCCTTTTGGTAAATAGACTACATCTAGTGGTAAAAATATTTATTCTTTTCAATGTAGGGCTTGTCAAGGGTTTGGTCATTATGCTAATCAATGTGCTAATACTTTACGTAAAAAGAGTTTGAATTTCTCTGCTACTTTGAGTAATAGTGATGATGAAGATTCAGATGATCATATCACTCTCACAGTTGTACAATTTTAACAGATTAATCATGCAGTTGTTTCGCGTGGTGAAGCTCGCAATGCAGCTGCATCAGAAGCTACATCAGACGAAAGTTTGGATGATTATCTCTACTTTTTAATTCATCCATAACTGAAGATACTACAGGTACTCCAGAGACAGAATGCGAAGAAAAATCTGAACTAATGGAAGCTTACAGGTTCTTGTAAGAACAAATGAAGCACTCAAGAAGGAGAATGAAAATCAAAAGGAGAGCATTGCAAGGTTAAAGTATTTTCTCACAAATCATCATCTTCTTTTGAACCAAAACAACTTTCACATACCTTCATAGCACCAACTTCTTTGAAAAACCTAGACCTAGGAAGAGAAATTTTGTGCATCACTACTACCATAGACGTGGACACATTCAGCCGTTCTGCTACCAATAAAAGGCAGACTATGCTGAAAAGGTTAGACAAGCTTACCTAAACCGCAACCAGATGCACCACCGAATGCAGCAGCATCAGAAGCTGCATCAGCCGAAGAAGTTTAGAACTGCTTGGGTTCCTAAGGGAACTTTTAGACCTGCTGGAGTTCCTAAGGAAGAACCTTTTGACATCTGTCCAGGGGTTCCATTACCTGATTATGAATGCTACAATGTAACATTTACCTCCCTAAAATCACACATTAATGGATGATCCATGACTTATGGAACAGGAGGGCCTGAGCTTCCCGAATCTTCACCAATCTTTAACAAACGAGCGTCCAACCCGTTTGTGAATCTACGCTCCAACATGACCTGAAGAGTACGTCTGATTATGCGAGAATGCTTTTCCATCATCACAATAACCCAATCGAGATAAACGCAAGACAACAGAATGTTCTCCGGAAACACATAAACAGTGGCTCGCCTAGATTCGCTCAGACCCTACAGATCACGGATTAGCTCCAGAATGTCGCCTTCACATCCTTGCAGTGCCATAAGGGGACGATCCTGGTGTGGTACAACCTGCTCCCCACCAAATTGCCGTAAGATCCTATACGACATATAAAAAGTCGTCATGCGAAGACTAGTTAAGATGACTTGTCCATATAGGCTAGTATACATGTGGAATCGCTCGATTTGCCAGTAAGTGATTACCACATGATATCCAGAGAGTTGACATGAGCAAAATGCTCAACCCAGTGCCACTCAGTTTGGAATACATTTTCATAGGTGCCCCTGGCCCCATAACTAGAGGGATCATAGCATCCATGAGACAAAATCATCTGATGGATCCGGATAAAGTGCTCTTTGAGCCACATATGAATTAGTATTGGACTCCCAGATGGGAAAAAGTTGTCAACAAATGAGTAAGCATCCAGGCCCAACAGAGTAGCAGCCAGAATAATTGGAGTGATATTTACCCGACAGCCCCGGGCCTGTAAAACGATATCAATTGCCCGAACATCAACAGTCCCAAGAGGACCCACTAGGAAGAACTTTCCTAAAATACACAGAAATAAAGCCGCCCTTCTCTGCCTCAAATACACCCGATTTTCCTGATACTCTGAGAAGAGACTAGGAAAATAAGTAAAATCCAGCATATCCCCATGGATCAATCCATTAATCCAAGTAGGATTAAATCCAAAGATCTCCCTGATAGCCATGAATGGAGTGTGAGTTGTAGAGGGAACAATAACAACCATTTCTGTCCCCGTAGCAGTCATAGCACAAAATTCTTCATAAGTGGGACACATTTCGTTCATCGAAAAATTAAAAAAATGAGAGTTTGTTGACCAGAAACGGGAAGTTGCCCGGAGCATTTCCCAATTTCTATGTAACCCTCTCCAGCCAAAGATATATCAAAACCCATACGCTTCGTGAAAGCGTTGCCTTTCGTGCCCTCAGATGGAACTTATCCACCGATCCAGACTGGTCACATACATTTTGAGATGTGCCGCAAATATAAATACGGAAGCCATAGATTTATTCCTTCATTAGACAAACGACAGATAAATTAGCATCGCTTCCTTAGTGATAAACAAATTTCGAATGAATCAAAACACAGTACACTGAGAAATTATGAAAGTTGGCTTACTAGCTTCTTGCGATCACATATACAGATAGAAAAGGGACACAAATGGATTGTGGTCCTAAGACAGTGATGATATTACAAACATGGCAGTGAACTCGCAGCTACAAAAGAATTTACAGATACAGATACACAAAAAAGTGAGAACCTGTCCGTCCTTTTATAAGAAAACAGGGAATTGTCCCAAAACAAAGTGGGGAGGGCATGGAGCCGCTCCCCACTCCATGGAGCCCCACCCTCTTCCCTTTTCCAAAGGAGCCGCACCGATCTGACCTTTTGTTCTAAACCTAGCTTTTCAGCCATTCTGCCCGACAGTTTGACAAAAACTGTAACCTATCCACAGGCAGCGCTTATAGCTCACTTATTTGAGTCTTTCTGATAGCTCATTATCAGCCAAATAACTCCCATCTCCCATTTCACTCAACATCCAAAGCAGCCGCCCACGAGCCCCTGCTTCTCCAAAATGCAGTGTGCATAATAAATGGCAAAAAATATTTTTTTCCAAATAAAACAAAAAAAAAATTTCTTATATATTTGTGTATATTTGCTTGGTCTAGTGTCGGCCAAAATTATTGCATATACATCATTTGGTATCTCCCCAAATTAACTGCACACCTCCAATATTTACTTAGCATGATTTATGCTGTATATATTTCTTTTGAATTAATTTTACCATCTTTGATGTTTATCTCCGATGACATGATTTATGCAGCATTTAATTCTTTTGAATTAAAGTATGCATCTCTGATATTTGTTCTTCCATAATCATGATTTCTTGCAAATATTTAATTCTTTTGGGTTAAATTATACATCTTTGATACTTATTAATATGATTTATACATATGCAGTGTTTAATTCCTTTGAATTAAACTGCCCCTCTCGGATATCTATCCCTCATAACATGATCTCCTGCAAACATTTAATTCATTTGAATTAAATTATGCATCTTTGATATTTAAAACATGATTTATGCGATGTTTATTTCTCTTGAATCAAATTATGCATTTATGATATTTTAATTCTTCTGACATAATTCATACATATGCAATATTCATTTCTTTTGAATTTAAATTATGCATCTCTAATATTTATTTCTAATAACATAATTTGTGCAAAGCATTTAATTCGTTTGAATTAAAACATGCATCTCCCATAACATGATTCATGCATCACAAACATTTAATTCTTTTGAGTTAAGTAAATGTATCTTTGATCTTTGTTTCTTTTGACATGATTATGCATCGCTAAAATTTGGTTCATTTGAATTAGTTATGCGTCTCTAATATTTTGATGTTTTGAATTGATCATGCATCACTCATACATGTTACTTCTGTTAAAATCTATCATGCATCGCTAACATTTGATTATCTTGAATTAGTTATGCATCGCTAATATTTTAATATTTTGAAATTGATCGTGCATCACTCACATATGTTAATTATGTTGAATTTATCTGCATCACCAATATTTCAATTCTGCTAAATTATTTACGCAACACAAAACATTTAGCCCTCACAAATAAATAGTGCATCGCTAAAACGTTTAAGATTATACATACAATTAATATAATTCAATACATGAAATACATCAGTGTGCGCGTGCCGACACACTCCTCTGCACCCCTATAGCTCGCGGACCAGGATTGCTGGTCCCAGCACCCATAACCCCAGGGCCTTTCTAGCCGGATTAGCTGTTGGATCATCATCGTCCCTACGACGTACATTGCCAACTGCATCATTGTCTCGACACGAGAGTGTCGTTTTTGCCTTGCGGTACCTTCGAGATATGTTGAAGAAATTCTTCAAAAATTGAATATATGACTGCCCGTTCACCTGGAATCGCGTAAAACAAATATATTTCAGATACAAGTAAAATACAAAACAAATACAATAATAAATACAAAAGATAAGGTATAGTCTTTTACCGAGCGCACACCACTGGGAGCCGATAAGGAGGAGGAATCTCTTCATCTGACAGTGCCTCCTTAACAGGCTGTCGCCTCAGACATGAATCACGCTTGCAGAATGGTACGCAGAGTATAAAAATCGAGCCGGTCTGTGGCTGTAGAATACGAAGGCCCGCCTGCATCAGAAGCCTGTCTAGTGGGCATGAGATGCAATATCCTCCTAACAAAGGCATCATATGACATGGAGGGATAAGCATAGGATAAAACTCTTCTGGGTCCTTCCATGCACGTGGGTCCCTCCCAATCGCCCAAGCTCCAACCAATATCCTAGTTTTGAGGAAAACATCGTACTCTCCAATCTTATAATGTTTTATTGTTTCATGAGGAGCCAGGAGGGTAGTCGAAGGGTGGAGCCTAAAGGTCTCCTTCACAACCATCTTCAAGTATGGAAGCTTAATGATTTCATTTTCATTTACTTTTACTTTTCTTCCAATCACCTTCTAATTTCAGCTTGAAACTTTTTCATCACTCGTGGGTTCTTGACAAGCTCTGTCATTGCCCATGTAAATGTGATCGCGTTTGTGTCTACTCCACCAAGAAATATATTCTGAAATGTATGCATTGAAAGAAATATATATAAGTGTATTCTAACGTGTGAATAGTGGTACTAGGTGGAGAACAAAAATATCACTATTGTCTTTTTGATTGTTTGGTTTTGCAAATAGGTTTAAATTAATTATTAATTAGGAGTTATTTGGAACCAATTTTTCAAAACTAATGATGGTATAGTGGGAATTAAAAGAATAGCATTGTTAATTTTTTCACTTTAGTATTATGGATAAAAAATTTAACGTAAATACTTAATGCAGCACCTATAATGGGGGTATCTATAAAAAATAATTCTAAGAATTAGTTCTTAAAATTATTTCACTTAATCCGAAAGTTTTCATCATTGCTTATGAATTTGAGACACCATATTAGCAAATTCTACAATACTTCCTGCGTTTCAAAAACAAAAATAGTCTCAATTAAAAAAATCAAATTGGGTAATAACAAGACACAATCTAACATGCATTTATTATATTTTAGGAAAATCAATCATGGATCCAATAAGAAAATAAAATTCTATCAACCACAATTTTTCAAATTTCGTAAATGTAAGTAAAATGTTAGCCTTACAACTAGTGTTACCACTAGTGTTACAACTTGTCTTGAGAAATACATAATTGACTTTTCAACTTTGCCTTTTAAAATGCAAATTGTAACACTAGTGGTAACATTAGTGGTAAGACATACTAGAATAGATGTTAGAGACATCCAAAAAGAAAAAAATGATAAGGGTGAGAGAAAAAAAAGTAATAAAACTTTCACCAAAAAATCATTTATAACATTCTTAATGTTGCATGTGTGATTAAAATTTCCATATCTAACATAAATACCAAAAAGTCTAACTAAAAGTCTAAAACAATTCCATATCTAAAAAAGTCACAAAGTTAACCTTTAATACAAAAAAAAGTAAAAAATTAAGGTTTCTAATAAAATAGTACTCTTACATTAAAATTAAGCTTGTAATTAATTAATTAATTATTATTTTTATTATTATTTCTACAAAATATTGTCATCATTAACATCATTGAAATGAAAACTCTTACCTTCGCGACCTTAGTGAAAATGTTAATTTTTAATATTTTGATATTTAAAGTTTAATGTTAGGGCTTTCTATATAGAAAAATTAATTTAGGAAAGTTTTGAATTTGAAAAGTAACAATTGTATTAAGATGATTATCTTATCATGAGCATCTCCTTGATGAGTCAGGGGTGGCAATGACTGGCACGACACGATAGCACGAACCAGCACGGCACGATTATAAAACACGATTACAGAGATAAATGACATGATAAGCCCAGCACGACACGACACAACACGAAACACGATACGAAAGACACAATATTGTTAATATATTCAAAATATTATATATTGCTATATTTATGATCAAATAAGATAGATAATATAAAAACACGATAATGAGACACGAACACGATATGATAGCACGAATTGCCACCCCTTGATGTAATCTCTAGTGAGATGAATTGAGCAAGTTTGATATTATTATTAGTTTTTATTTGGACCTCGGTTTATCCTCCCTAAATGAATAGGTAGACTTTATTGGTCCGACCAATTTTTGTATTAAAATTTGACATATTTTGGTTTACTTAGGGAGGGTAAAACTATAACATTTTAAAACTACACTAAAAGTCTAACACTACTATAATTCACGTCTTTTATAATTTTGAAAAAAAAAAAAAAAACTTTATCCTTGTCAAATAACTATTCAAATTCCAAGTGTGCCTCTTTTCGTTGCCCTTTAAATGGAAATTACTGGGAAGTGATGTGATAAGCATCAATACCTTTGTTAAAACGTAAAAAGTAAATATCATGTCAACAATATAGCAACTGATTGATTGAGCATCAAAAGAGTATTTTCAGAAATATTTATGTCTATTTATAATGTGTATTAAACAGTTCTTTGTCTACCTCGTTTTCTTCACGACTTTGACATAGATGGTGACTTTTTGCCATACTTCCTAAGAATGGACACTTAAAAACTTTTGTCCTATCCTTTCCCCTTTTTTGCAAGTAGACTGAGAAAATTAGTGGCAATGTTAATTTTCCACAATACATATATTTTTTTTTTATTTAAAATTTTATATTGTTACGCTCATAGGAATCAAAGTTAAGGTAATACTCCACTCTTTTCAAAATTATTGTCATGACCCCATATATTGATTTAAAAAAATAATTAGCTTAATTATTAATATTTATTTGATATGTTGTTTATTTTTAAATTCATGTGTATGTGGGTCATAATTAAAGTAAAATGAAGTAAGGGTAAAGTGATACTCTCTTTGTTCCGGGCAAAGAATTTTGAAAGTCAAACTTTTTAAGAAAATAACATTTTTAATAGTTCATTAGTAATAAAATGACACTTTTATGTCTTAATTTTTAAAAATAGATTTTTTAAATAAAATATCATAAAATAGAATAATAGACTCTTTACTCGAAATAGAGGGAGTAAAAATGTTATATTAAAAAGAAAAGTTTGACTGACTTTAGTGATTACTATGGGAAACAATGCATGGCCAAGACCAAGGGGATGCTACTTATAGTTGAAAGCAAAGCCAAAGTGCGTGTTACGTGTGCTTTCTTTTTTTGTTGTTAGATAGAAAAAATAACACATAAAAGTTATTAGACGTGAGTTAAGTTTTTCATACTTAAGAATATTTGTAATATTATGATAAAATATTATGTTTATTTATTTGTGTTTGTGTTAATTCAACTCTTTGGATTAAAAAAATGTAGATATATGGTTTTACAAATCTTAATTCGTAAGATCAGTGCCGGCTCTGAGATTTTGGGGGTCCTAGCAAACATAAAAAATGGAGCCCCAACATATACAAGAAAAATAAAACCCTTTAAAGAATTAACAATTTAAAAATTATCAAACTTCATCGAATTCTTTCGTAAATCTATAATAATCGAAAGAAATTGTTCAGAAATAAATAAAAAAGTGTCACTTAAACATAACTCTTCTATCATATTTAGTGGCAAAATTACTAATTAAGATATTGATTGTTCAATAAAATAAACATCCATTGGAAAGTAAAAAATATAATATGCAAAACCTAAATAATTAAACCTTAAAACCTAATTGGCTAATTACTTTACAGTCAGATAAACATCTTGATTCTTCCAATAGAGTTTACATAAGAGAAAATAAAACAAAACAAAACGCAAACAAAATTTTAAAATAGTTTAGAGAGGGTACAACGGAGGTTTTAATTTGAAGCAAGTGGGTATCTCTCACATTAACGGAAAATCTGCAGGCATCAAAACTAAATCTAAGTTGGAGATCGAAGCCTCAAGTATCTGGATGAGCTACCGCAAACACAGAAGAATTAGAAAATTTGAGCCATTTCTCACTCTCTCACCAAATAAGGAATGTGTCCCATTAACTTTTTTTTATTTAATTTTCTTTGATTTTTGGCTTTTTTTTGAAAATAAAAAAAATAAAAAAATATTTTTAAAAAGTACATATTTTTATTTATAAATAGAGACTTGGTTTGATTCATTTGGACATCAAATATTTTTTACAAATATTGAAATTATTGGAAAAAAAGATGGTGGAGTATGAAAAATTATTAAGGTTTGTGTCAAACTGTTGTATGTGGTTTTTATTTAAGTAGCTTATGAGTATTAAATAAATTTTTATATTCATTGTTAATGACTTAAGTATTAATTGAGAATAAAAAATGATCCTTTGTACGACCTTAGAAGAAAGAGATAACTTTTTCAATAATTTGGAAGCTATGAAAGTTTGATTTTGCTTCTATTCCGCCACTTTTCCAGGCTTTTTTTTCTTGCTCAATTGGTGATTATAAAAAAAATTAAATCAAATCATCAATTGATTTTGAAAAAAAAAAGAATCACCAGACGAATTCAATTGGCTTCAACTCCTAGGCATGAGCCTCCTTCCCCCTTCCCCTTTCCATATATCAACATTGTATTGGTCATTATTTTATTTTTCTCCATTGTCTTTCTTGACGAATTTTCAGTCAAAAAATGTATTTTATTTTTATTTATTTTTCCCTGAATTAAATTATACTTTTTTACTTATAAATAGAGACTTTGTTTGTTTCATTTGGACATAAACAAAAATTATATGATTTTTTCAAGTTTATCTAGCCATTTTTCTGTAAAAATGATAAAGATGGTAAGATATGTAAATGTATTGGATTTTGTGCCACCATTGGGAAGGTTTTTGAGTTTTAAATCAAATGAGCATCTAATAATTATATATTTTATTAGTTTTTAATGAATTGTGTTTGATTTTGAATTTGGTTTTACAAAACCATTGTACATGCAGATTTCACACATCTCTAATTTAAGTTAAATGTTTACTTTAATTTGTAAATAGGCCCTTTATCTATATAATATATATAAAAAAATTGTGGGATGATCTACTTTTTGAAACTTTTAATCGTTAAATTACAACTTTTTTTATTTTTAACTGGAAAAAATCACTTTTGGTGACAAAATGAATACGATACCCTTAATGAACCGTATGCGCGCTACGGAGGTCATTATTTTTGCATTGCGATTCATCAATTTTATCTTATTATTTTTTGTACAACGGTTCAATAATGCAACTGCTAGTCTATTTTTGAACTGCGATTGAATTAATTTTATTGAATTAATTTTGCATTAGGGTTTAATAGTGTAACTGCTAGTCTATTTTTGTACCACGATTCTTTAATTTCAGTGCATTAATTTTTACACTGCGATTCAAAAGTATAATTGTTAGTCTATTTTTGAACCGCGAATCATCAATTTTAGTGCATTAATTTTAACACCGCAATTCAATAGTGTAATTGCTAGTTTATTTTTGAACCGCGATTCATCAATTTTAGTGTATTAATTTTTGCATCGCGATAAATAAATTTGTATTTTATAAACTTTGTACTGCGACACAAGGTTCTAAAAGTCGCTAGGCGGGTGCTAGGCATTAAATTGAGGCCTAGCGCGTAGGTGGAGCCTAAAAATTAAGGGATAGCTATAATTATTTTTTATTTTTCTAATATAATTTAACTAACAAGTATTAAAACCTTCGCATATAATAATATTCAATATCATCTAATAATTAATCTAAAAATATTAAAATTTTGATAATATTATAATATATAAGATTAAAAACTTAAATCTAAAAATTTAATTTCATTATATAAAGTGCAAATCTTAAGAAAATATAAGTACCGAAAAGAAAATTTTGAATCAAAATTACAAATTATGTATTTGAATAAGAATAAGGGAATCAAATAAATAGAATACAAAATTAAAGGACATAGTTTGAAACTTTAAAATTATGGCTCGTAAAATAAATTGCACGATTTACATTTCCCAAGATAGCTGGATACCATTTATTGTATTCACTTACTATAATCATTTACTATGCCCTTGACCAAGACAACCTAGACACTAGACCAAGACAGCCTATGAAGCTTGTCTCCTTGCCTCTTCGCCAAAGATTAGAGCCATAACATTGTATGTTTTTAATCATCTTTTAATTAAGAAGAGAGACTTTTGCTCACCATTGTTGATATTCTTATGTGCCACCTAGGAGGCTAGGAATGATAAAAACTTTTCTTCTTAAATAAAAAGATGGGGAGGAGAGAGAGAAAGAGAGGGGAAAGTCGCCCACTTTTGTGGTGTGTGGGGGGGGGATGGGGGAAGAGTTTTGTATTTATTATGTGGGATGGTGTTAAATGTAATATTTTTTGTGTAAGAAGATGTGTAAATCCTCCCTTTCGTCCCCGTCTCTCCATCTTCCGTCTTGAAGGAAGATGTCTAGCGGCGAGCAGCGCCTAGGACGTATAGGCAGCGCTTAGCCCGATTAGATGGCGATTTAGACGATTTTTTCTAGCGATTTGGAGGAAATCGCGGTGTTAGGGATAGGGGTGTAAATCGGAACCACCGAACCACGAAACCGAACCGAACCAAACCAAACCACTCGGTTTGGTTCGGTTTTTGTCGAAAATGGTTCGGTTTCGGTTTCAAAAATTGGGAAACCACGCGGTTCGGTTCGATTCACGGTTTTTGGTATCGAACCAAACCAAACCGAACCGAACCAAACCACGCTATATATTTTTATTTTTTATTATATAATATATATTATATTACATATATTAACTATTTTGAACCTTTGATTTATTCATTATATATATATATATATATATATATATATATAGATGGATACTAAACCAAACAAAATCTTGATTGTTCGAAAACTATTATTTTTTCAATTGTTTGTGTATATTTTAGAATTTGTAATGTTTTATTTATGATAATTTATTGTTAGTAGCTTATTTCCTAATTTTGACATTAATTCCAAATTAAAATATTATTTTTATTGTTATTTTCAATGTTGGTTACTTTCATTAAAAATAATTTATATAAACCACAAAACCGAACCAAACCGATTGGTTCGGTTCGGTTCGGTTCCAAGTCTTACTTGGTTCGGTTCGGTTTGAGATTTTTGGAACCACTAAGAGGCGGTTCGGTTTGTGGTTTTGGCATAAACCAAACCAAACCGAACCACTTACACCCCTAGTTAGGGAGGTGCCTAGGCAGCCACCTAGTCCGATTTTTAGAAAACTGTCGCGATATATAAACTTGCTGTAAAAATGTTTAAAAATGAATCTTTGAATCGCGGTGCAAAAATATATAAAATTAATTGATAAAAAAAATTTGTACCGCGATCTATAATTTGCATTTTATAAACTTTGCACCGCAATATATAAATTTGACGTAGCGCACCTATTGCTCATTAAGAATATCGTAGTCTTTTTGCGTCCAAAAATGACTTTTTTTCGATTTTAAAAAAATGTAATTTAGCGATTTGAAATTTAGAAAAGCGGACCGCCGAATTTTGCCCATTAAGTTGGATTAAAATTTAGATACCCTATTTTTGGGTGAATCTTTGTGGACCTTAGGCAGCTGCCTAGTGGGTTTAGGTCTAGGGCCGGCTCATTGTAAGGCGGATTCTCACTCTTTCAAAGCTCAATTCTAATTTGTGTATCAAAATTTTTTGCTTAGCAATTACAGGAAAGAAGTTTCATGCATCGCGCGGAATTCAAAAATCATTTATCGCAAAAACTTGTGTAGGACGGTCTTACAGATCCTAAATCCGTAAGACGGAACCTTAAAACTGATAAAAAGAAGGGGGAATTTCAAGTGGGTACAATTTTGAAAACATGTTTTCATCTAGAACTATCAATTTTTTGGACATTTCAAGTAACTACAAATTGCTTGCCAAATGACAAAAATGCCATTAATGAAAACTCTGATGCCAAAAAATCAATCTGATGCCAGGTATCAGAAATCAACATGATGCCAGTCATCAGAAATCAACCTGATGCCAAAATCAATCTGATGCCAGTCATCAGAAATCAACATGATGCCAAAATCAATCTGATGCCAGGCATCAGAAATCAACCTGATGCAAAAATCAACCTGATGTCAGGCATCAGAAATCAACCTGATGCCAGACATCATATTGGTAACTTCTGGGGCCCAAAACAACTCTAATCGCATCTCATACAGGGCAATACGGGCATCAAAATTTCTATTCCAATTGGGTGGCGCCCGTCAAATCCCTTGAACTCCGGGAGAACTAGGACAAAAGTTTGATTGTTAACTGTTGAGGAAGAAACAATGTCATATGATGAGATTGAAGACAGATGAAGACATGGAGTGGAGCGATGAACTACTGCTTACACGTATCCCCGCCTACGCGAGACCTGTTTCAAATTACAAAGGAAGATCTCAAAATTGGCGAAGAGATAGCTCGGTGCCCTAGTTGCTCTCTCTACATAACCGTCATATACAACATGGAAGATTTTGCCGGAGATTCCAATCAGAGTTCAAAGAAGAATATTGAACCTACAAAGCAACAGCCGGTAGTCGTCGCTTAGGATTTCAGGTCATAAATTTTGTTCTACAAGTTTTTTGGAATAATGACAAGTCGGTTACTTCAATGCTTCGATTTGTAAATCTCGCTGGGAAGATTGAATGGTGTTAATTGGGGGCAGTGATGTATTTTTACCCCAAAAATGTATCTAAAAGATATGTCTAAAAAATAGCTGGATTGATTTGAAAACATGTTTTAAAAAATGTACCGGTTTGTAATTATTCCTAAAAAGAAAGTTGGTGGAGAGGGTAACCCATCAACAAAGACCACGAGTTACCCAATAAGAAATCAGGTCAAAATGTGAGTGAAAATGGGCTAAAAATTGAACAAATGAGACTGAAACTCGTGGATCAACCCGGATCCAGCAACATAGCACGCGGGTCACCCAAAAGGAGGGGTGCCATGTGTCAACTCGATAAAGGTGACAACACATTAATTAAAACTTTCTCATTTTGACCCATTGCCCTTGTATTTTCAAAGTTTGCTACCGCAATTCTTATATTTCCTATGCCTTGCACTTTCATCCTCTACTGGCTCCGTTAGTCTTATTTACTTTGGAATGTTTGATGGGTGCATAACGGATTTTGATGAAACGCTAAGTGATTCATTTTAAAGGCAAAAGTGACATATTTAATGTTAAAAGGTGACACATTTTAAGGTTAAAAGTGACTCTTTTTATGTGAAAAAAAATAGTTTTTATTAAAATGCAAAGTAACACTATTAATACTAAAAAGCGACACTCTTAATACTAAAAAGTGACACTTTAAAACTAACAGTGACAATTTTAATTTATATATTTAACTACAGTAGATCCCTTGTAGTAAGTTGTAATGAATATATTCGTAAAACAGTAAAGAAAAAAAATGAATAGATAGAGTATAGAAGCATTTGATGATTGTGTATAAAACGAGGGGAGATGAGATTATGGTTCATTTTACGATACATCCAATTGGAATTCCGATGCATCACAATTTCAAATTCATGCATCGTCTTTAACTTAAGTTTGGAAGCGCGGATGTTTGCTTGAAACCATTAAGGGTATAGTCATCCTTTTGCACCTAAAGTGCTTTATACCGGTTAAAAAAAACCGTGGAGTTTAGTGTTACATTATCATTTTAGGGGACTGGCCACATTTTCACCAAAAAAAAATCTCAATCTCATGAATCTGCAATAATACAAGAAAAAAAACCAGAGACTTTATGGATATTGTACACAAACGAAGTTCTCGTTGACCTTGATCAATTGTCATACTACTCCTCCCATTTATACTTGATAGGTACAAGATGAAGGGGCAACTTTTTTGTATTAATCATTCTTGTCATTATTATTATTATTATTATTATTATTGTCGTGATTTACTATTATTATTATTATTATTATTTTTACTTAACTATTTGTACATAATATTGCCATCATTATCAACATTCAAATGAAAGCTCTCTACCTTAACAACATCAGTGAAAATGTTGAGTTTTGATATTTTGGCATCAAAAGTTTAATTTTGGGAGACTAATAAAAAAATATTTTTGTGACTTTTTGAATAAAAACAATAACAACGTACCATGAGGCATGAGAAGCTGAGCACTGCCTTGATAATTGATATGATCTCTAGTGAGATGAATTGAGCAATTTTGATCGTTTAATTGGCCAATCAAAATTTGGGCTATGTCTTTGTACACCATGTTGTTGTTGTTCCAGTCGGATTGGAGGTGATCTTCAATAACTATCTCAAGAAACCCACAAGGTTTGCAAAGGCCTTATAAAGCCTCTTATGAAGCCCCGTTAACATGTCAATAATCTACTAAACACAATGGTGCATTCATTTAGAAGCTCTTGTGGGTTAGCACTCTTAAACTGCACACAATTTTATTGTCAAAGCATCCTCATTGTTTCATTCTTCCCATTCTTCTAACTGCTCTTACCAAATGTAATTATGACAAGTAATCGACGGCCCAAATGGAATAAACACAATGGAGCATATTGTCGGAGCATCCCGAGAGAAGACCTCGTCATGGATACTTTAGTTGGAGTGGTGGGTATGGTGGCTGTATTTGAAAGAAAAGTAGGGTGCGATGAGAGCGTGTGGAGAAAAAAGCCGACGGTGTCGCCGATCCATTTGTAGTCACTAAAAGCGTGGTGGCCGCAGCTTGGCCGATGATGCAAAAAACCAGAAAGAGGCCATGCTGGTAAGAGTAAGGGTTATTGGGAGGAAAGTGGTGACCTATGTCTTGTATAGGAGAAAGATTTGATGAAACAGGGGTGGGATGGCTTAAGGGTGATGTCGCCACCAGGACATTTAGTCGTGGAAGTTGACATCCGGCCATATCTTTAAGATCTAACGATTCTCGGGATAAGAATCAGTTGCCTTAATTTTGTAAGAATAAGAATCTTAATTACGTGAACCGATTTGATCGAGTTTTGGCATCTGGGCATCGATTTTGGCATCAATATTTTTGGCATCGAACAATTGTAGGCACGCATTTCACGATGCCAAGATTTGGCATCGCATTTCACCGATGCCAAGATTTGACACGCATTTTTGGCATTAACAATATTTTTGGCATCGAGTTCGATGCTCGGAATGCCGGATGCCAAGGCTTGGCAAGTTTTCATTAATGGCATTTTTGTCATTTGGCAAGCAATTTGTAGTTATATGAAATGTCCAAAAATTGATGGTCCTAAATGAAAAGATGTTTTCAAAATTGTACCCACTTGAAATTCCCCCTAAATAATAATTTATTATTAAAATTATTATATTTTTATTTGAAGTTTATCTTTCGTGCTTTTTGAGATACAAAATCATTTATTAAATTATTGTAATCGATTTCACTTAACAATTTTTTTTCAATAGATAATAAAGCTAGTGGAAACCATTGGTGCCTTGGTGGGAGTCTGTGAATGGCCGTCTCTTGGAGAAACAGATAATTAGGAGAAAAATAATAACCTATTTTATTTAGTAAATTAAGTTTAATTAGGAAACTTGAAATTTGGAAAGTGAAAACCTAGTACTAATACTAATGGTAAAAAAAAAAAAATTGAGACCTCCTATTGGGTGAGGCCTAAAGCCCTAGTTTACTCAACCTCCCCCTTGGGCCGGCCCTGTCTTTTAATTAAGAAGATACAATTTTACCACTATTGTGTATTTTCTTAAATACCTCCTAGGAGAGATAAAAAGTTTTCTTCCTAAATAGAAAGAGCACTTTGGGGGAGGAGAGAGAGAGGTCTGTCGGTTCACTACTCCACTTTGTTATGTGTGTGTGGGGGAGGGCTTTATATTTATTATGTGGGATGATGTTAAATTTAATATTTTTTGTGTAAGAAAATGTGTAAAAATATTATATAATAGGAAGATATATTTTTAAGTGTATAAGAAGATAAAAATATGTAGGTGTCAGTGGGACTCAACTAAGAAGATGTATAGGAAGATTTATACAATGAAATGCTCTTATTTATGATTTATGAAAAAATTTCTATTTGAAAACAATTAGGGTGAAATTCGGGACGGTCCATTTTATTAAGTTTCTAATTGTTAAAAGTACTCTCTTTTTATTTTCAACCGAAAAATTCATTTTTGGATGCAAAAGACCGCGATATCCTTAATGAGCAAGAGGTGCACTACGACAAGTTTATGTATCGCGGTGCAAAATATTGTGAAGGATGAAGTATTCATTTTGTATTATTATTAGTGTGCACCGCAGTTTACAAATTCAAAAGCAAACAAAGTTTTGTAACACGATTCACTAGCATAGTTTTGCATCGCGATTCTTTTCTTAAAACTGTTGCATCGCGATATATTTGCTTTTTATACTGTAATTTATTGAAAATTAATTAATTCTTTGCACTTTAACAACCTTTTGAAACCGCGATTTATAAATTATTAAACAAAAATAAAAATTTCATATAAAAAGTGACTCTAGCGATTAAATTATTGAAAAAGGGGATCAACCCGCAATTTGTTCAAACAATTAATATGATTTAAAAAAAGTCAAAAAGATCAATAAGTTTGGAATGAGGAAATTATTTTATTAATTTGGGTTTGGGTTAATTTGGTTCTTTGGGCCTACTTTGATAACTCTATTTGATTTGAATTGGAGTTGGCTCACGTTTAAGAAAACAAATTGAGAAAATTGTGGGTCACTATATTTTGGTGGATTTTCAACCGCTTTAATATTTTATTTCTTTTTCAAACAGTTAAAGTCTACTTTTGAAGCATCGCGATGCATCATTTGATAAAGTGACACATCATTTGATATCAAATGATGCATCGATTTAGAACCGCGATGCATCAATTTAGACTGTAATGGTTTGAAAAAAATATGAGATATTAAGGCGGTTGAAAATCCACGAAAGCGGAATAACCTGAATTACTCCCATATAAAACATTGAATTGATTTATCTAGTAAATAAATAAATACTATAATTATTATTGAAAAATGATTGTATGGGTTGGGTTCCATTTGAACTACGATACTTAAAAGAATACTTAGGGTTAAAAAGGTGGAGAAAACGTTATTAACATACTTTTAATAAATGTTAAGTTTCAGTTACGCATCGTTCTACTGTTACCAAAAATTCATTAAGCTTATTTTACTAAAAATAAAATTCACACTTTAATCATTATACTTGAACATAAATATCAAGATATTTGCACATAAATATCAAGTTCATCACTTTATCCTAATTTTGTTGATGAAAAATTTACAACTTTTTTGAAAACTCAAAACTACCCCTACTTAATATCACGTGCTGGTCGTGCTTCCTATGAATGGCCTCTGTGAATCTAGTTTGGTGAAAATGTAGAGTTTTGAATATTTAGGTATTAAAAGTTTAATTTTGGGAGCTTTCTGAAGAGAAAAAAATTGTTTTTGAGACTTATTGATCAAATAAGAAGAGTAACAATAAATAAAGATGATTAACATACCATGTGCCAGCCTTGATATGATCTCCAATGAGATAAAATGAGCATGTTTGATTCTTTGATAGGCTAAGTTGATTTCAACCAGGGACGCAATTTCAACTCAAAACCCGTTAATTCATCTAATCCGACTTGAAAATTATCTGATCCAGTTCGACTTGAAAATTTTCATGGGTCGAAATGGGGCGGTCCGTTCCGCCCCATCACCCGTTTCAACCAATTACCCATTTTGACACATATTATATATATATATATATATATATATATATATATATATATATATATATATATATATATATATATATATATATATGTATGTTTTTTAGCGAAAAATATGAGGAAAGAACGGCCGGCCCGTTTCACAACATTTTGACATATTTAATAACTAGGCCACAATGAGTCACAACCTGTTCTGACCCGAACCGATTCACTCAATCGCCAACCATAATTTCAACTATGTCTTTGTCTTCCAAGTTGTTGTCGCCCGGTTTGAGGTGTTCCTCAATAACACTCTCATCAAGGTTGGGAAATGTCTTATACATGAAGGCTGTTAGCATTTCAATAATCCATCCAAAACTAGCAAGGAAATCAGCAGCCCAAAATCCACTTGGCACAGCGAAGCATTCATTTAGAAATTCTTGTAGGTTAATTAGCGCTCTCAAACTGCTTCCCCTGGTAGCTCTTACTAGAGGTATAAGTGGTTCAGTTTAGTTTAGTTTATGTCAAAATCATAAATCGAACCGCCTCCTAGTGGTTACAAAAATCTCAAATCGAACAGAACCGAGTAAGACTTGAAACCGAACCGAACCAAACCACTCGGTTTGGTTCAGTTTTGTGGTGTATATAAATTATTTTTAATGAAATTAACCAACATTAAAAATAACAATAAAAATAAGATTTTAATTTGAAATTAACATCAAAATTAGGAAATAACCTACTAACAACAAATTATCATAAATAAAATAATACAAATTCTAAAATAAACACAAACAATGGAAGAAATAATAGTTCTCCAACAATCAAGATTTTGTTTGGTTTAGTATGCGTCTATATATATATATATATATATATATATATATATATATATATATATATATATATAAAATATATAGGTTGGTTTGGTTCGATACCAAAAATCGTGAACCGAACCGTGTGATTTTCTAATTTTTGAAACCGAAACCGAACCGTCTTCGACCAAAATCGAACCAAACCGACTGATTTAGTTTGGTTCGGTTCGACTCCGTGGTTTGGTGGTTCCGATTTACACCCCTAGCTCTTACCAAACACAATTTGACAAATAATTTCATTTGTAAGATCGAAAATTCTCGAACTCAAATTTACGGGTTTGCCCACATCTTCAAGGGATATTTGAACTAGTTTTCTGGAAGTAGCTTTACTCATTCAATAATCTTCCTAGTTTGTAGGGTTCGGATAATGCTTTTTTTATTTTTTTCTTGGTTGTTAGGTCCCTTTGATGTGCCCTGTACAAAGGCTGGGGGGAGTGAATAGCCTATGTTGCCATAATTGAGCATTCATCATTCTTTCGAATAAGCTTTTAAGAACATGGATGAAATGTTTCTTAGGCACAAATGATTTTCTATCAATGAAACTAGATTTTCGTGTCCGTGCCTATGACACGGTATTTCAATTGAAACGACAATACCTAAATAGAAGGTGTCTAGATCTTCGTGTCCGTGCCTATATTTAATTTTAAAAAAATGTTACAGTTGAGGGACGCTATTCGAACTCAACTCATAGTTGAAAGAGATTATTTGTAAGAAGTTATATGTAACTAATTCATGACCGTTGGATCTTGTGACTGAAATCAATCCCCATCACTAGACGGCCTCAGTCAATCAACTGAGATTAATGTTTTATAAGGGGTGATTGTTCAAAAGATTAATAATCGCAAGTTGTGACTTTATAATGTGAAGATAAAATATAGGAAAAAGAAAAAGGGATGACTGCTCATAATATTAATTATAGGGAAAAGAAAAAGTGATGACTGCTCATAATATTAATTATAGTGGGTAATTTTGTAATAAAGAGAAAACAAATAGGGAGTTAGAAGTGGAGAACTAATCTCACACATGTGAATGTGAGAGTGAATCCCAACCGTTAAATCTTTTAAAATAATTTAATCTCAATCTTTAAATACCTTTAGTCAATTGCACATGTGTGAGTATGAGCTCTATTGTATATTAGATTATGCTGAAATCAATACAATGGATATGATGAAGCAGATTAGGTTATATATGTGCTGGAAACCACAACTATAATATACGCTGAAAGAAATTTATGACATCAGAAAGATATAAACAATTAATATATAACATTGAAGATAAAAGTGACCATAAGTCGAGAGGTCTAATTAAATATCAACAAAAATCTTTTAACTTCATCATATGCAAGCTTACATTTCCATGAACAGGGAGTTAAACAAGAAAAGACATGAAGAGCAGGTAGGATAAGTAAAGGCCGAATGTAGAAAAACTTATATTTTGTATCTACAATTCAGTATAGTTCATCAAATAATGAACATGCTTAGTACATCAATCTAGATTCTCTAACCTAACTACCCTGCAGGATTTCATGGAAAAGAAGACATGGGAAAGGGAAGACAGATACCAAAACTCTCAACCACGCTATCCCAAACACCCAAACATGGAAAATATAGGAATGAGATGGTGAGAGCTATGTAAGAAGAGAATATCAGGGGTTATTAAATTAGCAAGTAATTGAACAACTGAGTCCATAGCACTCTGTGGGTTCCCCGGGATGCGCACGCGCTCCGTGCGCCCTTGGATAGGCGTGCGCATACGTGCGGAAGCGGGACACCACGCTTTCCATTCCACCCTCCCTTGTGTAGGGGAGGACGAAATTAAAAATGCGGAAAGGGTGTTGTCAAAATAGCGCGTTGAATACGCCTCGGTCACCGAAGTGAGTTTTTGGTCCATTATGGGAGCTTTGAGTTTTCTGTATCAAGTTATCCCTTTTTTAGGGGATACCAGGATGCAGGAATACATCACTCTTTCATTCACATCTTCCCTTGTTTAGGGGAAAATGGAAAGTGCAAGAAAGAATGTTGCGAGGCCCCACTATGGATTTTATGAAAATTGCTTTATGGCCTATTTCGGATCACTATGAGTGCTTTGAGTTTTCTATATCAAGTTATCCCTTTTTTAGGGGATACCAGGATATAGGAATATATCACCCTTTCATTCTCATTCTCCCTTTTTTAGGGGAAAACAGAAAAGTGCAGGAAAGGATGTTGCGATGTCTCACTGGATCCAAAATGTTTTAATAGAGTCGCCATCTTTATTTTGAGGAAGAAATAAAGAAAAACCAAAAATAAAACTAGAGATTGCAAAAAACGGGTTCGGAGGCTAAGTTACGAGTTGGGAAAGTGCTAGGCACCCAACTCGCCCTTTCGGTCTCAAAAACAGTTTTTGGCTAAAGTATGCTTTTTGTTATATTTATCTAGCAAGCACTACAAGAAAAGTGGGAAATTAGAACGTTTGATTTACAACGTTTTTCGAAAAACGTTGTGATAGGGTCATTTTACACAACGTTTTTTGGAAAACGTTGTGATAGGGTCATTTTAGACAACATTTTTCCAAAAACGTTGTGCTATTGTCATTTTACACAACATTTTTTTTCAAAAAACGTTGTGATAGGGTTTATTTTACACAACGTTTTTTTACAGAAACGTTGTGCTATGGTAATTTTACACAACGTTTTTTCCAAAAACGTTGTGCTATGGTCATTTAACACAATGTTTTTTTTCCAAAAACGTTGTGATACATTTTACACAACATTTTTTCCAAAAATGTTGTGGTACATTTTACACAACGTTTTTTCCAAAAACGTTGTGATAGGGTCATTTTACACAACGTTTTTTCAAAAACGTTGTTCTATGGTCATTTCACACAACGTTTCTTCCAAAAACGTTGTATTAGGGTAACTTTACACAACATTTTTCAGGAAAACGTTGTAATATGTCTTAAACAACGTTTTTGACAAAATGTTGTAATATTGTTGTTTTTACACTTTTGCAAAATCAAATTGTTTTGGCTTAATCGCAATTTGGTCACCCTACTTTCTCACTTTTGCAATAATCTCTACAAAAGAAAAGGGAAAAATATCAAAAAGTCCCACTAAAAATTTTTCATATCTATATAAAAAGTCTCAAAAATAATTATTCTATCTAAAAAGTTTCAAACTTAATACCAAATAGTCCAAAATTTATCGCTTCTAATAATAATAAATGCAATACAATTCTTATTATAATTTTCATAAATAAAAAGAAAAAAATGAATTTTCGTCAAAATAAAAGTTTTTAACTGAAGAATTTCTTTTCATAGACATGTTTTTGGACTTTTTGGTATGAAAAATTATGATTTTAAAACTTTCTGGATATGATAATTTTTTTGTGGGTATTTTCAGGTTTTTATAATTGTTTTAAGCATTCCATCCAAAATATTAGATGAAGTGATGAATGTGCTATATTTGCTAAATACAATGATTAAATTGATTTTTTTTGTAGTCACCTTATTGCAAAAAGTGGGAAAGTAGGATGACTAAATTGTGATTTAAGCCTAAGGGTAATTTCAGGTTTCTACAATTGTTTTAAACTTTCCGTCCAAAAAATTGGATGGGGTGATGAACGTGCTATGTGTTGTCAAGTACAATGATTAAATTGAAAGAAAAAAATTGTAGAGTCATCGGCAAAACACACAAATGGGCCACCCAACTTTACCCATTTTTGCAATTCGGCCACCGAAACTTTGAATCATCTATTTTGGTCACCCTACTTTTGTTATGTTGCAATCGAACCCATTTTCTAACGCCCGTTAGACCAGAACATTAACTTTAGGGGTAAAATAGGAAAAAAACAATGTTAAAACACAGTTCATCTTCATATCTCTCTTTCTCTCTCACACACACACATACACACACAGATCTGTAACATCTGTTCCTCCATCTCTGTCCTCTCGCTTTCTCTCAACCGCTCATTATTAAATCTGCAAGAAGGAACCCAGCTGTCCAACCCCCTATTTTCTCCAGGCCGTCTCTGATCCATCATGTTCTCACACCGCCCTAGACTTGCTTGCCCCAATCGCTTCCACAACTGCAGTTGGCGTTCCCCTTCTCTTTGAATCCGGCATCATCTTCTCCGGCCAAACCAACCCCGCCATCTCCTCTCCCTGTCGCCATCGCCAATTTGCTCGACAACCAAAGCTCCATCGAAGTCACCGACCATTTTCCTGCCCTGGTCAAAGCAGCCGGCCTCCTTCGCTTCACCACCTATCGCCATCATCTCCAATCATCATCACCATCCTCTCACGCCAACTCTGTTCCGGCCAAGTCCTCCCATGTTCTCCAATCTCAGGCCTCCATCAATTGTCCCTGGTTATGAATGGCGAGCAGTGATGGAGGGATTTCAACAGGCATGTTTCTCACTCAATCTCACTTCCATAAATGAAGCCGCTGTCCACCCTATCCGACCTCGCTCCTGCTCCAGGTTGTTTCTGTCCCAAATTCGCCAACCATGATTGTTAAATGTCACAGCTGCCGCTCCTGTTTTCGAATTGGACCTCCTGTAATTTCGAGCTCCATTTTCATCTGATTTTATTTGCTCTAGTGGGTTTAAAGGAAATTGGTTGGGCACTTTGGGTAGTCGTTGCTGCTGATGATGAACCGGTGGCCATTGAAGAGGCTGCTAGGGTTTCCCTCACCATTTCTATCTCTCGATAACAATCAAAGTGTTCTGTTTCCTTTCGACTTATTGTTCTGTTTCAATATTTAAAAATCGGTTGCAACAGTAGAATACTCGAACAGTAGTCTCCCGTTTTCAGTGCCAGAAATAGGAGGGCAATTGTAGTCTTATCCCACAAGAATATTCGTGTAACCCAGGGCATTTGATAGGGTCGAATAATTCTTGCAAGAAAGTGCTCTGTGCACGATTCTACAATATATCTAGGTTTCTATCCTCGACATTGTTCCTTTTTAAGTTCATTTCCAACAAAAAGTTATGCCCTTTTCCACGTGCCCGGTCCAAAGGATCAAGATAATCAAGCGCGAGACTGTCTGCATCACTTTTAAGCACAACGTTTGGAGAAAAAATCATTGTGTAATACGCTTACTACTATTGAAACTCACAACGTTTTTCTAACTAAGCCTTTATTTCACAATCCCTAACTCAACGTTTTATTAAAATACCTTAAAATTCAACCTACCTGAAAAAAGAGGCGGCATAATTTTCCCCATCAAAATTTCCCCGCCCACTCTAATTTTTCCCAAGTCATTTACACAAGAATACTGTCAGTAAGCCAAAAACACACTCACCTTTCTCGTATCTTTCTCGCACATGCTAGCCTTTCTTCCAAGCTCTCTCTCTTCAATCTTTTGCATCAACAAGGTAAGGCCGAAGATTTTAATCTAAATTGCATAAAAAATGCGTACTGATGTTTCTCTGTTTCTCTTCCCCTTTCTCGTAAATTTTGTAGGAAGAATTTTGGGTTTTGTATCTGTGATTAGGGCTTGTTTGGTCCCTTGAAGTTGTTACATCACCAATAGGCGTTCATCCGGTAAGAATCTCTCTATTTCCTTATGTAATTTGTGCCCTAGACCATGTAACTATGCCCTAATACATACCCTCTGCCCTAAAATCCGACT
Source organism: Codonopsis lanceolata (assembly GCA_013146195.2). Taxonomy (NCBI): domain Eukaryota; kingdom Viridiplantae; phylum Streptophyta; class Magnoliopsida; order Asterales; family Campanulaceae; genus Codonopsis; species Codonopsis lanceolata. The sequence continues at coordinate 34,891,043 of CM028379.1, read as the reverse complement.
ATGCAATTAACTATGCCTTTATACAAGTTTTTTACACTGCTATGGAATTAACTATGCCTTTATATAATTACATCAGTAAAGTTCCCATTCTCTAAATCTAGCTCAGTTTGGCTGCTTGATGAGCGTGCTTAAAGTGATTATCTAACAAGTGCCTGTTCAAGTGGCACAATCACTTCAAGAATTTAGTTAAGGTTTTGTTTCCTAGAATGGGCATACAGTGGTTCAGGTCAGCTTAACTTACTTCTAGTAAAACTCAAGACTACATATCAGGTTCTATTTTAACATTCCTTCGCATACATTTTAAATGAAAGGGAAATGATGTATTTATAGAAATGTACTGGAAATGTTGTATGGTGTTGTAATGTACACAATTTAATGCATTGAGGTGTTTTACAGACTTTAGTACAACACTTTAATGTTTTTTTTTTGCACATGTTTGTACAAAAAATTTCTGTACATATAGGCGATAGCATTGCACAAAATAAAGGTCTGAAAATACATAAAGCTGTGATTGAGTAATAAGTTAGGACAACAATGTAGCAGTCTACCAATTGACATCATAAATCAGCACAATCATCTACCTACACTTAAAAATAAGTATATTTTGGAGGATGGTCCAGCCTAAATTATTAGAACTGAGTGGTTAAAATATTAAGTTTTGTCTAAATATCACAGGTTCACGATGTGTAAGTAAATGCATACTCTAGTAGTTGAGAGATCATATGTCATCCCTCATTAGTAAACAATTTATGCAATTCTGTCTCACAAGAGGCGGGAGAGGAGTTTCAACGGTTATAGTTATAACACTAGTGGTAGTAGGCAGCTGCTGGCTGTTCATGAGTTACAACGGTAAATTGAAAGGTAAATTCAGAAAGTGCGGCTCAATAAAGTCGAATCAATTTTCAGTTTCATTGTTCTGAATGTATATGTTTAATATTACAAATAACATCAATTTCAAATTGGTGGAGGAAAGTTTAGCCTAAAAGAGTACAAGACTAGAGTCGTTAATTTGTTCGGACCCTTGAGAAGGTGTCATTTGTCACTGCTCCCCTCAAAAGAGTTGAACTAAACTCAACGGGGTTGCATTTATGAGGACATAAATAAAACTTATGTTTTCGAGGTAGCTATGATCATATACCTTGTTACTCAAGTCCTACCATGGTACTGCACACCTCAGTGACCTCACCAAAGCTCTGTGTCAAGTAGTGTATTTTGTAATGGTTTAGGGGCGGTTGTTGTAATATTACATAATAGATTAAGGAGTATACATAGTTTGGCCTAGCCAAGTCAAGGTAATGACTTCTTTCTCTTCTCTGTTTTGCCATTATGTATCAAGTACATAGTCAACGTGCATAGGGTCTTTTGATTCCTAGAGGAATAGCAGTTAAAAAGGAGATGTTAGAGAAATTATATCTACTTATGAGAATGCAACATAACACATATTATGTTGAAGTCAATGGCAGCTAAGCTCAGAAGTGGGCCACAAGAGTTATAACTTACATACAACAATGACTAAAGATATGCTAATCTAATGAAACTACAAACTATATTTCAAAAATGGATTTTTTGGGGTGGACAACTAGGAGACTGTTGAGTAAACTTAAAGTGAAACCAAATAATAAACTTATCATGTTTGATTTATATAATCCATGATGAGGTGATGAGGTCAAACCATCATATATTAAATTGAATGTGCTGAATTACTCCACAGTAGTCATAGAAGCTGCTAATATAAGCTGTAAGAGATCAGGTAAACGATGGAATTTCTGTTTTGGTAGTTGAGCGTTTGACGTTGAAGAATGCTACTTTAATGATTTACAAGTACCGAGAAACAATAAGTAAAGATGTATCAGCTGTCTAAAGCCTAATACTCTATTCTTTACTCAATTGTACAATCACTAAAGTCCAATGAAATGCCATTAATTTCCTTCTAATATCACTTATGTTTCTTTGGTTTTTTTTCAAAATTACAAACATATTTAAATATGGCATTTAAAGTGTTTAACTGAGCTTGTTGGCAAAGGAAAAATAAACCTAGAGTAGTGCTGGAATCTATCTGACTCGAGAGTAGCATTGGGTTAACTCATAGGAGCAACTAAAAACAAAGAAATAACTCAGAAGAGCAACTAAGTGTCATTGATCAAAAAGAATCCATGAAACACATATTAAGAAGTGTGAATGATAACAAAAAAAGAATCACAAAATAATTCAACTAATGTAAAATTACATCAGATAATGAAACTTTACTGGCCAATGTATAAATCACCTTTTACTTATAAAAAAATGTATAAATCACCTTTGCACTCGTCAAGCAACCCCCTCATGTTATCCTCATCATTCTCGCCAAAAGCCTCAACTGTCATGACATCAATCAATTGCCTAATTGTTTGTCAAAGACCAGAAATTGTAAAGCATGTGAAACATTTGCCTAATTATTTGTCAAAATAGTCCACATCATACCCAACACTGAAGAGTTTCAGTACTCAGTAGTGAGAAACTTATCTTAGTCTTGGCTTTTGGGTTGTTGATGTTCTAGTTTCAGTGCCTAATGTTTCCACAAGTATGCCTATTCCGCTGTCGAATATTATGATTGAGCTTCCGCGAATTTCTATGATTCAAGGCCAACACCTATTGTGACTGCTCTTTCGTTGATTTGCAGCTTCAAACAGGAGGTGAAAATCAAACTAGTCCATGACCTCAGTATTGAAACGTAAGAACAAGAGAAGTAGAAAAATACCTACATTTCTGTTAATTGATTCCAAAGTAGAAACTGATACAAAAAATATGTATAGAATATATGACTATCTCCTAAAACTTTACCAGATGTTCTTAAAAATTAGGACAAGACATAAACTTTAGACACCCTATAGTAAAACTCCCTACGATTGAGACTGTTAATGCAAAGTCTTTGCAATTCTGAATTCGCTTCATTCTTTTGTTTTTCATTTCCTCAGCTTCTAATTGACAGCACTAGTAGCACATATATATTCCTTGAGAGCTTATTTTTTCCTTCTTCTCCCTTTCTCATTCTCCCTTGTTGTGTTTATCATCCTTCTGTAAGATTTCTCACTCTTCTCCAATTAATTCCTTCTCGTTGGTTCCCCAAGGTTCAAGATTACATCAAATATATACCTGATTAGCCAAACCATGGAGTGGTCCGGCTAAGCCGTTCAGAGCAGCTACAAATAAAAGGTATGTATCTCAAAGATCACTAGCAACCTGAATCAAGCATTTAATTTTCTTAGCTCAGCAACTCACAATAATCTTTTTGAGTTTTGATCAAGCACCAAAAAACATAAAAGGCTAACTGAAGCCCTTATTAACTTACAGATATGGTACCAAACAATCAATAAGACAAAATTACTGGAAAAAAAAATCATTAACCTTGCATAAAGACTGCAGTAACTTGGGAATTGAAATCACTTACAAGATGACTGGTGTGAGCACTAACATTCCCACCTTCATGGTCATTGCAGTACAATTCATAATACAGTCTTAGTCATACAATAATTGAGGGATAATTGTAATCCTTTCCACGCAGTCAAAACATATACCCTCCACCAATAAAAAAAGTCATACTTTCTATTTAGTATGTCTAGAAAAAGGCAGCCAACAAAACAATAAAAAGGCACAACAAAACAATGAACCGAAGTACATCTCGAACACAAGCAATTCAAGACCAGAAAAATACATTCAAAAAAGAAGAAGGAAAAAAACATTACAGGAAATAAATTAGCAGATGAAAAACTCCAAGTTATTAGGAAAATAAAAAAATCCACTTCCATACAGGAACCATCTTAGCAGATGAAACTCCAAGTTACAAACTAACATTTTCCCAAGTTTGTTTGGTTTATGGAGTAGTTAAATTCTATTCAAGATTTATTAAAGAAATCTTGATACACTCCACCTCTTTAATTATTTCAAAATTCAAACATGCCTAAACCCTTTATAGAGATCCCTCCTAAGAAATAAGCCTATTGCATCGTGAACTTCGATACCAGCTCATTGCCATTGCCTGTCAATTTGATAATGAGTCCAAAAGGTAAGAAGTATAATGTGAGTCAATCGCACATACGAACTACTCCCTCCGTCCCTAACATTAATCATCACTCTACTTTAATTATGGGCCACATACACATGGGCTTTAGGAAACACACACCAAATATAAATAATCAAGTCAATTTATAGAAAAAACAGAGAAAACAAGTGCAAAACTTAATAGCAGAACTTAAGAACAGAGAGTGAAAGAAGTAAGGGAAGGAGCCATCTACAATCTAAAATGAATAATGTGCCACACATATCCTTCACCTGAATGCAAAGAACAGCTTGTGGTGATGTGGTCTTCTCCAAAGCTACCTTAATGAGTTGTATTTCTGATGATGCTGATGTTTCCGCTGGCCGATCTAAAGTTCTGCAGACTGAGTATGGTTCTTCCAAAATCAGAGCCGCTTTAGAGATTATTCAAACCCATTGTAGATCAAAAAGCCGAAGTTCAGAGCTACATAATCTGGTTAGGTGCAATGGAAATTCTTCAATTTCAGAAAATTCAATCTCAGATTTGCAAACTGAAGTCCCAATGAAAGCAATTGTTTTCTCCTAGTGGACTAGGATGTTGGACTTGGTAAAAATGGCACTGAATAAGTACTGTATAGAATACCGGAGGCTCGATGGCACAAAGTCTCTGGCTTCAAGAGACAGAGCAGTGAAAGAATTCAACATAGATTCTAAGGTGGCTGTAATGCTGATATCATTAGAGGCTGGTAACCTTGGTCTAAACATGGTTGCTGCATCTCATGTGATTCTTTTGGATCCGTCGTGGAATCCAACAATGGAGGATCAGGCTGTTCATCTAGCTCTTAGGATTGGACAGACTTTCCCTGTTACTGTGTCAAGGCTCATTATTAAGGATATAGTTGAAGAAAGGATTCTAGCTCTCCAGGAAGAGAAGAGGAAAATGGTTGCATCTGGTTTTGGTGAAGATCTCAGTGGGGAGTTCAGCAACTTGACTTACTGTTGAAGATCTCATCTTTTCATGGGAGTCTAGTCCTAAGGAGTAAAAGGTCCAAGTCTAAGGATCGCGTGGGAGGGAGACTGCAGTCGCTCTTGAATGGTTGCCACAAGCTGCTTCTATAACAACCATCAGTCAAGATACGTTTTTGACTCTTTTGTTATCCTTCAAAGCCTTTTGATTAAAATGTGAAGTCCATCATTCTTGATCCTAAATTCCAGACCAAAAAGGACAACTAAAAGATTATTCAGTGAGACTATTACATTAAGTTAAAAAAAAAATTCCCTTCGCAAATTGTCTGATACTCGTGCAAGGAACAGTAGACCCTGTTTTGGACCATTTTCCAAAAAAATATGTAGCAAATCCATGCAAGGAAATGGTATGAGTTTTGGAATTATTGTATTTATATGTGTTAGGTGGTTACCTATAAATTTTCATAAAGTTCCGAGGTCAGCAAGTAGCTCAATTGGGTCTTGAACCACAACTGCGTTTGTGAAACTGTCAGCAGAAATCCTGATTAGTAACCTAGGTTTTGAATGGTGATAACTTGATGAATATATACCTAAATTAGGTAATTCAAAGTGCTAAATTGTATTTTAAAGTGTCTTGTTTTAGAATATGTTTGAAGTTGTGTGGAGTATTTGGTAAATTTATATGGGGTTTGTTGCTTTTCGTAAGCTATAAAGCTTGAAGTTCATGTTACTTTTATGGCAGCTTACAGATGTTGTAGTTTCACTTTGTGACTGAAAGGATTTATTTAATTTTTGCAATAGGAAACTTTCTTTAAAGGCAATACTCATGCTTGCAGATTAGATGGTAAATACTTTGACAATGGTTGTTATTTCTTTTTATCATTTCTACCTAGATTTCATATTGCTAAGAGTGCATATTTAGCTTACTTTCTGCTGCAGGTTGTTCATCATATTTTTATCAGCGTTTCTTCCTTGATTCAATCCACAAATTGAGGGCTCAAGGAGGAATTTAGTGAGTAATTAACTAATTATACCAAGGTGTCTTAGTTTTGTTATTAATTAGTGTTAATAAGATGCATAAGCTTTTATCCCATATAAGTTGGAATTGTACAAATCTTGGCTGTTGGGTTTTTGCTCGTAGCTGATAAGTGATTTAGTTTTATGGTAAGGTTTTCTATATTTTTAATATTAACTTTTTTTGTGCTCAATGGACCAAGTTCATTTGAGTACACATGAGTACAATTATAGTGAAGAATGGTGACTACATCACAATTATTATTACCTAGTCTCATATTGATGAAACAACCATCCAATTAATTAAGACTTGAAGTCGATTGTTCAACTCTTGGTGAGTGTAGCTCTTCATCAGTTAAATACTTTGGATGGTTCAACTCCAAAGCTGACTAATGCATTTCTTTTTATCAGCGGCAACCAATTAAAGAACAACAGCATGGCCGTGTGTCAGCTGCGGAAATGGTTCAGGCAGTTCATGAGGTGCTTTCTGCAGCTGGGATCAAGATGGATGTGGAAAAGCAGTCTCTCCTGAAAATAATATTATATCTGCAAGAACAACTAAAAGAATCTCGGGCAACACTTTTGCTTGAGCAGGTCAGTATCTGGCAATCCTATCTATTCATATTCTGAACAAATTTGTTAGATGTCCAAGTACCTGCTGCCTTTAAAAATGCCGGTGGATCCATTCATACTGACTTCTTGCAATAGTGCATCAACTAAGTTTTGACAAGCTCGTATATGCCCAAGCAGCAGCATGGAAAATAGTGTTAGTAATTAGTGTTCTTTATCATACCCTGAGCTAGAGAATAAGCTGTGTTAACCAGATTTGCTTTACTGTCATTCTGCAGTTATTGTGGCTGGAGGGGATTACTAACTAGATTGTTATTGTTGGTTGGTGCTTTGCACCTCTTAAATGTTAACCTTTTGCATTATGCATTCGTAGTCATTCAAGATTAATTTTGTGATCTTAAAAAAAAGAAAAAAAAAAGATTAATTTTGTGAGTTGTGTTTGTAATCATTTTTTACCTCTTGGTACCTCTCAAAATTTGAATTGTAAATCTCAAAATCTTTCCACCATTTGTACGAATTTCTTACAAGTTATCACTGTAGCTTAGTGAGCCAGATTTGAACCGATGACCCTCACTTTGTATGTTAACCATGATTAATGATATTTTCTTGTGGTAGTATTAACGTGCTAGTGGTGGTGAGGCTCCCGTTCCTTGGAAGTATGATTTGTATGATGGGGGCTGGTTGTGGCAGAATAAGTGTGGCGATATGGGGATCAACTGAGCTGGTGGTCAATCCCATGTTATTGTATTAGGGAAGTGGGATTATTGTTCGGTTGTGGATGGTCTCTTGGTGGTTTAATGGGGCTAGGAGTAATGATTTTGGGTTATGCTGATAAGTTTCTGTGGTGACGATGGTTTGGAAGAATTTAGTGGGATGATTGGATAGAGTTGTTGGGATACTTGCTGCTGCTTGGGCATATACGACTATAGGATTGGACTAGCCAACAAACCCAAGGATCCAGTAGTGAACATTGATGAAGCTGATGTCGACAATGAATTGGATGTTGTGGAATACGTTGAGGATCTGTACATGTTTGACAAGCTCACGGAAGTATGTATCGTAGAACCCTTGTGTGTGTGTGTGTGTGTGTGTGTCTTGTATGTTGACTAAAGTTCACAACAATTGCAGGAAGAGGTTCGTATTCATGACTACATGAATTCACAGCTTCATACTAATTTGAAAATGAGAGCTATCCTTGTAAACTCGTTGATAGATGTTCACAAGAAGTTTGAACTGATGCATGAAACCCTCGATGCTTGTTGCTTCTGTTGTGTATGCTGCAAATCTGTAAACAACTCGTAAAAGACACAAGGTTCACCAAATTGTTATGTTTTTTTTTTTGCAGATTCTACGCTTATTTGAGGAACCAGAGTAATGGCTGAAGATGCAGAGGAAGAAAGAAGAGATTGAGGCAAAAGATTTACTATTGAAATGTCTACAGAAGTAAATACACATCTTTTTATATGTTCTTCAATTTGTTAATGTTTGTAGCGAACCCGAGTTGAGGTCGAGTTACTTGAAGTTGATTGGTTTTGTATTTGATTAATTTTTTGATGTAGTACACTTTTACGACTTGATGAAGAGTGAGTTTGGTAATGTTTGTGCAGGAACAGAACAAGATCCAGGATTGCTTTTAATTTTTTTTATGTTGGAAAAATAGCTATTACAATGTTTTATAAACGTTGTAGAAAGTTTTATACAACGTTTTAAACGTTGTAGAAAGTTTTATACACCGTTTATTAAGAAAACGTTGTATAAAGTTTTATACAATGTTTACTTAATAAACGTTGTAGAAAGTTTTATACAACGTTTTCTTAATAAACGTTGTAGAAAGTTTTATACAACGTTTTATTCATAAACGTTGTATAAAACTTTATACAACGTTTTCTTCATAAACGTTGTAGAAAGTTTTATACAACGTTTTTTTAATAAACGTTGTATAACACTTTCTACAACGTTTTATTAGTAAACGTTGTGTTACATTATTAACAATGCTTTTAAAATGTTGTTATTTATTGTCCACAACGTTGTTGTGTAATGACATAAGACAACGTTTTTTGCAACGTTTTTTAAAACGTTGTAAAAAAACGACCTATTGCAACGTTAGGTTCCACAACGTTTTTTAAAACATTGTTAAATATTTATTACAACGTTTTTAAAACGTTGTGAAAGACCATTTTTGTTGTAGTGAAGTAAATAAAGCATTAAAAGAAAGGAAATAAAAACAAATACATCCATGTTTACATTATTTACGGACTCGCAGCCGCTTCCTTACAATAATTACAAATATACTTAAAAAATATTTAGCCATAATAATGGCTCTTGTTAGTGATATTTCCTAAATAAATCAGGGCATCACAACTGCTTATATTTTTAGATTGGGCCGGATGAAAAGTAACACTTTTTATAAAAAGAAAACTTTAAAGCTTACCTTCTAGCAGATTAGGGTGTGCTCGCTTTGTCCTTCAGGGAGAGTGAGTTTTTTTGATGAAGTGGTGCGGAGATTCGGGCAGAATAACTGCTTCCGAAGGTTGATTTTGGCCTCGGGATCAGGGCGGAGCAACTGCTTGAGATTGATTGATTGATTTGATTGAGGGAGGCGGAAATCGGGCAGAGCAACTGCTTGCTTCTGGCGGATTTGGCCTTTTTACTCGGGCAGAGCAACTGCTCTTTCTGAGATTTTTGGACCGGGGAAATAGGGTGGAAACCTAGCTGAGGAGCTAAGGCTCACTTTGACCGGTTGGATTTGAGTTTGGAGGAGATTTGGCAGAGTTTCGAAGCTTTAAAGGAGAGGGCGCTCACTATCTCTCGATCGCTCACTATTCTCACGGCGTAATTACAACGCAGAGAGTTTGGGCGTATTTTCAGTGTGTTTTTCTCTGTCTGTGTCTGAGAGTGAACCCCGAAGCCTTTATTTATAGGTTGAGAAAGGGACACCGAGGGAATTTCTTTTTATCCCTTCGTGCTTGATTTCCTTGTACAAAAGGCTGGAAGAATTGCACATTGTGCGAATTGTAGCACTCCTGTAGCAACTTTGGGATTACTATAGCACAAAGTTGGCGCCGCATTATAGCAAACTGGGCGCCGAGCCCACTTCTTCCATGGGTGGCGCCTGGTTTTGAAAGTTAGCCTCTTTTTGGCACTTTAGCCCCCTGTATTTCACTGTTTTACGCATCCTGCTTTGTCTTTTGCATCTTTAAACCCTGTAACTTGACATTTGTTAAGTTTTAACAGGTCTTGATATTTCATGTCATGTTACATACTAGGGGTACGAAATTGGGGTGTCTATAGAGCCCCTCAACGATGGAGTCTACAGGGTAACCCGTAGCTTACTGAGTAGACGAACATCGTTGATAAGAAATAGACTCTCAAATTGCGCACAATTATAACAGGGGAGAATTGCAACAGGTAGCAGTTATAATGCATCAGTTTATAATGCTAACCATAACCTCCATATCCTAGACATATTTAGTCGGTTATAGCAGGTTATCGTAGTTTTTAAGCAGATATGCAATAAAATGTTATGATAGTCGGACCTACTAAAGTAAGCTGCCTACGTATCTCTTAATAAAAGGAATCAGACCAAACGTAGTTCGGCCTCAAACAAAATCAATCAAACAGCTAGGATGTCATGTCCTTTGGGTCAATACCCGTCGGAGAACACGACGGAAAAAAATTTTCATTTTTGAAAATCGTATCCTCAGGGTCAATACCCGTCGTTGAATACGATAGAAAAAGATTTTCATTTTGAAAATCGTATCCTCGGGGTCAATACCCATCGTTGAATACGACCAGAAAAAGATTTTCAATTTTTCAAAACTCGTATCCTCGGGGTCAATACCCGTCGTCGAATACAATATATAGGAAAAAGATTTTCAATTTTTCGAAAATCGTATCCTCAAGGTCAATACCGTCGTCGAATACGATAGGAAAAAGATTTTCATTTTTTCGAAAATCGTATCCTCGGGGTCAATATCCGTCGTTGAATACGATAGGAAAAAGATTTTCAATTTTTTCGAAAATCGTATCCTCGGGGTCAATACCCGTCGTCGAATGCGATAGGAAAAAGATTTTCAATTTTTCGAAAATCGTATCCTCGGGGTCAATACCCGTCATCGAATACGATAGGAAAAAGATTTTCAATTTTTTCGAAAATCATATCCTCGGGGTCAATACCCGTCATCGAATACGATAGGAAAAAGATTTTCATTTTTTCGAAAATCGTATCCTCGGGGTCAATACCCGTCGAATACGATAGGAAAAAGATTTTCAATTTTTCGAAAATCGTATCCTCGGGGTCAATACCCGTCGTCGAATACGATAGGAAAAAGATTTTCAATTTTTTCGAAAATCGTATCCTCGGGGTCAATACCCGTCGTCGAATACGATAGGAAAAAGATTTTCAATTTTTTCGAAAATCGTATCCTCGGGGTCAATACCTGTCGTCGAATGCGTTAGGAAAAATATTTTCAATGTCGTCGAATGCGATAGGAAAAAGATTTTCAATTTTTCAAAAATCGTATCCTCGGGTCAATCGAATACGATAGGAAAAAGATTTTCAATTTTTTCGAAAATCGTATCCTCGGGTCAATACCCGCCGTCGAATACGATAGGAAAAAGATTTTCAATTTTTTCGAAAATCGTATCCTTGGGGTCAATACCCGTCGTCGAATACGATAGGAAAAAGATTTTCAATTTTTTCGAAAATCGTATCCTCGGGGTCAATACCCGTCATCGAATACGATAGGAAAAAGATTTTCAATTTTTTCGAAAATCATATCCTCGGGGTCAATACCCGTCGTCGAATACGATAGGAAAAAGATTTTCATTTTTTCGAAAATCGTATCCTCGGGGTCAATACCCGTCGTCGAATACGATAGGAAAAAGATTTTCAATTTTTCGAAAATCGTATCCTCGGGGTCAATACCCGTCGTCGAATACGATAGGAAAAAGATTTTCAATTTTTTCTAAAATCGTATCCTCGGGGTCAATACCGTCAATACGATAGGAAAAAGATTTTCAATTTTTTCGAAAATCGTATCCTCGGGGTCAATACCCGTCGTCGAATACGATAGGAAAAAGATTTTCAATTTTTTCGAAAATCGTATCCTCGGGGTCAATACCCGTCGTCGAATACGATAGGAAAAAGATTTTCAATTTTTTCGAAAATCGTATCCTCGGGGTCAATACCCGTCGAATACGATAGGAAAAAGATTTTCAATTTTTTCGAAAATCGTATCCTCGGGGTCAATACGAATACGATAGGAAAAAGATTTTCAATTTTTTCGAAAATCGTATCCTCGGGGTCAATACCGTCCGTCGAATACGATAGGAAAAAGATTTTCAATTTTTGAAAATCGTATCCTCGGTCAATACCGTCGTCGAATACGATAGGAAAAAGATTTTCAATTTTTCGAAAATCATATCCTCGGGTCAATACCGTCGTCGAATACGATAGGAAAAAGATTTTCAATTTTTTCGAAAATCGTATCCTCGGGGTCAATACATCGAATACGATAGGAAAAAGATTTTCAATTTTTGAAAATCGTATCTCAATACCGTCGAATACGATAGGAAAAAGATTTTCAATTTTTTCGAAAATCGTATCCTCGGGTCAATACCCGTCGAATACGATAGGAAAAAGATTTTCAATTTTTTGAAAATCGTATCCTCGGGTCAATACGAATACGATAGGAAAAAGATTTTCAATTTTTCGAAAATCGTATCCTCGGGGTCAATACCGAATACGATAGGAAAAAGATTTTCAATTTTTTCGAAAATCGTATCCTCGTCAATACCGTCGTCGAATGCGATAGGAAAAAGATTTTCAATTTTTCAAAAATCGTATCCTCGGGGTCAATACCCGTCATCGAATACGATAGGAAAAAGATTTTCAATTTTTTCGAAAATCATATCCTCGGGGTCAATACCCGTCGAATCGATAGGAAAAAGATTTTCATTTTTTCGAAAATCGTATCCTCGGGGTCAATACCCGTCGAATACGATAGGAAAAAGATTTTCAATTTTTCGAAAATCGTATCCTCGGTCAATATCGTCGAATACGATAGGAAAAAGATTTTCAATTTTTGAAAATCGTATCCTCGGGGTCAATACCCGTCATCGAATCGATAGGAAAAAGATTTTCAATTTTTTCGAAAATCGTATCCTCAGGGTCAATACCCGTCATCGAATACGATAGGAAAAAGATTTTCAATTTTTTCGAAAATCGTATCCTCGGGGTTAATACCCGTCATCGAATACGATAGGAAAAAGATTTTCAATTTTTCGAAAATCATATCCTCGGGTCAATACCCGAATACGATAGGAAAAAGATTTTCATTTTTTGAAAATCGTATCCTCGGAATAAATACGATAGGAAAAAGATTTTCAATTTTTCGAAAATCGTATCCTCGGGGTCAATACCGTCGAATACGATAGGAAAAAGATTTTCATTTTTTCGAAAATCGTATCCTCGGGTCAATATCCGGAATACGATAGAAAAAGATTTTCAATTTTTCGAAAATCGTAATACCCGGGTCAATAAATACGATAGGAAAAAGATTTTCAATTTTTTGAAAATCGTATCCTCGGGTCAATACCCGTCGAATCACGATAGGAAAAAGATTTTCAATTTTTGAAAATCGTATCCTAATAAATACGATAGGAAAAAGATTTTCAATTTTTTCGAAATCGTATCCTCGGGGTCAATACCCATCGAATACGATAGGAAAAAGATTTTCAATTTTTCGAAAATCGTATCCTCGGGGTCAATACCCGCGTCGAATACGATAGGAAAAAGATTTTCAATTTTTTGAAAATCGTATCCTCGGGGTCAATACCCGTCGAATACGATAGGAAAAGATTTTCAATTTTTTGAAAATCGTATCCTCGGGGTCAATACCCGTCGTCGAATACGATAGGAAAAAGATTTTCAATTTTTTCGAAAATCGTATCCTCGGGGTCAATACCTGTCGTCGAATGCGATAGGAAAAAGATTTTCAATTTTTTCGAAAATCGTATCCTCAGGGTCAATACCGTCGTCGAATACGATAGGAAAAAGATTTTCAATTTTTCGAAAATCGTATCCTCGGGGTCAATACCCGTCGTCGAATACGATAGGAAAAAGATTTTCAATTTTTGAAAATCGTATCCTCGGGGTCAATACCGAATACGATAGGAAAAAGATTTTCAATTTTTTCGAAAATCGTATCCTCGGGGTCAATACCTGTCGTCGAATGCGATAGGAAAAAGATTTTCAATGTCGTCGAATGCGATAGGAAAAAGATTTTCAATTTTTCAAAAATCGTATCCTCGGGGTCAATACCCGTCATCGAATACGATAGGAAAAAGATTTTCAATTTTTTCGAAAATCGTATCCTCGGGGTCAATACCCGTCGTCGAATACGATAGGAAAAAGATTTTCAATTTTTCGAAAATCGTATCCTCGGGGTCAATACCCGTCATCGAATACGATAGGAAAAAGATTTTCAATTTTTTCGAAAATCGTATCCTCGGGGTCAATACCGTCATCGAATACGATAGGAAAAAGATTTTCAATTTTTCGAAAATCGTATCCTCGGGGTCAATACCCGTCGTCGAATACGATAGGAAAAAGATTTTCATTTTTTCGAAAATCGTATCCTCGGGGTCAATATCCGTCGTTGAATACGATAGGAAAAAGATTTTCAATTTTTTCGAAAATCGTATCCTCAGGGTCAATACCGTCGTCGAATACGATAGGAAAAAGATTTTCATTTTTTCGAAAATCGTATCCTCGGGGTCAATATCCGTCGTTTGAATACGATAGGAAAAAGATTTTCAATTTTTTCGAAAATCGTATCCTCGGGGTCAATACCCGTCGTCGAATACGATAGGAAAAAGATTTTCAATTTTTCGAAAATCGTATCCTCGGGGTCAATACCCGTCATCGAATACGATAGGAAAAAGATTTTCAATTTTTTCGAAAATCATATCCTCGGGGTCAATACCCGTCGTCGAATACGATAGGAAAAAGATTTTCATTTTTTCGAAAATCGTATCGTCGGGGTTAATACCAGTCGTCGAATATGATAGGAAAAAGATTTTCAATTTTTCGAAAATCGTATCCTCGGGGTCAATACCCGTCGTCGAATACGATAGGAAAAAGATTTTCAATTTTTTCGAAAATCGTATCCTCGGGGTCAATACCTGTCGTCGAATGCGATAGGAAAAAGATTTTCAATTTTGTATCCTCGGGGTCAATACCCGATAGGAAAAAGATTTTCAATTTTTTGAAAATCGTATCCTCGGGTCAATACGTCAATGCGATAGGAAAAAGATTTTCAATTGTTTCGAAAATTATATCATCGGGGTCAATACCCATCGTCGAATACGATAGGAAAAAGATTTTCAATTTTTTTCGAAAATCGTATTCTCGGGGTCAATACCCGTCATCGAATACGATAGGAAAAAGATTTTAAATTTTTTCGAAAATCGTATCCTCGGGGTCAATACCCGTCATCGAATACGATAGGAAAAAGATTTTCAATTTTTTTGAAAATCATATCCTCGGGGTCAATACCCGTCGTCGAATACGATAGGAAAAAGATTTTCATTTTTTCGAAAATCGTATCCTCGGGGTCAATACCCGTCGTCGAATACGATAGGAAAAAGATTTTCATTTTTTCGAAAATCGTGGTGAAACACTTTACCTTCCCTTACATTTACCATGCTCTTTGCTGATTCAGCTGATTTTGCTACTTCTGCTGCATCCGTAGCTTTTGCTGCTTCCGCAGCTCTTACTTCTTTTGACTCATGCTGGGGAGTTTTCTTGCTTTTCCAACTTTTGTTAATTTCTTTTTTTTTCCTTGCATTTTTTTTCTTTTAAATGCATTTTCTTTCTTTTTCTTCTTTTTTTTCTTTTCATGCATTCTTTTCCTTTTTTTTTGCTTTTTTTACCATTGATGCTTTTCCTGCTTTGCTGACTTACTTGGTGCTGACCGGCTGGGGATATGAATTTTCTTTTGATTTCTGATGGATGACTATCAACTTTGGTAAACAAAGCTAACTTTGTTAACTTTCCATTAAGCTTTCGGGGCCATTTTGCAATTTCTGCAAACTGAGGACTTAAGTGTTGAACTTGATTTGCTTGGAGGGGGAAAAGTGAAAATTTCCACTTTTCCCTTGATCACTTACGGGAAGGAGCAGAGGGCAGTAGCCTTCATTTATTAGGTCCTTTTGATGTGCCCTGTACAAAGGCTGGGGGGAGTGAATAGCCTATGTTGCCATAATTGAGCATTTCATCATTCTTTCGAATAAGCTTTTAAGAACATGGATGCAATGTTTCTTAGGCACAAATGATTTTCTATCAATGAAATTCTGCTAAAATCAATACAATGGATATGATGAAGCAGATTAGGTTATATATGTGCTGGAAACCACAACTATAATATACGCTGAAAGAAAGATATGACATCAGAAAGATATAAACAATTAATATATAACATTGAAGATAAAAGTGACCATAAGTCGAGTGGTCTAATTAAATATCAACAAAAATCTTTTAACTTCATCATATGCAAGCTTACATTTCCATGAACAGGGAGTTAAACAAGATAAGACATGAAGAGCGGGTAGGATAAGTAAAGACCGAATGTAGAAAAACTTATATTTTGTATCTACAATTCAGTACAGTTCATCAAATGATGAACATGCTTAGTACATCAATCTAGATTCTCTAACCTAACTACCCTGCAGGATTTCATGGAAAAGAAGACATGGGAAAGGGAAGACAGATACCAAAACTCTCAACCACACTATCCCAAACACCCAAACAGGGCAAATATAGGAATGAGATGGTGAGAGATATGTAAGAAGAGAATATTAGGGGTTATTAAATTAGCAAGTTATTGAACAACTGAGTCCATAGCACTCGACCCACTATGATGACTTCTTATCACACAACCAACAACCCTTGCAATGTAGTACAAGTCTGTTGGTATGAATGTGATTAGGATTAGCATCTTTTGGGGTTTCCTTGGGATATCTTTAAGTGCCTTCAACTTCAATATAGAGTGCATGATCTCTTCCAATAAATATGGAGTCTATGAAAAGAATAGACAGAGTCCTTTTGAGGGAGGAGCGAACTAAAATAAAAAAAGGAGTTCTTGACTAAGCACTGCTTCTTTGCCTTGTGAATTTCTGCTTGCTCTCTCACTTTAAGTGTGTTCTTGAGATTTTGTTTGAAGGCTTAAAGCATCCATGCACTTGCATACCATGTTCACACCTCATGAGAAGTGATGGAAGGTTCCTTTTATAGGTTGAGGAAACAATAGATCCATTGAGACTTTGGATAGACTTTTTACCATTGGTGTAATCCATTTGGATGTATTACTTGAACTGTTAGTTAAAAGACTTCATGAAGATCTTGTTCTTGATTCTGTCTAAGGTCAGGTTGATTTGATTTGACATGATGTGTAGACCTGTTGTTGTGAGAGGTGCTTTGTAGATGATCTTGTTGAGCTGTGTCTAATTGAGAATTGAGATCAAACACAAAAGAGGAAAGGTCTAGTGGATATAAATGAAGGCTCAGACATCGATGCAAATCTTTTTAACTCTCAAGAAGATATACAAAGAATCTTTTGCATCTTTGTAACCTTGAATACTTGGAGATATGTTGTTTTCCTCTTTTGAAAAACTTAGTAGATAGAGTATCTGCTCTTTACGATATCTGCCGGAGTTAGCACTTTTTAAACTAATCTAGTGTTTGAGTTCATGTCATCTCTTGGTAGGACATAGACATGCATGTGTACAAGGACAACATCCTAGTCTAAGACTTATAGCAATGTTTCAATGAGTTTCCATACAAACCGGTACGCCACCCGTTTAGCCACTCTTTAAACATGATGTTGTAATTGTAATGATGACAAACAAATCACTGTATTGGAATCATGTATAGCAGATATATAGGGAGAGACTATTTCCACTACGGTTTTTGCTTATCCACTACATCATAAATAATAATATTAAATTAACTCCTCTTTGGATGAAATTACCCTAAGATTACATACCAATTATAATAACATAATAAATTACCCAAATTACCCTTCAAGTTTATTTTTTTATTTTTATGGATGTTTATCCACTACATTGTTAAAAACTAGTTTTGTTAACCCATGTGTTAAACACACGATCATTCTTTTTTTTTTCCAACTAAATCGTATATAAACAAAATAAAGAGGATAAAAAATCTTAAAGGATAAAATAAGAAGAATCGGTTTATTAACAAATACACATCAGTATATCACTAATCATTATAGATTCTAAAAATTTCCTTATACACAACATTTGTTGTTTTATTAGTTGGTTTTTCATCTTCACTGCATATCAATATCTTCAAATTAAAATAATTTGTTACTATAGAAACTATGACATATAATTGCCCATGGCTAAATTCTGGTTTTTCAAGAAGATACCTACATGCAATTGTTGATTTTGACACTTGTTAATTGTTATTGCATATGATACCAGCAATGAAAATTGTCTTCTCTAGAACTTGAAAATCACCCTTACATTAGATGAAGTTTTTTTAAAAGTTTTTTTTTTTTTTGTTTTTTGTAGACCTTCCTCATAAGGGGGTGTTGAATCTTGCATAATATTAGATTTGCTTAAAATCATTCCACTTGATTGTCAGCCAAGAAATTAAAGTTATATTTGGTCAGCCCGAAATCATTTTGTCAGATATTCACTTTAGCTGACCTTAATATATTTAGTGTCAGTTTGTCTTTCCTTATTTGATTGATCATATACTTGTACTGACACTTTCCTACTTTGTGTTTTTGGTAGATATTCTGCTAGATAATATTTCACAAGATCTTTTGAGATCTTGCATCTGCCAAACACATTTTCAAATTCAAAATGTGTTCCTAACGGGTTGCTCTTGAAGACTATCTATAAATACCCAGTGGAAACATTCTTGAAGATGATACAATTTTTTACAAGAAGTCAAAAGCAGCTACACTTTCAAGAAAATTCTCTGTGACTTAGTCTTCTTTGAAAAACATTAGCTAGATATTTCTCTTTGCTTAATTCCTTCTAGTTATTGTTTAGACAAACACTGAGTGACTCTACTTCGAATTTTTTTTTAAATAAGTCAGTTTGTCTCACGAGTCTGATTGATCCTCAATCCAGTCTCCACAAACACCGGTCTTTTGTTGTACACTGATCCATTAGAGATCAAATAGATTTTTAATAAAATTAGTGCACTTCAAAAATCCAAGTCTGACCAACTTGGTAGTGGACGTAGCAGTTTATCTGTGAACCACTTCAACTGATTTGTCAGCCGCTTCTTATACTCTTGCAAACTGACTCAACACTTAAGAAGTTTTTCAACTGATTAAGTGTCAGCCAGTTAACAACAATTGTTTCCTTAATTGTTCAGTTAATTTGTATTCAAATATCTTCTCTATATTCAATGATCAACTTTAAAAACAACTTCTTTTGAAAAACAGTTGTGTCAGCCATCTGACCAACTTTCATCAGCTTGAACATTTTCAAAGTGTCAGCCAGCTGACCAATTTTCAGCTGACTGACAAAACCAGTTTTCAGCTGCCGAATTTAAAAGATTTACAAATCAATCCTCCAAGTTTTTAAAGGCTATTCACACCCCCCTCTAGCCTTAACTGTTGCCATCTGGACTTACAGGGGGCATGAGAAGTGATCGAACCTAAGACCTCACATTTTGTAAAGCCTCAACTCTACTACTGTGTCATCCCTTAGGGTCTACGTCAGATGGAGTTAATGACAATATTGAGATAAAAACATTTTCTCCAACATTCCTTCATTTCAAAAAATTTGTTTCAACAATGTGATTCCCAAGATTTATGATGATTAGTATTGTTCCATTACACAATGCAACATGATCAATGTTTCTCAATAGCATTACTAGAACACCGATTTTAAGTGTCAATCCATGGGCTGACAACCCCGAACACTTTGTACTATTCAAAAACTTTGTAGAATAAATGTTTTTGAATAAACTTGGATTTTTTCCACCCTACAAATAAAATCTGAACTCAAATAAGTTCTTCATTTTGAATGATTACTTATATTTATGAATAAAAGAATTTCTGATAAGAAAAATAAGCTAAAATCAAAATAACGAAATTATTTTTACCGATAACTATTATTTTTGTTCCGTAAATTATTTTGATTTTACTAACTTCCATTATATTTTTTGTTTTATTGACTTCGTAACTATTATTTTTATTTTATTTTTAAGAATTAGTTTTATGGAAAAGTTTTGTTCCATAAATCATTTTTATTATGTTACTAACCTTAGTTTAAATTATTTTTTGTTTTATTAACTCTGTAACTATTATTTTTGTTCCATCAAGTATTTTTATTTTACTAACGTATTTTTGTTTTGCATAACTATTTTTAAGAATTTGTTTTAAAATTTTCTTCCGTAAATTATTTTTATAATTTTACTAACCTCAGTTTAAATTATTTTTGTTTTATTGACTCCGTAACTATTATTTTTGTTCCATAAAATAATTTTATTTTACTAATGTATGTTGGTTTTACATAACTATTTTTAAGAATTTGTTCTAAACTTTTGTTCCGTAAATTATTTTTATTATTTTAGTAACCTCAGTTTAAATTATTTTTGTTTTATTTACACTATAACTATTATTTTTGTTCCATCAAATATTTTTATTTTACTAATGTATGTTGGTTTTACATATATATTTTTAAGAATTTGTTTTAAACTTTTTTTTTCTGTAAATTATTTTATTTTACTAACCTCCGCATTAAATTATTTTGGTTTTGTTGATTCTGTAACTTTAATTTTAATAGTGACGTGTTCCATAAATTATTTTTTATTTTACTAACCTCCTCTTATATTTTTATTTTCTTGACTCCGGAACTATTATTTTTGTTTTAGTTACTATTTTTTATGTTTAAAGAGAGAAAAATGTTTAAACATAATTAAAAGAGAGGAAATAGTGGTGATGAGAAACAAAATAGGGAGGAGACGGAAGAGAGAAAGAGAAAGAGAGAAAATAGGGAGGGGATATGAGAGAGAACAATATGAAATGATAACTCAAAAGTCAATAATTCAAAAGTGAGATTTTTGAGGGAAAAATGTACCCTTGCAAATATATATATATATATATATATATATATATATATATATATATATATATATATATATATATATATATATATTGCCTTAAAATTACATACCAGGTATAATAACAAAAGAGATTGCCCAAATTATCTTTCAAGTATGTTTTTTATTTTTTATTTGAGTAAAATACGGCTATGGTTAAGCAATTTTTTATTAGTTTTTGTTTTACTAAGTACAACGGATTTAACAAATGAAAATAAACAACTAAGCTAATCACTCTTACATATCTAAAAATAAACTTATAAAATTCATTAAAATATATACGACTGCAAACCTGACTAGAATCGTAAAAAAAACCAATAATTGAAAAAAAGAGTTTCAAATTAAAAAAAACGGAAAAAGATGTAGAAAAGAAAAACAATACTAACCAACAAGACTACATAAACATCTCAATAAGCCTTGACTACGCAACTCATCTATTAAACCAATGCATGTTATTAAAACCTCAAAATACGGTAAACCAATAGAAACAAAGTATTACAAGTTACACATATCGCGTTGTGAAAAATACTATCTCGATCAACCTTTATGTTATTATTTTCCTTCAAGCGTAAGAAAATATAGTCAATGATGATATTTCAATGGTAACAATAAAAGTTGAAAATAATATTCTAACAAGTCCTGATTTTAACATCATAAAAACTTAAAAAAACAAGGTCAAAATGAAAGAAAAAATTCCGTAAAAGGAATGGTCTTGCAACATAGGGAATCTCAAGGCCAAATGCAACTAGAAGCTCTCGTACATGATTTTTAATAATCTCTAGCTATTAACTAAAAAATGAACACAAAAACAAATTAATAACAACTTCAAAAATATAAATTCTAACAAAAATACGTTGATTTGTAATTTTATTAACATGTACGGTACATACAACGATGGTCGATATGAAAATATTATTTTAAAATGACAATAAAGAATGTCAAACTTATGAAAAATGTATTATAGACATCATTTTTTATTTACCTTGTCATAACAATGAAAGGGGGGAAAAGACGACATTTAAAAAAAATTAAAGAACTAAATAAAGAAAACTTACTGAATTAATTAGCAACGTAATAAGTTAGTGATTGAGTTATCGAATGATTGCGTCAATAATTTCTCACGAATTGTGGGAATTGATGTTGATGGTAGTCTGTAGAAGGGAATGATGGAAGGGGGCTGTAAAATGTTAGATCATAATATGCTCTAGGGTTAGCGTTAATTTCTTCACATGCATGTAATTAGATTTTTATTGTATTTAATTTAATTATCATTGATAATTACGGCCAACTAAATGGTAATTTTGGAATAGTAAATGTGTGTTAGAAACTCCTTAAAATATCAAAGGATAAATTTGTCTATTTACACTAAATGTAGTGAATATATATATATATATATATATATATATATATATATACACACACACACGTACCATTAGCAATTATAGACACACACACACGTACCATTTTACTAAATTATTGTATTCTTGATATTGTACGCAAACCAAGTTCTCCTTGATCTTGATCAATGGTCATAGTACTACTCCTCCCATTTATAGTTGATGGGTACAAGATAAAGTGGCAACTTTTTGTGGGTAGTTAAACCACCCTCTTCTTCCATGCTGATGTCTTCCCCCTTCATTCCTGATGGCAATTCCCAATCAAGACAATAAAGCAAATTTGCCAGTGTAAGTTCAACAACGGTTACTGCCATTGTCATCCCGGGGCAAATCCTTCGACCCGCCCCAAATGGCACTAACTCAAAATCTGCACCCTTAAAATCAATGACATTTTCTTCAAACCTCTCAGGATAAAACTCTTCAGGATCCTTCCACGCATGTGGGTCTCTCCCAATCGCCCAAGCTCCAACCAATATCCTAGTTTTGGGGAAAACATCGTACCCTCCAATCTTACAATGTTTTATTGTTTCACGAATCACGAGGGTAATCGGAGGGTGGAGCCTAAAGGTCTCCTTCACAACCATATTCAAGTATGGAAGCTTAATGATTTCATTTTCATTTACTTTTGCTTTTCTTCCAATCACACTTCTAATTTCAGCTTGAACCTTTTTCATCACTCGTGGGTTCTTGACAAGCTCTGTCATTGCCCATGTAACTGTGATCGCGTTTGTGTCTACTCCACCGAGAAATATATTCTGAAATGTATTCATTGAAAGAAATATAAGTGTATTCTAACGTGTGAATAGTGGTACCAGGTGGAGAACAAAAATATCACTATTGGCTTTTTGATTGTTTGGTTTTGCAAATAGATTTAAATTAATTATTAATTAGGAGTTATTTGGAACCAATTTTTCGAAACTAATGATGGTATAGTGGGAATTAAAAGACTAGCATTATTAATTTTTTCAATTTAGTATTATGGATAAAAAAATTAACTTAATTACTTAATGCATGCAGCACCTATAATGGGGGTATCTATAAAAAATAATTCTAAGATTAGTTCTTAAAATTATTTCACTTAATCTGAAAATTTTCATCATTGCTTATGAATTTGAGACACCATATTAGCAAATTCTATAATACTTCCTTCGTTTCAAAAATAAAAATAGTCTCAATTTAAATAAAAAAATCAAATTGGGCAATAACAAGACACAATCTAACATGCATTTATTATATTTTAGGCAAATCAATCATGGATCCAATAAGAAAAAAAAATCTATCAACTACAATTTTTCGAATATCGTAAAGGCAAGTAATTTTTTATGATTAATCAATTAAGTTGACTGAAAAATATAACTTTCTGAAGTTTTATGACAAGGGTGAGAGAAAAAAAGTAATAAAACTTTCACCAAAAAATTATTTATAACATTCTTGATGTTGCAAAATTTCCATATCTAACATAAATACCAAAAAGTCTAACTAAAAGTCTAAAACAATTCCATATCTAAAAAGTCTTAAAGTTAACCTTTAATACAAAAAAAGTAAAAAATTAAGGTTTCTACTAAAATAGTAGTACTCTTATATTAAAATTAAACTTAATTAATTAATTATTTTTATTATTTCTACAAAATATTGTCATCATTAACATCATTCAAATGAATACTCTTACCTTCGGGACCTTAGTGAAAATGTTAATTTTTAATATTTTGATATTTAATGTTTAACGTTAAGGCTTTCTATATAGAAAAATTAATTTAGGAAAGTTTTGAATATGAAGAGTAACAATTGTATTAAGATGATTATCTTACCATGAGCACCGCCTTGATGTGATCTCTAGTGAGATGAATTGAGCAAGTTTGATCATTTGACATGCCAAGCAGGATGTCAACTATATATTTGTGCTCAGAGTTGTCCAGACCTGATTTGAGGTGTTCTTCAATAATTGTCTCAAAAAACCCATCTAGGTTGGCAAAGGACTTATCAAGCCTCTTGTGAAGACCCGTTAATATATCAATGATCCACCCAAAAATAGGAAAGAAATCGGCCGCCCAAAATCCACTCATTACGAAGAGGCATTCATTTATAACTTCTTGTAGGTTAGCACTATTAAATTGTTTCCCCTCGTAGCTCTTACCAAATGCAATTTGACAGATGATTTCATTTGTAAGTTTGAAAATTTTCTCACTCAAATTTATGGATTTTCCCTCCATTTGGTATAGAGAATCAATAAATTTAGAAATCTCTACATCCCTAACATGTGAAAATGATTGAACCCTTTTGACTGCAAAAAGCTCGACAACACAGAGTTTACGCATTTTTCTCCAATACTCATTGTACGGGGAAAAAGATATATCTACTGAATTGTAAGAAAGTTTGTTTGTGCCATAAGAGTTGGGCCTAGAGCAACAGTCAGAGTCATTGGTTTTCATCACTTGTTCAGCCATTTCGGGGGAAGAAACAACAAGAGTAGGAATTTGGCCGAGTTTCAAAAGCATGACAGGACCATACTTTTTTGAGAGCTCCCATAGGGATTGATGAGGGATCTTTCCAAGTTGGTGAAGGTTGCCTATGATGGGAAGGGCAGGAGGGCTTGGTGGGAGATTCCCAGCTGATAATTTTCTTTTCTTGGAGAGGAAAAAGAGAAAGGTGAGAGTGATAAAAAAGAAGAAGAGCAAGTGTGAGTTGAGGAAGGATGGAAGAGAGATAAGATAATTTGACGAGCTTTCCATGACTGACTTTAGTGATTGCTATGGAAAACAATGCATGGCCAAGACCAAGGGGGATGCTACTTATAGTTGAAAGCAAAGCCAAAGTGCGTGTTATGTGTGCTTTCTTTTTTTGTTGTTATGTGTTATGTGTGCTTTCTTTTTTTGGTATTAATTAAGATATTGATTGTTCAATAAAATAAACATTCATTGGAATGTAGTAAATATAATATGTAAAACCTAAATAATTAAACCTTAAAACTTAATTGGCTAAGAAAAAATAAAACAAAACAAAACGTAAACAAAATTTTAAAATAGTTTAGAAGAAAGAGATAACTTTTTCAAAAATTTGGTAGCTATGAAAGTTTGGTAACTTTTCCAGGCTTTTTTTTCTTGCTCAATTGGGGTGGCCGCCTTCTTTTAGTGAGAGATTTCACCCATCTCTAATTTAAGTTAAATGTTTACTTTTCAATTTGTAAATAGGCCCTTTATCTATATAGTATATAGAAAAAATTGTGGGTCGGTCAATTTTTAAAAATTTTAATCGTTAAATTATAACTTTTTAATTTTCAACTGAAAAAAGTCATTTTTGATGGTAAAATGACTACGATACCCTTAATGAACCGTAGGCACGCTATAGATGTCATTATTTTTGCACTGTGATTCATCAATTTTATCGCATTATTTTTTGAATCGCGGTTTAATAATGTAACTGCTAGTCTATTTTTGAACTACGATTCATCAATTTTTATTGAATTAATTTTACACCGCCATTCAATAGTGTAACTTACAGTCTATTTTTGTACCGCGATTCAATAGTGTAATTGTTAGTCTATTTTTGAACCGCGAAATCAATTGTAATGCATTAAATTTTACACCACGGTTCAATAATGTAATTACTAATCTATTTTAGTGCAATAGTTTGAAGTATGTGGTGGGTTTGATTTGGATGAGATAGAGGGTGATCGTAATAGGAGGAGAGAAGAGAAAAAGGAAAAGGAAAAACAAAAGATAGAGAGTGAAGAAAAATTAGTGATCATCGATATGTATATATTTTAATTAGACAAATTCAATTTAATTGGACAGATATGGAAGGAAGTATTGAATAATTTATTCGGTGATATTTCGTTTATGTAATGTAAGATTTTCTTTTATTTTTATTTAATGATTAACTGGGATGGAAATAAGTGTATGTTTGCCAAACTACTTCCACTAAAAAACTAGTTTTACCCAACCTAGAATAGACCTGAATTGAACTTATAAAATTTCTTAAATTCCCAAACAGACCTTTAAAGGTGGATGGTTGAATAGGGTTTTGTGTAGTTTGATTATTTGATATAAACCCGAATCTCGGTTGTCATTTCAATTTGAAATTTTTTGTTTTTGTATTCATTGAATATAAAGAGATTTAACCAAAGAGAAAGAATACAAAATAAGCTGACAGTAACGTGCGGAAGAAAGCATGTGATGTGGGTTAAATTGCATGTAAATTAACCTTCCAAACCTATTTTCAAATGTGAGTAGTTATTGAGACCCCTTTTCTTATGAGTTGATTCTTTAATAAATTTCAAAACTCATTTTTTCTATTTTAACCTCCTAATAAGTTGACTCCCATCACCCCTTTCCTCAATTGTTCGGTTAGAACATGTCAAATAAAACTGTGTTATTCGGCTAGAGTATGTCAAACATCACTAAGTTTAATTTTTTTTAAAAATTTCCAAAATGTTTGGATGTCCTTAGCCGAACACCACTGTATAGTTCGACTAGAGTATGCCGAACAACACTAAATTTAATTTTTTTTTAAATATTTCTAAAATATTCGGACCTCCTTGGTCGAACAACATAGTGTTCGAATAACTAGTCTTATACATGTGAATGTGAGGGTGAATCACAACCGTTCAATTTTTAAAGATAATTTAATTTCAATCTCTAAATAGCTTTAGCCAATTGTACATATATGAGTATTAACTCTATTGTATATTAGATTACACACATCTACCACAGTAGATGCCACTTGATTCGGTGCAAAAAAAAAATTTGTTTTCTTTAGGTACACTCGTATCTATATATATATATATATATATAATGACAAGGGTGGTTTTCCATATAAAATCTCCTTGTTGAATATTGACTTTTGACCATATTACTTCTCTTAGGGTTGGGTGTTCGAGTCTCACTTATAGGCTTTACAACTATCGTGTGTTGGCTATCGTTGTTGTTAAGCCTTATCCAAAGGCCCGATTTAGCTACTTACTTATCGCGGAGGTTGAGTATACGAGGCACTACTTAACTACTCAAAAGAGGTACCATTTATTCAGCGGCATATATATATATATAAAAATTAAAAAAAAAATTAAGGGTTGGGGTACGGTCTATGTCCCCTCCAACCTTATAAAAAAAAAAAGAATTATTGACTTTTGAGTTACCATTTCACTCTTTTTCTCTCATATCTTCTCTGGTTGTATTTCTCTTTTCCTCTTCCGTCTCCTCCATATTTTCTCTCACATAACCACCATCTCCTCTCTTTTAAATATGCTTAAACATTTCTCTCTTTAAACATACAAAATAGTAACTAAAACAAAAATAATAGTTTCGAAGTAAAGAAAACAAAAATATAAGAGGTTAGTAAAATAAAAATAATTTATGGAACAAGCCACTATAAAAATAAAAGTTACAGAATCAACAAAACAAAAATACTTTAATGCAGAGGTTAGTAAAATAAAATAATTTAAGGAAGAAACGTTTAAAACAAATTCTTAAAAATATATATGTAAAAAACAATACGTAAGTAAAATAAAAATATTTGATGGAACCAAAATAATAGTTACAAAGTCAATAAAAACAAAAGCAATTTAAACTAAGGTTACTAAAAGAATAAAAATAATTTACGGAACAAAATTTTAAAATAAATTCTTAAAAATAGATATGTAAAACAAAAATAAATTAGTTAAATAAAAATATTTGATGGAACAAAAATAATAGTTACGGAGTCAATAAAACAAAATAATTTAAACTGAGGTTAGTAAAATTATAAAAATAATTTACGGAACAAAATTTTAAAACAAATTCTTAAAAAGAGTTAGGTAAAACAAAAATATGTTAATGAAATAAAAATATTTGATGGAACAAAAATAATAGTTACAGAGTCAATAAAACAAAACAATTTAAACTGAGGTTAGTAAAATAATAATAAAAAATTATGAAACAATTTTTTTTTTAAAAACTAATTCTTAAAATAAAACAAAAATAATAATTACAAGTCAAAAAACAAAAAATATAATGGAAGTTATTAAAATCAAAAATAATTTACAAAACAAAAATAATTGTTAACGGTAAAAATAATTTCGTTATTTTGATTTTAGCTTATTTTTTTCTCAGAAATTTAGTTATTCATAAAATACAAATATAATTTAATATAAGTAATCATTCAAAAGGAATAACTTATTTGAGTTCACATTCTATTTGAAGGGCGGAAAAAATTTAAGTTTGTTCGAAAAATTCATTATACAGAGTTTTTGAATAGTATAAAGCGTTTGAGGTTGTCAGACCATGAATTGACACTTAAAACTACTGTTCCAGTAATGCTATTGAGAAACATTAACCATGTTGTAGGGTTGTGCAATGAAACAAGACTAATCATCATAAATCTTGTGGATCACATTGTTGAAACAAAAATGTTTGAGAAAATATTTTTATCCCAAGATTGTCATTAACTATATCGATGTAAGATTGTCTTTCAAGTTAAAAAAAAAACAATTTACATTGCTGGTATCATATGCAATGATAATTAACAAGTTTCAAAGTCAATAATTGTACGCATGTCCCTTTTAGAAAAAAAAAAACCACCAGTATTTAGCCATAGATAATTATATGTCGTAGTTTCTAGAGTAGCAAATTATTTTGGTTTGAAAATATTGATATGCAGTAAAGATGAAAAACCAATTAATAAGACAACAAATATTGTGTATAAGAAATTTTTTTAGAATTTATAATAATTAATGATATACTTATATGTAATTGTTAATAAACTGATCCTCCTTATTTTATTTATGTACGATTTTATTAACATGCGTTTAACGCACAAATTAAAAAACTAGTTACTACTAATCGAACCTGGATAATTTCAAACAAATACTACTATCATTCAAACTTCGTCTTTGCCCTGATGACTCAAGTAGGTTGTTTTTGGTAAAGGCAAATTTGTAAAAAGTAATAATGCTAGCATTATTGTTCACGTTCCATATTTTCTTTCATGATCCAAATTCCAAACAATAAATTTGTCATTGAATGCTTCAATTAGTCAGTTGCAAATTCCAATATAATCAGGGCCTGCCATGCGCAAAGGCTCACTAGGCGGGCACTGAGCTCCCCGTTTTTACACCCAAAGGACCCCCAATATTTTTAGTTTAATATATATAAATCATAATTTGTTATGGATGATTATTTTGTTAATTAATCAATAGTTTAGTTTTAAAATTTTGTTCATTTTCTCCATCCCAAAATTATTGTCATGTTTTTTTTTATTTTTTTGCATGTCCCAATTTTTTTTTCTAGTTTGAAAGTTTTTTAGGACAATACTTTTATCGTATGGCTCTTAATTTTTCTTCATATTTTAATTATAAGGTACATGAATATGAGTTTTAAAGAAAACTACACATTATACTATTAATAATCAAATCAATTGTTTTTCCTTAATTAGTGTATCAAATCAAAAGATTTTGAGCATGAGGGAGAAGTTTTATTTTGAATAATTTTGTATTTAAATATTTATTAGTTAGTGTGTCTATATAAAGGGTGCTATTGTTTATTGATTTCAATTTTTTTAGGTGCTAAATGTTTTATTATCTTTTAAAATAACTTAAAAACATAGACTTGAGAAGAAAAAAACAATGTATTTGGTCTCGAACCAAAGTTTTAATATTTTTACATATATTCCCTCCGTCGTCCCAAAATTATTATCTTGCTTTTTTTTTTTATGCTCAAAATAATTGTCTTGTTTGAAATTTTATTTTTAGACAACACTTTTATTACTTTACTCTTACTTTTCATTCTATTTTAATTAGAGCCATATATACATGTACTTTAAAGTAAATTACATATCAAGTTAATATTAATAATTTAACAAATTAAGTTTTCTTAAATCATACCAAGAATTCAGACAATAATTTTGGAAACGGAGAAAAGGTTATA